>CANTUV010000022.1:9882500-10482500 GCA_947685225.1 Garcia nutans | reverse complement strand
CTTATTCTTGCCACGTCAGCAAATACTACTTTTCATCTTTTGTTTTATTTTTTTTATTTTGCTTTTTTTAATTTGTTAATTATGGGCACTAATTAATGTTTGTCTTATAAGTTTTATATTCAACTTAAATTCATAAATTCATAAATAATTTATAATTTATTTTGAAATATTTACCTGCTTCTAGTGAAGTAATCAATAGACGTAAAATTGATAAGACTTCAAATAAAATGTCATTTTATGTATATAAATAATAAATAGAAAAGATTATAGTATTATAACATGCGTCACTTTTTCAAAAATATTTTATAATTTTTATATATTTTTATATTAAATATATATTAGATGCATTTTTTAAAAGTGGAACATATTTGATGTTAAAAGTTGAAAAATGAAAAAAAAAAATTAAATGAGAAATATGTATTTTTAAAAATAATTTTATCTTTTAACATATTTTTAAAAAAATCCCCAATAAGTATATTGTAAATTCTTTCCTTTTTAATAATTAATAATGTCCGAAATAGCATAATTTTTATGAAGAGCGATAACAGTGCTAATGCTTTTTCACGATTAACATTTTTTTTATCAGAATAAAAGTGTTCATTCATTAAAATAGAAACTCAAACAGTAGCCTTGAAGATTCAAGACAAAAACACCAGAAAAATCATCAGATCCTTCAAAAAGTACAAGCATGAACCCAATCAAGAGCATCCTTTACAAACACAGCCTAAATCTGGAGAAAAGTCTACAATAGAGAGAGCAAAAGCCCTAATGTAAAACAACTACTGAACTACCCAATCAACATCAGATTTAGGAGAAGATGAGGGAAATAAAGGCCTCAAAGGCCAAACCAAGGGCATTAAAAAACAAAGCTCATGTAAATCAATATCAACGAGTTGAAAAGAGACCCTGCCGGAGAGAAACACTAACCAACAGAGCAAAAGGGCTAGAAAATAATTCAAAGCTTGTAACAAACCCATCTGGAACTAGATAATCATTTGAAGACAACAAAATCTCCTTTAGAAGCCGTGAGCCCTGACACCGACACCTCTGGAAGAAATCACATTCACGGAAACTCCACCACCAGAGAGCCATTGGGCTTTCTGAACCACCTAAGGGAGAGAGAGCAAAACGTCATCCAGGGCCAAATCTATAACTAAAATACTTTAAAAAAAAAAACTAAAACTACAATAAAGAAATGACAAGAAAATAAAGAATGGACAAGAGTTCGAATACCACTAAATATACTATTAAAGAGGAGCAAATGAGCTTTAATTTGCAAATTACTGTCTCGAATAAGATTAGTCAATAATTCAGACCATTAAACGAATAGAAGTAAAAAAAACTCGTGGAATAATAAAAAAAATAATAAAAAAACAAAAAAAAACTTGAGGGTCTGGGATTATCGTCGAAAAAGAAACCAACAACAACCCCAAACCCATGTCAAAAACGGAACAAGAAACTAGAGAGAAGGCAGAGCAAAAGACCTAAGAGAGTAAGAAAACAAGGATTAACATTGATAATATTAGTATAATTTTTATGAAGAGCAATAACAGTGCTAATGTTAGTAGCAATTTTTTTAAGCTAAAAAGTTAATTTTTTTTCCATTGAAATTATTATTTTTGAAAAAAAAAACATCTCAAATTATTATTTTATATAATTAAAAAATTAATTAATTTTTTATCAACTATAATATTATTATTAATTACTTAATTAATAAAATGCAAGTATAATATTAATAATTTAATAAAACATATTTTAATTATTTAAAATAATTTTATATAATATTTAATAATTTTTTAATAAATATAAATAATTTTAAAATAATAATTTCAGCAAAATAAAAGAAGGTAAAATATAATAAACGAAAAATAAAATAAGAATTTAATTTGTTGTTAAGATTCGAAATCTAATTAAGAATTTTCGATTCCCTAAAATATATTGAAAGTGGCCACCTTCGCATCGCACGACATCATGATTTTTGTCCCAGTAATATTAGGCATAAAGTGCGTGCCACCGTATAATAAAGTATTTATTTAAAAAAAATTATTAATTATAATTATTTTTAAAAATAATTATTAAATAATTTTTTTATTAATTAAAAAAATATTAATTATAATATTTCCCACCATAAATAAATTTATAATAAAAAATTTTTAATCAATAAAAAAATTATTTATTAATTACTCTCCAAAATAAATATATTTAATATTTCTCTTTATTTAATTAGCTCTCTCTCTCAGTCCTTTTTATTCACAACTTTTTTTTTCAATTAATTTTTATCCATAGAAATTTCCTTTCATATGTTAATTTGTATTTTTTCAAATGGGCTTACTATTGTTCATTTTATTATTAATTTTATTTTTTACTTGAAGAAATTTCTTTATTTTTTTTTTATAAAAATAGCCTAGTATTCTCTTATAAAATTATTTTATTTTTATGATTCAAATTTTTTGTTTAATATCCCAATAATTAAGTTTATTTAAAAACATAAATGAATTCAATTTTAAATTTAGTAGTTAATAGGATATTTTCATCGAGTTGTCAATTATAATACTCTGTCAACATAATTAAAAAAAACAATTGACCAAAAAATAATTAAAAAATATTTAAAGAAATTCGAGTCATGTCATTATAGTGTTTGATGTATTTCATATTTTTATTTTAATATTAGCATGTATTATTTTAAATTGTAAATAAGGATCCATGGTATTCTCTAAAAAATAATTTATTTATTTTATATGTAAAAAGAATTTTACATTAGTATGTATAAATGACTTTTTTAAATAATTGAAAAACAATAATATATATACATATTATTTTCTCATTTTATTTTTATTTTATACATGAAAATAATGAATTTTATTAAAAAATTATTTTCATTAAGTTCTTTTTTGTTCTAACACAATTTATTAAAAAAATGAATTCTCATTAAATTATTATTAATTATATATTTTTAAATGTAAAATTTAAAATGACATAAAAATCAATTCAATTGAATAATTGAATTCTGAAATTCATAGCTTAAAATTAATATTTTAATTTCATTAAAAGTGAAGTAGACAAAAGAGATGAGCTAGAATAATAAAGATTTAAATATTATTGCAAATTAGGGTTGGAAAATTATAAATATTTTTTAAAAAATAATTCTAAAAAAATAAAAAATAAAATTTATCGTTGCGTGATATAAATTCTTCAAATAGAATTCTAGAGATAAGTTTTCCAACTTTTTTAATTTATAGCCATATCTTATAAACTAACTAAAATTGTTTTTCATATTATTAGCAATTATAAAACACCAAACTTCTTATAAAAAAAAAAGCGAAAAAGAAAACACCAAAACTCCAGCACATTAAAACATAATTTAATAATAAATATATTTTCTTTTAAATAATAAATTTAAAGTTGCCTTTCTTTTCTTGTATATTATTAAAAGAAAAAACACAAAATTCCAGTTATATTTTAAACATCAGGGCCATGGTCTGGACTTGGAATCCCAACGACATCGCTCTCTTTTTTATTTTAGTGGTTGCATTTTATTTTATTTTTTGGAAAAATCATCAGATAAATATCAAAGAAAAAAGAAAAGGAATTTGTCAGATCTATATGTGCTTACCTTAATTACATTATTTTATATATTTTTTTCCTTGACAAAAAAAAAGAGAGAGAGAACAAATCCTACATTCTGTTTGTTTATTTTTTTTTTATTCTCACTTTCGTTCTTTTTTTATTTTTATTTTTTTCTGTTTTTCTCTTCATGTAAATCCTAAATCTGCTATTACTCTCTATTTTTTTAACTCCCTTCTCACTTAACTATTGTTATTAACCTGTAAACAATAAATTATTAGTTTTAATTATCATTTTTGAAAAAATAATAAAAGTTTTTATAATATTAGTGAACTAGGAAAACAAAGCAACTAAGATAACACTTTTACAACCTCTTAAGTGAAGAAATATGGAATAAAAATAGTTCATAATTTGTATTCTATCCAATTCAACTTACCTCAGCAATGGCTATATGGGGTTGCTTAACATTTTGAAGAGCGTAAGAAATTGGAATAAGCAGAAGCTAGTATTGAGAACTGGAATTTCCAAGTTTGCAACCAAATAATTTAGTCAATGCTCCAGTTTCGACAATGACAATGAGCCTTGGAAAGAGCAAGGATGTAATCATCAGCCATCTAAATTAAGATAATAAATTACAAATTAAAAAAAAATTAACATAATAAATTAAAATAATTAATAAAATTAGAAATTAAAATGAATTTTAATAGAATAAAATGGATTTTAAAAATTACAAAATAAAAATAAAATTAATATAATAAAACTAAAATTATTGATTGTGAAATAAAATTATAAAATAAAATTAAAAATGAAATAAAGACGCTGTTAGTTATAATAACAAATTCTCTTCGATTTATAAAATAATTTCTCAGTGTTTTGCTTGGAAAAAAAAAAGCCTGGAATAAAAATTTTTACAAAGAGGTATGGGCAACTACCCGTGTGTATACCAAAAGAAAAGAAAAGGCCAAATATATGTGATAATTGAAGATAACAAAAAAAAAAGAAAAAAATTGATACGTAATTAATGATAAAATTATAGATAATTAAATAAAAATGAAGAATCAAAAATTAATTAGCTTAAAAAAATTTAGAAAGGAAGAATGCTTATATTTTTTATATTTTTTTCTCTTTATATATCTTAAGCCTTACAAACCACCTCTATTTATAGAGTTAAAAATTAAATAAAAAATACATATTAATTATTAAGATAATAAAATAAATAAAGTGATAAAATAATTTGTGAGACAAAATAATGTGATTAAGGACAAAATAATATGATTAAAGAAATACAGGGGTGTGCATCAATTGGTTCAATTAATTAATCGATCGAACCGGTCGGTTAACTAAACCGAAGTACAAGAAATTGTTAACTGAACCGATCAAATTTATATTTCGGTCGATTTAGTTAATTAACCGAATCAAATCAGTTAGTTTGGTTAATTAAACAAACCAATAAATTTTTTAAATTTTAAAATAAAATTATATTTATAAAAAATTAATATAATTAAAGAACTAAATAAAATTTATTATAAAAATAAACAAAATATAACTATTTTGTAATAAAAATGTATATTTATAATAAAAATTTATATAATTAAAAAATTAAACAAAAAATAATAAATAACTAATTTTAAAAAAAAAATTAATTTGGTTAATTAGTTAACCGATCGAACCGAATCAGTTAACCGTTAATCAAACTAAAAATTGAAAATATTTTAAATTTTCGACTGAACCGACCGAATTATACTACCGGTTGGTTAACTAATTAAAAATTCAGTCGGTTAACTGAATTTTGCCTACCCCTAAAGAGATAGGATGATTAAAGTAATAAAAATAAAATTCACTTATTAATGTCTTCAATTATTCATAATACTCCCCATTGAATGTTTCTTTATTAAGAATATGTCTCATTAAAATCTTACTAGATAAAAACCACGTGGAAAAAAAATCTAGTAAAGGAAAAAAAATATAATATTCTTAATATATATATATTTTTCTTCTTCTTATATTAATGAACATATCTAAATCGATGCATGTTAATGTTGTGAATTAGTTTTTTAAATATTGATGTTGGCAAAGCTTTTACTAATAAATTTGCTAAATTTTTACTTGAACGAATTGGATGAACATCTATTTCGCTTTTCTTTTGGAGTTCATGAGTGAAAAAAAATTTTGGTGAGATATGTTTTGTTCTATCACCCTTGATATAACCTCCTTTTAATTGTACAATACAAACAATATTATCTTCGTACAAAATTGTTGAACTTCTTTCAGTAGATAAGAGATTATATGTGTTTTGAATATGTTGTACCAATGATCTTAACCACATACATTCACGATTTACTTCATGCATTGCAACAATTTCTGCATGATTTGAAGATGCGGTAATAATCATTTACTTTGTTGAGTGCTAAGATATTGTAGTACCACCGTATGAAAATGAATATCCTATTTGTGATCGTCCTTTATATGGATCAGATAGATATCCGGTATATGCAAATCCAATTAATTTAGAATTTAATTATTTTGAATAAAATAATTCCAAATCAGTAGTTCCACGGAGATAACGAAATATATATGTTTAACAATATTTCAGTGTCTTCGTGTTGGCGTAGAACTATATATCACTAATAAATTATCTGGAAAAGTTATATTTGACCTTATATAGTTAGCTAGATACATCAATTGCACTAAGATATGGTACTTTAAGACCAAGAATCTCTTCATTATCTTCTTTAGGACGAAATAGATCTTTCTTTATATCAAGAGATTGAACAATCATTGGAGAATTCAATTGATGAGCTTTTTCCGTATTAAATCTCTTTAACACATTTTCTGTATAATTTGATTGATGTACAAAAATTTTATTTGATAACTGTTCGATTTATAGACCAAGATAAAAATTTATCTTTCCAAGATCTTTTATTTCAAATTCTTTTTTAGAAGTGTTACAGCTTCTTCAAACTCTTCAGGAGTTCTAATAATGTTCAAATTATCAGCATACACTATAATAATGGCAAGTCCAGATTTTAATTTTTTAATAAAAATACATAGACTAATAAAATTATTCATATATTATTATTTTAACAAATATTCACTGAGACGATTATACCACATTCATCCAGATCATTTTAGCCCATTTAAAAATCTTCACAATTTAATTAAATATTTTTCCTGTGCTAATAAATTAACTGTTTCAAGTATTTCTAGCCCTTCAAGGACTTTCATGTAAATATCACTATTAAGTGATCTATATAAATAAGTTGTTACAAAGTCCATAAGACACATATGAAGTCTTTCAGAAAATATCAAACTTATTAAAAATCTAAGAGTTATTATATCTATCACGGGAGAATATATCTCTTCATAATTGATTACAGGTCTCTACGAGAAACCTTGAGCTATAAGTTGTGTCTCATATCTTACAATCTCATTATTTTCATTTCCCTTTCTTACAAAAACCAACTTATAACAGACATATTTTATATTTTTAGGTGTTAGAACTCTCAGTCTAAAAGCTTCATATTTTGCAAATGAATTTAATTATGCCTGAATAATATCTTTCTATTTTGGTCAATCAGTTCGATGTTAATATTCTTCAATAGATTTTGGCTTTAAATCATTGCTTCCATTTATTATATCAACAACTACTACATATGCAAACTTTTGATCAATGATAGCTTTATTTAAATTTCATTTTTCTCTTGTATAGGCATAATTTGTTGAAATCTCTTAATTTTCAGGATTTTTCATAATTTTATTATTCTCTAGTAATTGTTTATCTGCTGGAGATAATTGATTAGTTGTGTCTATTATTTATTTCTGCATCATCATAACTTCTGGTATATTAATTTCAGAAATACGAAATTATCTATTTTGTTTTCTTTTCTGTTTAGAATTTTTATCTTTAACACCAATTGGTCTACGACGCTTCTGGCGTATACCGATCACATCCGTCAGGATATTGATAGATTTTTCATTTGTAACATCAATTCTAGCAGGAGCATTTAATACTGGTATATGCGATTTAGTTATCTTTTTGTATCAGTGAATACATCTGGTAATTGATTTGTAATATTTTATAAATGAATGTTTTTCTTAATTTCAAGCTCACTTTTATTTATTCGAGGATCATAATGAGAGATTGATGATGTATTTTATGAAATATCTTATTTTTTTAACTTTTCTTTTTCTCCCCTAATATTGAAAACACAGTCTCATCAAACTGACAATCAGCAAACTGTGCTGTAAAAAATATCACTTATCATTGGTTCAAGATACCTTATAATTGATGATGATTCAAAAATAAATTAAAATTTTAATTGCCTTTATGGGCCTATTTTTGTACGTTGTAGTGGAGTAATTGGAACATATACCACACAACCAAAAATTCTCAAATGAGAAATATTAGGTTCATGACAAGATACAAGTTGTAATGGAGAGAATTCATGATAAGCAGTTGGTCTACTTTTAATTAGTACTGCTGCATGTAATATAACATATCACCAAGCTGAACTAGGTAGTTTTGCCCTCATAGTAATGGTTTAGCAATTAATTGAAGTCATTTTATAAAAAATTATGCTAAACTATTTTGTACATGAGTGTGATCCACAGGTTGCTCAATTATAATCCCAATTGATACACAATAATCATTAAATACTTGGGATATAATTCTACTGCATTATCAAGATAAATTTTCTTAATTGTGTAATATGAAAATTGTGCTTATAATTTGATGATTTGTGCTAACAATCTAGCAAATGCAACATTACAAGTAAACAATAAGTAAACACATGACTATCTTATAGAAATATTTATTAAAACCATAAAATATTAAAAAATGACCACAAGATGGAATGATAGGCCCACATATATCTCCATAAATTCATTCTAAAACTGAGGAGATTCAAATTCAATTTTACTTTGAGATGATCTAGTAATCAATTTTCCTTAAGCATGAGCAATACATAGAAATTTACTTGATGAAAGAATTTTTTGATTCTTTAAAGGGTGCCAGAATGAATATTCTATTATTTTTCTTATTGTTATAGCACCAAGATGACCTATGCAATCATGCCATATAATAAAATTCTTAGAGTCAATTAACTTTTGGTTTATTATAATATTAGACTCTATTGAATTTATATATGTGAAATATAATCCAGAAGAAAACACTGACAATATTTTTATTATATGCTTCTTTTCTAAGATTGTAGATATAATATAAAGATATTCTTTGTTATTTTTATCTTTAGTCTCAATATGGTAATCACTGAGATGTATATCTATAAAACTTGAAAGATTTCTTTTTTATTTACTAGATAACAATACATCATTTATTATTAATTTTGTGCTTTTCAACAACATAATATAGGCTCTTGTGGAGCCTTAAATTAAATTTGTGGCACTAAAAATTATATTAACATTAGCCTTAGCTAATTAAAGATGGAAAAACTATTTTATTTTTTAGAATAGTATGTATTGTTGCATTATCTGCCATATATAAATATCCACCAGTACCAAATAAGTGACTAGATAATTCTATTTTTCTTCAAAATAAAAATAACATAAATAAGTGTCATGATATTTTATTTAATATATTTATATAAAGTACATATAGATAAAAATAAAACACACTTAATTTTATATTTAACACACTTGAAAAATAAAGCACAATTGATAAATAAAGCACACTTGATAAAAATAAAAAAAAATATATGATATTGAAAAAAATACATTAATTAATATGGTTATCCATAAACATCCAAAAGAGAATTTTCATCAATCATTAAACTATCAATTTTTTCATCAGTATTTTTAATAAAGTCTAAAATATCCAGATGTGCAAAATCATCTGGATAATTATGTTCAAGAAAATTAGTCTCCACAATTTTTTCTTTTTTTTAAGAAGCTTAGTAAAGATCTACAAGATGTTTAGATGTACAAAATGTATAAGGCCAATGTCCTTTCATGCCACATCTATAGCATATATTTTCTTCATTTTTATTTTATAATTTTTTTATTTTTTATTTTTCTCACTATAATAATTAGTCTTTTAAAAATTGATATTATGATGATTTTTATAGTTTCGATAATTATTACTGTTGTTATCTCTACCACGACCACGTCCATTATTTTAATTTCGTTTAGACTTATTTATCATTATAACATTCACTTTAGGAAGTAGTTCAGCTCCAGTTGATCGTGATTGATGATTTTTCATCAAAAGTTTAGTATTTTGTTCAGAAACATAAATTCAAAATATTTTTTGAAACCTTACTCTCAATATAGCTACTGCAAGAGCATATTCGAGACGTGAAATGTTGAAAAAAAAAATTTATAATAAATTTTGATCATTAATCTTCTCACCACATAATTTTAATTGAGAAGCAATTTAAAAAACTGTAGAATCATATTCACTAACAGCTAACAGTTTTAAAATCTTATAATCGTAAATGCATCCAATCATAGTGAGTTTTTGGAAGAATAACTGTTTTTTGATGATCAAATCTTTCCTTTAAATTTTATCAAAGTTCATAAGGATCTTTTACCGTTAAATATTTAGCTTGTAATACTTCATGGAAATGATGACGAAAAAATATTATTACTTTTTTGCGATCCTGCAAGGATGCTTTATTTTCTTCTTGAATTGTATTTCCAAGATTCATAGCATCAAGATGAATCTCAGAGTCAAGAGTCCAAGGTAAGTAATTATTTCTCAATATATCAAGTGCAACACACTCAAGATTTGTGAGGTTTGATATCATACAGATCACTATATAATAAAATTGTAATTAGTCACTAACATATTATTTTTAATATATTATGTAAAGTAATAATAAATTACATTAAATCAAGCCAAAGAAATAAATTATATATAAATATATTATCAATATTGCACAATTTATATATTTTCAAAAATAGAAACAAATATAATTGATATTAATAATTTAAAATATATTAAGGAAAATAAAGAAAGATTATGAGTAAATTAATACATATATAGATATATGAACTAATATAAGATGATAAAAATATAAAATTATGAGTGTATATATATATATGTGTGTTATTTAATTAAATGAAAATATAATTATTTTTTAATATGTAGCATTTATATTTTTATTATTATAAAATTATAACAATATAAAGTTTATATATAATAAGAATATAATATATATATGCAACAAGTGTATAATTTTAATTTTTTTTATTTATATGATCCTTATACCATTTTATTATTATATGTATTAGTTAAAATTATAATTTATTCTAGTCAATAGTTTTTATTTATTTATTTATTTATTATCATCATCATCAACATCATCATCATTATTATTATTATTATAGTTATTCAAGTTTCTTTTTGATAAGAACATTAAATAAAATCTCATAAAAACGATTAATTTGTGATAAGAAAAATTATATACATAAAACCTATAAACCATAAAATAAATTATACATATCAACTAAATTTAAAAATAATAATTTATAAATAAAAATTATAATTATAGAAATTCTTTTTTTAATCCATTATTAATTTAAATATAATAAGTGAATAAATATATTTAAAATAAACATGAATATTACCTTTGATGAAATAGGATTGGAACTAAATTAAGATAAATGATGTAGAACAATCGTACTGATAACGTGATATGTAACTTATGATAAAATTATAGATAATTAAAAGAAAATAAAGAACCAAAAATTAATTAACTTAAGAAAAATTTAGAGAGGAAGAATGCTTATATTTTTCACTTATTTTCTCTTCACATATCTTAAGTCTTGCAACCACCTCTATTTATAGAGTAAATTAAATAAAATATTACATATTAATTATTAAAATGATAAAATAAATAAAGTGATAAAATAATTTGAGAGATAAGATAATGTGATTAGGAGATAAAATAATATGACTAAAGAGATAGGATGATTAAAGTGATAAAAATAAACATCCATTTATTAATGTCTTTAATTATTCATAATAAAAACAAATATTTTTATTTTTTAATTATAAGGTAAATTTTGTTTTATTAATCTATAGTCATACAACTATGAAACAAAAATATAATATGACAAAAAGATGAGAAAAATTATGAAAGAAAGATAAAAAAAATGACACCCTTCACTGTGTCTTTTTAAATTTTTATTTTTTTACTATAAGTATTTTAATTATTTTATTATAAACTAATAATAAACTTATTATAAACTATATAAAGTTTATAAACTCATTGTAAATTAATAAAAATATGATATTTTGGTAAATATTTTATAAATTATGATATTTTGATAAATTATTTATAAATAAGGTAAATTTAGAATTATTTTTAATTTTTCTTGTATTTTTGTCAAAAGTAAAAAAAAAAAAATTTACCCCAGCCGTAACAAATGTACTGCAAAGAAAACTTTGAATTCAACCAAACGGAACTTTAAAGACAAACATTTCATAAAAATAATAATAATAACAATAATAAGCAAGCATCTCGTATCTAAAAACAGCAATGGTCAGACAATTCACAACAAATAATTTGAACGTTAAACACAAAAATTACAAAATTCTAAATAACTTATACTTTCTAAGTTATGTATTTTAATTATTTATCTAATTCATGTTTGAGTCCAACAATATTTTACAACTTCAAGACGTGGGGTTTATTTCAATAATTTTCAACATCGATCGTTGGAACAAGTTATGGGAGTCCAAATAAATAAAGTTTTATATTAACTTTAAATCCTTTGGTTCATCAGTTTTCAATTAATGATAAGTAGTAATAATAGCAAACAATAGAATCGCCGGAGCATATTTTGCTAAGAAATTTCTAATTTTTTTTTTTTGTAAAATTAGTCTTTCTTCTATTGTTTATGAATTTTTAATTTTACAACTTTTTCTAAATGTTCTTTGCTTAACATAAAAGAAATATATGTATATATATATATATATACTTTATTCTACTGTTTCTTTAAATTAACTTTTACTAGTTAATCGTGAATTGACAATTTCTTGAGAACATAACTATTGTTTAGATAATAATAAATTATACTGTGTCATCAATCCAACTCATTTGTTTTATTCTATATATGCATATATTTGCAATGAATCAATTAGCAAACAAACAAAATGCCAGGAAGAAAATAAACAAACAATCATTTATACATTCTAAAATTGATAAACACACTTTGTAATAACTAAAGACAAATTAATTATTTTTATTTAAAATATAATTATATATATATTTACTATATCATTATTTTAGTATAAAATATATTTATAAGTAACATTAAATATGAAAAAGAACTTGAACAAATGAAGAAATTACATAGGAAACAAGTAAGATAATAAAAAACAATCAAAGGTAGCTTACACATGAAGAGAAGAATGAGAAAATATTTTGTATACTGGTTTTTTACAATTTACAAAGTAAAACAGAGTCGTTATATATTCATGTACTAATCTAAAATAAAAGATAAAATCTCATTGGTCCAGCTCAACTAGCTTGCTACAATAATTGTAACCAATTTCACCAGCTATGAATAAATTAGTTGCCAACTCCTGTAGTTGATTATTCTCTAGAAGCTTCTACCCATGTTATCTAGCATTCATTTTACTTTCATCCCCCCCTCAAGTTGGAGACAGGTGAGGATCATACAAACCCAATTTTAGAAGTAAAGCTTGAAATTGAGGTGCTAGAAGGGCCTTTGTAAACAAGTTAATAGGTTGCTGCATATAAGAAATATGAGGTGGTTGAAGAAAACCTTATTTATATTTATTCTAAACTAAATAGTAGTCGATTTTCAGATGCTTAGTCTTCTCATGAAACATGGGATTAGTTGTGATATGTATTGCAGCTTAATTATCACACCATGCTTTGATTGGCAAGGCAATGTAATTCACAAGTGACAGTCTAAACTACAGTATTCCACTTTTGTTGATGATCTAGAAACGGTGGATTGTTTCTTAGTTTTCTAAGAGACTAATGTGTTGGTCCAGCTCAACCAAAAGAAGGAAAAAGAATAAAAAAAAAAAAAGGAAAAGGACAACTTTATTTTTCAAAGAAAAGGGCTGGCAAATTGTAGTTTGCATGAGCTGGTACGCGCTTTCTTTTCTTATAAATAGAGAAGGAAACGCTGCATCATTTCATCAACTCACAGATTCAATAAATATCTGTGAGAGAGTGTAATTTTAGGAAGATGATCCTAAAATAAATTGGGAAAGAAAAAAGTAGTGAGATTTATAATTTTTAGGGTGTTTTTGGAAAACACTTGAGTGCCACTATTTTTGTAAAAATCTCCTTGTGTACCTACTATTTTTAATAGTGGAAGAAAAAATATTCGGAGTTTGTCCCGTGGATGTAGCCCTAAATAATTAAGGGTGAACCACGTAAATTTTCTGTGTGCTTAGTTTATTTTTCTGGCATCGTAATTATTCTCGTTATTTTATTGCGGGTCCTAACAAGTGGTATCAGAGCCGAAGGTTTCGGTAGGTCCAAGTGGTCCGATAGCAATACCAGTTTTGTGGATATATTTCAAAATAAATATACCACGACGACGAGAAAATTACGAGGAATCCGTTGGTGCAGTCCGTTCGGAAAACCGTTGCAGAAGTTATTTATTTATTATAAATAGTAACAAATAGTAACCTTAAAGGTGACAGTACTATTCACGTATACGGTATTATTTATATATACGATACTATTTACATATATGGCACTATTCACACATACGGTCACTATTTAAGTGTATGGTTACTATTTAAGTGTACGTTCACTATTCACGTATACAGTTACTATTCACATATACGGTTACTATTCGGCGAATAGTGAAATTCTGTCAAATTCAGAATTTGACATGGCGAACGATGGGGCAATGATCAAATTAACGGATTCAAATTATTCAATGTGAAAATCCAGAATGGAGGACTACCTTCACTGTAAAGATCTGTACGATCCAATTGAAGGTAACGATGCAAAGCCAGAAGAAATGAAGGAAAGGCAGTGGGAGAAGTTAAAGAAGCAGACACTGGGTACGATACGCCAGTGGATAGATGTTAGCCTGTACAACCATGTGAAAAATGAAAAAGATCCCCAAGTTCTCTGGAAGAAACTAGAGAGTATGTATGAGGTTGCAAATGCTCAAGGAAAGGTATTCATGATCCGCAAAGTCATGAACTTGAAGTTGTCAGAGGGACGATCAGTTACACAGTAGCTGAACGACTTTGAAGGACTCGTAACTGAGTTAGCAGTTAGTGGTATGTCCTTGGATGATGAAATGCAAGCATGCCTGCTGTTGGGATCTCTACTAGATAGTTGGGATACTCTTGTGGTATCATTGAGTAACTCAGCTCCAGATGGTGTGGTAACAATGTCTATGGTGAAAAATAGACTACTTAATGAAGAACTTCGTAGAAGGAATGTTGCCAGTACCAGCTCTCAAGCCCTCGTTACAGAGAATAGGGGCCGGAGCAAGAGTAGAGGTCGTGGAAATGGTAAATCCAGAGATAGATCCAAGTCTAGGGAGAAGAGGACGTGTTATCATTGTGGGAAGCAGGGCCATATCAAAAAGAATTGTCGTTTTCTTAAACAGGAGAACACAAACCGAAGTCAGGATAATGACAGAAATACAACTGCTACAGTCTCAGCAGAAGATGGTGAGGTGACGTTAGTCTCTCATGATGCAGACTGCTGTCATATTGGAGATGCAGATACCGAGTGGATAGTAGACTCCGGTGCTTCATATCATTGTGTTTCAAAAAGGGAATACTTCTCCACCTATTGAGTAGGTGACTACGGCACTATTAGAATGGGAAATAATAGTGTCTCGCAGATGGTGGGGATCGGTGATTTCTGCATAAAAACAAGTGTCGGATGAATATTAACTCTTAAAAATGTGCGTCATATTCTTGATCTTCGGTTGAATCTATTATCTGTTGGTGTACTGGACAAGGAAGGTTATCAACAACATACAGGTGACAGTAACTGAAAACTCACCAAAGGGTCTTTGGTGGTGGCGAGAGGAAAGCTATGTTGCTCGCTATACAAAACGCTCGCAGAGATATGTGCGAGTCAATTAAATACAGTTGGAGATGATGTTTCACCAAATTTGTGGCACAGGCGGCTGTCGCATGTTAGTGAAAAAGGGTTGAACATGTTGGCTAAGAAGTACCTCATCCCGTTAGCCAAAGGTAAAATAAATCCTTGTGACTATTGTTTATTTGGGAAGCAACATCGTGTTTCATTTCAGAAAAGCTCTAGACGGAGAAATAGCAAGTTAGAGTTGGTACACTCTGACGTGTGTGGTCCTATGGAGGTAGAATCTCTCGGAGGAAGTAGATATTTTCTTACTTTCATTGATGATTTTTCACGGAAGACATGGATATATTTGTTGCACACAAAAGATGAAGTATTCAAGCACTTTCAGCAATTCCACAGGATGGTGGAAAGGGAGACTGGAGTGGCATTGAAGTGTTTGCGCATGGACAATGGTGGTGAATATATCTCTAAGGAGTTTAAAGATTACTGTAATCAGCACGGTATCAGGCATGAAAAGACAGTCCCTGGTACGCCTCAACACAACGGCGTTGCTGAACGGATGAATCGCACCATTGTTGAAAGAGTCAGATCCATGCTCAAAATGGCTAACTTATCTAAGTCATTTTGGGGAGAAGCTGTCAATACTGCTGTCTACCTAATCAACAGACTACCTTCAGCACCTTTGGAGTTTGATGTACCGGAGAAGGTCTGGACAGGTAAAGATATCTCATTCTCTCACCTAAGCGTATTTGGCTGCAAGGCATTCATGCATGTTCCGAAGGAGCAGAGATCGAAGCTTGATGACAAGTCAGTTCCTTGCACTTTTGTTGGTTATGGAAATGAAGAGTTTGGCTATAGGTTATGGGATCCAGTGAAAAAGAAAGTTGTCCGGAGTAGAGACGTAGTCTTTCACGAGGATGAGATTGTGGGAGATACAGCAGGGGAAAAATCTACAAATGACAATGTTGTAGATATTACACCAGAGAACATTCCTACAGATAATGCCACAAGAGAAGGAATGCCAGAATCAGAATAGGAAGCAGACGAAGAGCCAGTCGTAGGGGATCAAGAGACCACTGTAGATGATGATGCAAAGGGTGTTGAGTAGGGGGAGCCAGAGAACCCCATTCCACCTAAAGAAGTTGAACCTCAGATGAGAAGGTCAACCAGAGAATGCCAACCATCTACAAGGTATTCTAGTTCTGATTATATTTTGATTATTGATGAGGGGGAGCCAGAGAGCTTCCAAGATGTGCAGTCTTGCAAAGATAAAGATTGTTGGATGAAGGCCATGCAAGAGGAGATGAATTCTTTGAAGAAGAATGACACGTACGAGCTGGTGAAACTTCCAAAAGGGAGGAGAATACTCAAGAACAAATGGGTATTTAAACTGAAGAAAGATGATGGCAACCTAGTGAGATACAAAGCTCGATTGGTCGTCAAAGGCTTTACTCAAAAGAAAGGTATCGACTTTGATGAGATTTTTTCACTTATTGTGAAAATGAGTTCTATTCGAGTTGTGCTAGGTTTAGCAGCCAGCTTGAACCTTGAGTTAGAGCAGCTTGATGTAAAGACCGCATTCTTGCATGGAGATCTAGAGGAAGAAATCTATATGGAACAACCAGAATGTTTCAAGGTCAAGAGAAAGGAGGACATGGTTTGTCGCTTAAAAAAGAGCTTGTATGGGTTGAAACAAGCCCCGCGATAATGGTATAAGAAGTTTGACTCATTTATGGTAAATCAAGGATACAGAAGAACAGAAGTAGATCCTTGTGTATATGTCCAGAGATACCCTGACGGTAAATTTATCATCCTTCTTTTATATGTTGATGATATGCTAATCGTTGGACCAGATGCAGACATGATTAGCAGGTTAAAAGGTGATTTGTCAAAGGCGTTTGACATGAAGGATTTGGGATCGGCAAGGCGAATTCTCGGAATGGAAATTATCCGAGATCGAAAGTCCTATAGATTGTGGTTATCACAGGAGAAATATATTGAACGAGTTCTAGAGAGGTTCAATATGAAGAATGCTAAGCCAGTTAGCACTCCACTTGCCGCTCACTTCAAATTGAGTAAGAAATCTTACCCATCAACAGAGAAAAATAAGGAAGATATATCAAATGTTCCATATTCTTCAGTGGTCGGAAGTTTGATGTATGCAATGGTGTGTACGAGGCCAGATATCGCTCATGCAGTTGGCGTTGTGAGCAGATTTTTATCCAATCCACAGAAGTCACATTGGAAAGCAGTAAAGTGGATCTTCAGATACCTGAGAGGAACTTCAAAGTTATGTTTAACTTTTGGAGGTGAAAAGTCTGTACTTGTTGGCTACACAGATGCAGATATGGCCGGTGACCTTGATGAACGAAAATCTACATCAGGTTACTATTTACATTCTCAGGGAGAGCTATTTCATGGCAGTCAAGATTATAAAAGTGTGTTTCCCTATCAACGACCGAATCAGAGTATGTTGCTGCAGCTGAAGCAGGAAAAGAAATGCTTTGAATGAAACGATTCTTTCAAGAATTGGGTGTGCAGCAGGAAGGATATATAGTTTATTGCGATAGTCAAAGTGCATTAGACTTGAGCAAAAATACTATGTATCATGCACGGACAAAACATATCGACGTAAGATATCATTGGCTCAGACTTTCCATTGAAGAGAAGCAGTTCTAGTTGCAGAAGATTCACACAGATAAGAATGCTGCTGACATATTGACGAAAGTTGTTCCAAAGGAAAAATTTGAATTGTGCGTCGGATTAGCCAGGATGGGCTCCCGTTAAAGAGCCGATCAAGACCTCCTCCAGTATATGATGGTTGGAGCTGGAGGGGGAGAATTGTTGGTCCAGCTCAACCAAAAGAAGGAAAAAGAATAAAAAAAAAGGGAAAAGGACAACTTTATTTTTTAAAGAAAAGGGCTGGCAAATTGTAGCTTGCATGAGCTGGTACGCGCTTTCTTCTCTTATAAATAGAGAAGGAAACGCTGCATCATTTCATCAACTCACAGATTCAATAAACATCTGTGAGAGAGTGTAATTTTAGGAAGAGGATCCTAAAATAAATTGGGAGAGAAAAAAGTAGTGAGATTTATAATTTTTAGGGTGTTTTTGGAAAATACTTGAGTGCCACTATTTTTGTAAAAATCTCCTTTTGTACCTACTATTTTTAATAGTGGAAGAAAAAATATTCAAAGTTTGTCCCGTGGATGTAGCCCTAAATAATTAAGGGTGAACCACGTAAATTTTCTGTGTGCTTAGTTTATTTTTTCTGGCGTCGTAATTATTCTCGTTATTTTATTGCGGGTCCTAACATAATGCATTATCAAGATATAAGCAGTAGCCCATTAATGATCATCTAGTATCCTTATATGATGCCTAATCTGCATCACAGTAGCCTTCTAGGTGCAGTGAGTTGTTTGCTGAAAAATATAACCCTTTGGATGGAGAGCCTTTAGATATTTAAGAATGTGCAAAACAACTTGCCAATGAGACACATAGGGAACATGTACAAATTGGCTAAGTTGTTGAGTTGCATGACTAATATCAGGCCTAGTGAAATTAAGGTACAGAAGTCTTCCAATCAAATGCCTATATTCTTCTAGATTTTCAAGACATGGACCATCATTCTCAATCATCTTCATTCCTTTCAACATAGGAGTATTTGCAGGTTTAGAACCAATGAGCCCAGCTTCTTTAATCAAGTCTAATGTATATTTACGTTGGTTCACAAATGTTCCATTTTTGGATCTTGAAATTTCTAGCCCCAAGAAATATTTTGATGGTCCAATGTCTTTAATGGTAAACTCAGAATGTAAGAATTCCTTAACCAATTGAATCTGCTTCTCTGAACTTCTGGTAACTAGCATATCATCTATGTAAACTAGTAAAATAACTAAGCCATCAGAACTTTGTTTGATAAATAAACAATTGTCATGAGAACATTGTTGAAAGTCAGAGAATTATAACTTTTGTGTGAGCTCAATATTCCATCGACATAATGCTTACTGCAACTCATATAATGATTTGTTTGACCTACATACTTGTTCTTCTCTTTCTTTAGTGTAACCTTCAGATGACAACATGTATACATCCTCAATTAAGCTTCCATGTAAGAAAACGTTATTAACGTCTACTTGGTGAATTAGCAAATAATGAGAAGTTGCAAGAGCGAGAAGCAACCTTATTGTTGCAGTTTTTGCCATTGAATAGAAACTATCTATATAGTCAATTTCTTCAATTTGGTTATACCCCTTCGTCACTAAAAGTACTTTATAACGTTCAATAGTACCATTTGGATGAAGCTTGACTTTATAAATCCACCGACATCTAATAGGTTTTTTATCTTTAAGTAAATCCACAAGCTCCCAAGTCTAGTTATCTTCTAAATCTTTTATTTTTTTATGCCATAGCTTACATCCACTTAGAATATTTTTTTCCTAATTGTAAAATGATGGTTTTGGAATGTTACACATTAGCTTAAAAATCAATACATGCAAAAGAAAAACAAGATGGTTGAACAAAAGGAAATACATAAGATGTCTGTGGTGATGTATGAATTATGTTAGAAATGAAATCATTTAGTCAAGATGGTTTATTTTTGGTCTGTTACTTCTTCTTGTTTTAGGTAATTGGGTAGTAGGTTAGACATTAGTAGAATTAGAATTGGTATAATGTACAAATATGGGACTGTTTGAAGAAGAAGGTAAAAAAGTAAAAGGTAAAGTATGTATTTGCGGTGAAGGATGTGGAGATAGGATGTGTATAGGTAGAAATGTGAAATTTGGAGGTGCTAGTTGTACTTAGGTTGAAATATTTATAGGGGTTACAGTGTTTATAGAAGGATGGACGGATGGCACAGGTTGTGTGGGATTTGATAGTACAACAGTAAGTGGTGAAGTATCATTATCATCAGAATTATGAAACGTGTCAATATTGGGTAAAGGTACAAAAAAAGAAGTATGGGTACTGAAAATGAAAGGAAAATCTCCTTCATGAAATTTTACGTCTCTCGAGATCAGTACTAAATGCAATATATGATATATTATGTACATTATATTTTAATTATTTATACATCTGATATAAATTTAATTTGATATTTTTTATTCTATTATTTTTTTGAATTTATTGTTTACAATAATTCAATTATTATCTTATTATAGTGCATAACTATTTTGAGTTAATAATTTTTATACTATTAAATTTTAATTTTTTTTCAGAAAAAAGTGATATAAATTCCCTGCGGGAATCCCCATAGGGGATGGGGACGAGGACGGGGACAAATCTGTCCCATTTAAAGGGCCCCGCCAAAAGGGGGATGAGGATGGGGAATGCTTCTCTACCCCCGTCCCGCCCTGTTGCCATCCCTATATGACATCAAAGCCTAGCTTAAGGAGCATAGCCCTCAAAAAATTCTAATCAACCATGTTGTATGCTTTACTTATATCAATCTTTAATGCAACTTCACCTTCATTACCTCTAGTCTTCCTCTTCATAAAGTGGATTAACTCAAATACTACTAGAACATTATTTGTAATCAGACTGCTTGGAATAAAAGCATATTGAGATGGAGAGATTATTAAAGGAAGATATTTCTTGAGTCTATTAGCTAAGACTTTAGAAATAATCTTATACAATACATTACAAAGTGCAATTGGCTGTAAATCCCTCATATTATTTAGACTACCCATCTTAGGGATCAAAATAATTATAGTGTCATTAAGATGATTGGGGAACTTACAAGCATTAATTCACTGTTTACAACTATGAACCACATTGAAACTAATAATAATCTAGAATTTTTGGAGAAAATTTGAATTTAACCCATCCGAACCTAGGGCCTTATCAGGATGCATCCAGAATAGAGCCTCCTTGAATTTATCATCAGTAAAACGAGCGAGGAGTTCATTATTCATAGCCTCTGTCACCTTAATGGGAACACATTCCAGCTCATCTTCAAAATTGTTTGACAAAGCTTCAAACAACTTCATAAAATAATATTTGATAACTACCCATGCTTTCTATAATCGTATGAGATATAGTGTAACACCCCTATATCCCATATACGCACACCATATACAACCATATCTGTAATATACGTATATCAGATATAGGAGTGTCACGGATTATATTAGATAACCCAATTTTTCTCTTCTGCGTTAATATGGGAAAACTTAAAACCTTTCATATATTTATATTTATATATATGTACAATATGGAACATAACAGGTAAAACATTTATTCATTATGCAGCGAAAAATGTAGCGATATTACCATATATAAATACATCAAAATCAACGTTTACAAAACATAAAGTTTATACATGTTTGGCAGTTCTTCTCTGATCTTTAAGCCCACAATCAACACTTCAAAGTCTAGACTCGACTCGGTCTAGCTAAACTCTCCGGTTCTACCCTGTCACTTGCGCGACGAACCACAATCGCGCTAAGCCATAGGTTTAGTGGTACAAACAACAATAACAATATGTTTTAATGCAATGTCAATGTCATACTTTCAAGCAATAGAGACAATATTCAAAAAAGCTGTATTTCATAACATTACATTTCATTATCTTATTCAATTATTTCACCATTTATGAATCACATTAAAACAAGGACAAGTATGAGCCCAAAAGAATTTAATATGCTATTCAAAGTTCAGAGTTACTGCTTTGGTCCGCAATCACATTCATCAAGCCCATAGGCGATATACATATCTATCCATGGATAGTGTAATAGACCCAGTCTCTTGGACCTCAACCCGGCTAGACCCTAAGGCCCCAGTCTCTTGGTCCTCAACCCGGCTAGACTGTTACAGTTTTTTGAGGCTTACGACCCAGTCTTTTCACCCCAAAATATCATATTTCACATTTATCAGCTGGGCTTGGCTTACGACCCAGTCTTTTCACCTGCCCAGCGATTCATAGGTATGCCGCCAAACCTAGAACTCTGAAAATTGAATAACATATTAGACACATAATTAATTCATTTATCTCATTATCAATCTCTTTCATAATTCATTTCTCATTTAATTCCTCATAATCAAACTAGGCAACTAAGCCCTCATTATTTCATTTGCATCATTATATCCAACAACAATGGCTTCACATCTCATCATTAAAGTATACATAACCAATTGCATTGGACATACATTTTGAATGATCATCATATCTTTCACATTATGCAAATCATAAAATTAATCAAATGTATTAACAATGTACTAAATTACTTAACACATTTACAACCAAATGTGTTAAGTCCCAAAGTCATGTAATTGCATGCAATAATGTAGGGTTTGTACTTACCTCAAGAGCAACTCACACAGCACCAAACTCCTCTTCCAACAATTCTTCAACACTTGGATTAGGGCAACTCAATCTCTTCAAAACCTAATCCAAAAGGAATAATACACACTCACTTAAAGATACACATGAGATAATAAGGCTAAAAATCAACTAGGGCAAACTCTACATATGACACGCTCAACAACACGGGCGTGTCCATGACCATGCCCTAAATCTACAACACAGAAGCTTTGACACGCTCAGTGACATGGGCTTGTCACTGGCCGTGTCAATCCTCCCTCAACCCAGTAGCTATGACACGCTCAGTGACATGGGCGTGTCACTAGTCGTGTCAATCCTACTACAACACAAAAGCTGTGACACGCTCAGTGACATGAGCGTATCACTGCTCGTGTCACCCATCTAGAAAACAGAACCAAAGACACGCCCAAAGACATGGCCGTGCTCATGGGAGTGTCAGGCCAAAAATTCTTATTCTGGCAACAACAACATCACATACACACAACTCAAACACAACACTTGCTCTTCCAACACCAAACTTAACTCTATCTCTTCAATCAAACTCCAAAATCAACACCAAGAAGATCACACACCATCAAATACACCATAATCAAATATACACATACTATCAACAATCAAACACCAAACTAAAAATACAAACTTAAAAGAAAACAAGGGAATCAAGTGGAAAACTTACCAAAAGTGATGAAAATCTTTAGAATTCCAACTTGATCACTTGAAACACCTTTAAATCTTGAGTTTGGATAGACAAAATCTTACTTTCCTCTCTTGCTATGGAGTTAGCCGGCCAAGAAGAAAAGAAAAGAAGAAGAAGATGAATAGAACACAAGTCAACTCTCTCTTAACCACTCAATCATCTCTTTAAATCTCAACCAAGCAAATTAAATAATAAAATATTCATAAAAATCTTCCTCCACTTACTAATTTCCATTTCAATTAATTTATTTTAAAAATAATTAAATCTTCTTTTGACCTTCCATTTCTTTGACTTGTAAATGTTGTATATATCTCTATATATACTACATATACACACTCATCTTTCCTTTCTTACTACTTAAACATAAATATATACTTTATTTCATTAAATCTAATTTCAACAATAATTATTCCAAAACTTTTAGGGTATACTCTGGAATATTACAATTCTCCCCCTCTAAAATAAATTTCGTCCTCTAAAATAAATTTCGTACTCGAAATTACCTGATCTCAAGTCTGAAATAGTTGAGGATACTGATCTCGCATCGCTTGCTCATTCTCCCAAGTTGCCTCTCCCTTTGCATGATTCTTCCAAAGAACCTTCATAAGTGGCACTTTCTTATTTCTCAATTCTTTTACTTCATGTGCCAAAATAGCCACTAGTTCTTCTTCAAATGTCAGATCCGGACTCACCTCAATGGATTCCACTGACAAAACATGAGATGGGTCTGACCTATACCTTCGCAGTACAGAAACATGGAAGATATTGTGAATTCTATCTAACTCAGGCGGCAAAGCAAGTCGATAAGCAACTGGTCCAACTCTTTCTAATACTTCAAAAGGTCCAATAAAACAAGGACTTAGCTTCCCTTTTCGGCCAAATCTCAAAATCTTTTTTTAAGGAGACACTTTCAAAAATACTTTATCTCCAACATCAAACTCTATGTCTCTCATTTTCAAATCTGAATAAGATTTCTGCCGATCTGAAGCTGCTTTCAACCGATCCCGAATTATTTTCACTTTTTCTTCCGTTTCTTTAATCAAATCAAGACCAACCAATTTACTTTCTCCAACTTCATTCCACACAGAGGCGTTCTACATCTTCTACCATACAATGCCTCGAATGGTGCCATTCTAATACTATATTGATGACTGTTGTTATAAGCAAATTCCATCACTGGCAAAAATCTATCCCAACTTCCAGAGAAATCAATGACATAGCTTCTCAACATATCCTCTATAATCTGTATCACTCTCTCTGACTGCCCATCTGTCTGCGGATGAAAAGCAGTGCTAAAATGCAATCGAGAACCCAAAGCACCATGTAAACTTTTCCAAAATCTTGAAGTGAACCGGGGATCTCGATCAGACACCAAAGAAATTGGGACTCCATGCAACTTCACTATCTCACTGATATACAGCTCATCCAACTTCTCCAGAGAATAATCCATTCTAACTGGAAGAAAATGAGATGTCTTTGTCAACCGATCAATAATCACCTAAATAGCATTATGCTTCCTCTGAGTCAATGGCAAACCAGACACAAAATTCATTGTCACTCGCTCCCATTTTCATTCAGGCACTGATAAAGGTTGGAGCAACCTTGTTGGAACTTGATGCTCAGCTTTTACCCTCTGATAAGTGAGACACTTGGATACAAACTCCGCTATATCCCTCTTCATACCCGACCACCAATAGTTTTGTTTCAAATCATGATACATCTTAGTACTCCCAGGGTGCATAGCAAAAATCGACTGATGTGCTTCCTCCAAAATAATCTTTCTCAATCTTGCATCATCAGGAACACACAATCTAGCCTTGAACCAAAGGCTACCATCTTCTTTCATATAGAAATCTCGGCTCTCCCCATTTTGGCAATCTGACACAACTTTTTGAATTTTCTCATCAGCCAACTGAGCCTTTTTAATCTGATCCAATAACACCGGTCTCAAATGCAACTGAGCTAACAAGGCTCCATCATCATATGATTCAAAACTAGCATGCAATGCTCTCAACTCAACAAGCAACGAGAGAGAATAAATAGTCAAACCTGCTAAAGACTTCCGATTCAAGGCATCAACAACAACATTCGCCTTACCAGGATGATAATCAATCAAACAGTCGTAGTCTTTGATCAACTCCAACCACCGTCTCTGTCGAAGATTTAGCTCTCTTTGAACACCCAAATATTTCAAACTCTTATGATCTGTATAGATAAAACACTTCTCTTCATACAAGTAATGTCGCCAAATCTTCAAAGCAAAAACTATAGCTGCCAACTCCAAATCATGCGTCGGGTAATTCAACTCATGCGGCTTCAACTGCCGAGAAGCATAAGTTATAACTCTACCCTCTTGCATCAAAACACATCCTAAACCATTATGTGAAGCATCACTGTAAATCACATATGGTTTATCTTCCATAGGCAAGGTAAGAACAGGAACTTGAGTCAACATCTCCTTCAACTGCTCAAAGCTTGCTTGACACTGATCTGTCCACACAAATCTAACTCCCTTCCAAAGTAATCTGGTGAGTGGAGTAGCTATCAAAGAAAAACCCTTCACAAACCATCGATAATAGCCTGCCAAACCCAGAAAACTTCTAACTTCAGTTACAGACTTCGGTGGACTCCAATTCAAAATAGCCTCAACTTTACTCGGATAAACTCTTATACCATCTGCTAACACCACATGACCTAGAAAAGTCACTTGATCAAGCCAAAACTCACATTTCGACAGCTTAGCATACAATTGCTTCTCTTTCAAGGTCTGCAACACAATCCGCAAATGTTCGTCATGCTCCTCCTTATTACGCAAATACACCAAAATATCATCAATAAAGACCACCACAAACTAATCTAGATAGGGTCTAAACACCCTATTCATCAAATCCATAAAAGTTGCAGGTGCATTCGTCAATCCAAAAGGCATTACCAAAAACTCATAAAGCCCATACCTTGTGCGGAAAGCTGTCTTAGGAACATCTTCCTCTCTGACTCTCCATTGATGGTACCCTGATCTCAAATCAATCTTGGAAAACACTGCTAATCCCTTCAATTGATCAAAAAGATCATCTATCCGAGGCAAAGGATACTTATTCTTGATAGTCACCTTATTCAACTGCCTATAATCGATGCACAACCTCAAAGTACCATCCTTCTTCTTTACAAATAAAACAGGAGCTCCCCACGGAGAAATACTAGGACGAACAAACCCTTTATCCAACAACTCCTGCAACTGCACCTTCAACTCTCTCAACTCAGAAGGTGTCATTCGATATGGAGTAATAGAGATGGGAGTGGTACCAGGCAACAAATAGATACCAAACTCAACCTCTCTCTCAGGGGGTAACCTGGCAACTCCTCAGGAAAAACATCTAGGAATTTCGCAACTGTGGTATACTATCAAGTTGAGAACCCACTACTCTGGTATCCACAATATGAGCAAGATAAGCATCACACCCTTTTCTAATCAACTTCCTAGCTGCAACAGCTGAAACAAACAATGATGCAAGTTGTCTCTGCTCACTAGATACCATCACACTTCTACCATCACTGGTTCTCAGGGTAACACACGTCTTTTGACAGTCTATCACAGCTCCATGCTTAGACAACCAATCCATGCCTAGAATCAGTTCATATTCCTTAAAAGGCATTTCAATCAAATCACCCAAAAACTCCTCACCTTGCACTACAACTGAACTATCACGATGCACCTTACTCACCACAACACTATGTCCTAAAGGATTTGTCACCAAGACATCAAATCCTAAGGACTCTGAATGCAATTCAGACACAGGCAAGATAGATGCACTTATGTATGAATGAGTAGATCCTGGATCAATCAAAGCAAGAACTGAAATGCCAAATAAAGAGAATGTACCCGCAATAATTACTGAAGCATCCGGCTGCCTCTGCATCACATACACTAGCTGAGAAGACCCAGCCTCATCTGGCCTACTGCCTCAGGATGTAGAGCCTCCTCTCTGACTGATCCCAGGTTGACCACCTCTACTAATACCTCTACTACTTTGACCTCCTCTCACACTAGGTCGAGAAATTGCAGAATCTGCCTGCCTATACTCTTGTATCTCAGGACAATCTCTGATGAAATGGTCAGGCGATCCACATCTGAAACACACAGCTGATCCACCAATCTTCCAACAAACACTCCCATGTATCCTACCATAATGGACACATGTAAGTGGAGTAGATCTCTGAACCACTGGAATCGGAGCACTAGCTACAGAAACTGTAGGTCTCGATCTCTGCCTCTGATACTGAACTGACCTGCCTGACTGCCTCTGGCTCCTACTGACTCTCGGAACAAAACTTCCTCGGCCTCTCTTCATAGATGAAGACCCTGCCTCAAACTGAGGTCTCTTAACTCTGGTCTCCTCTTCAGTAGCAGCTGTTGCAATACCTTGTGCTCTCTCAACACTTCTAGCTGCTGCAACCAACTGAGAAAAATCTTGGTACTGAGAACCAGCAACAATACACATAATAGAGGGCCTCAATCCCTCCTCAAATCTCCTACACCGATCTATATCATCTGAAATAATCCCACCGGCATAGTGACTCAACCGGATATACTCAATCTCATACTCTGTCACTGTCCGGTTCTCTTATCTCAGATTCAGAAATTCCATTTTCTTAGCATCCTTATACTCCCTCGGAGTATATTTCTGCTCAAACTCCTGCAGAAAATCACCATAAGACAAAGTCGGTGGATCATCCATGGCATGTGGAACTGTCTTCCACCAATCATAAGCATCTCTTTGCAGAAGAGATCTAGCATAATCAAACTTCTCTTCAGGAGTGGCTTGCAACTGGATAAATACCCTCTGAACTCTATCCAACCACTGCTCAGCTACAGCAGGATCTGTAGTGCCAAAGAAATCCTTAGCTTCGAATTTTCTCAATTTATCATAATGCCTCACTGGCACTTGCGGCTGTGGTGGTGGTAGCGGCTGCTCTGGGGCTTGCCTCAATAATTCTACCACATGTCTTAGCCAAACTGGCGAAACCTCATTACTAGCTGATCTCTCTCGCATAGGAGCATGTGCCTCTCTAGCTCTCTCAACCCTAGCTCCATCTCTAACCTTTTCAGGAGCTACACTCTCAGCACTACCTTCTATGGACTGACGTGACTGAGATGCCATCACTACCTATATCTGCAACACAGCAGAATATACCTCATCAAAGAACAGAGACTGCCAACGCCAAAGCATGTATCTTATTTAAAAACCATATTTTAAAATCAAAATTTTCTTTTTCTTACAATTGACATAGGTTGAGAATCTCAAACCTAGGCTCTGATACCAAAACAGATGTAACACCCCCTATATCCCATATACGCACACCACATACAACCACATTTGTAATATACGTATATCAGATATAGGAGTGTCACGGTTTATATTAGACAACCCAATTTTTCTCTTCTGCATTAATATGGGAAAACTTAAAACATTTCATATATATATTTATATATATACATTATGGAACATAACAGGTAAAACATTTATTCATTATGCAGCGGAAAATGTAGTGGTATTACCATATATAAATACATAAAAATCAACGTTTACAAAACATAAAGTTTATACATGTTTGGCAGTTCATCTCTGATCTTTAAGCCCACAATCAACACTTCAAAGTCTAGACTCGACTTGGTCTAGCTGAACTCTCCGGTTCTACCCTGTCACCTGCGCGATGAACCACAATCGCGCTAAGCCATAGGCTTAGTGGTACAAACCACAATAACAATATGCTTTAATGCAATGTCAATGTCATACTTTCAAGTAATAGAGACAATATTCAAAAATGCTGTATTTCATAACATGACATTTCAATATCTTATTCAATTGTTTCACCATTTATGAATCACATAAAACAAGAACAAGCATGGGCCCAAAAGAATTTAATATGCTATTCAAAGTTCAGAGTTACTGCTTTGGTCCATAATCACACTCATCAAGCCCGTAGGTGATATATATATCTATCCATAGATAGTGTAACAGACTCAGTCTCTTGGACCTCAACCCGGCTAGACCCTAGGGCCTCAGTCTCTTGGTCCTCAACCCGGCTAGACTATTACAGTTTTTTGAGGCTTACGACCTGGTCTTTTCACCTGCCCAGCGATTCATAGGCATGCCGCCAAACCCAGAACTCTGAAAATTGAATAACATATTAGACACACAATTAATTTATTTATATCATTATTAATCTCTTTCAAAATTCATTTCTCATTTCATTTCTCATAATCAAACTAGGCAACTAAGCCCTCATTATTTCATTTGCATCATTATAGCCAACAGCAATGGCTTCACATCTCATCATTAAAGTATACATAACCAATTGCATTGGACATACATTTTGAATGATCATCATATATTTCACATTATGCAAATCATAACATTAATCAAATGTATTAACAATGTAATAAATTACTTAACACATTTACAACCAAATGTGTTAAGTCCCAAAGTCATGTAATTGTATGCAATAATGTAGGGTTTGTACTTACCTCAAGAGCAACTCACAAAACACCAAACTCCTCTTCCAAGAATTCTTCAGCACTTGGATTAGGGCTACTCAATCTCTTCAAAACCTAATCCAAAAGGATAATACACACTCACTTAAAGATACACATGAGATAATAAGGCTAAGAACCAACTAGGGTAAACTCTACACATGACACGCTCAACAACACGGGCGTGTCCATGACCGTACCCTAAATTCACAACACAGAAGCTTTGACACGCTCAGTGACATGGGCGTGTCACTGGCCGTGTCAATCCTCTCTCAACCCAGTAGCTATGACATGCTCGGTGACATGGGAGTGTCACTAGTCATGTCAATCCTACTACAACACAAAAGCTGTGACACGCTCAGTGACATGGGCGTGTCACTGCTCGTGTCACCCATCCAGAAAACAGAACCAACGACACGCCCAAAGACATGGCCGTGCTCATGGGCGTGTCAGGCCAAAAATCTTGATTCCGGCAACAACAACATCACATACACACAACTCAAACACAATACTTGCTCTTTTAACACAAACTTAACTCTATCTCTTCAATCAAACTCCAAAATCAACACCAAGAAGATCACACACCCTCAAATACACCATAATTAAATATACACATACTATCAACAATCAAACACCAAACTCAAAACACAAACTTAAAAGAAAACAAGGGAATCAAGTGGAAAACTTACCAAAAGTGATTAAAATTTTTAGAATTTCAACTTGATCACTTGAAACACCTTTAAATCTTGAGTTTGGATAGACAAAATCTCACTTTCCTCTCTTGCTATAGAGTTAGCTTGCTAAGAAGAAAAGAAAAGAAGAAGAAGATGAATGGAACACAAGTCAACTCTCTCTTAACCACTCAATCATCTCTTTAAATCTCAACCAAGCAAATTAAATAATAAAATATTCATAAAAATCTTCCTCCACTTACTAATTTCCATTTCAATTAATTTAATTTAAAAATAATTAAATCTTCTTTTGACCTTCCATTTCTTTGACTTGTATATGTTGTATATATCTCTATATATACAACATATACACACTCATTTTTCCTTTCTTACTACTTAAACATAAATATATACTTTATTTCATTAAATCTAATTTCAACAATAATTATTCCAAAACTTTTAGGATATACTTTGAAATATTACATATAGCCAAACTATCCTTTAGGACACGAATTAGGTTAGATCTTTTCCTAACTGAAGCTTGTTGGTGAAAGAACATTGTATTAGCATCCCCATTTTGCAACCAAAAATTGCGAGCCCTCTGCTGCTAATAGAGCTCCTCTTACGCAAGAACAAAGGTCAATCCATCATACAAATCCCTCACTAAATTCCAAGATCCTACTCTTTTGGCATTGTTAATCCTTTTCTTCAGTTGCTCCTTCTTTATTCTAAAGTTACTAAATAAACTATGACTCCATGTTGACAACGATTTACCACATCCAGTAATTTTAGACAACAAAGAGGCACCAAGATCACACTGCCAACTGCTCTCCACTACCGAGAAAATCTCATCATGTACCAGCCAATGATTTTCAAATTTAAAACGATGACAACGCCTCATTATCATAGTACTATGCACCAATAATTTCAGAGGTGTACAATCAGACACAGGAGTCGACAAATTGTAGAGAACGTGATTAAGGAAGTTATTAAGCCAACTTGGAGATACAAAACAATGGTCCAACTTTCCTAATATCTGGTGGTCCGTATCCAAAGTCCTTGTCCATGTATTCTCAGACCCAATCACAGGAATAATAGATAAAGAACAACTAGAGAGTACATTATTAAAACCCTGAATTAAATTAGTTGGATGGTCAATGCTTGTAATTTTATCTTCAATAGAAATAAGATCATTGAAATCACCAATAATAATCCAGGGAAGAGAAGACATACCAGCAAGAGATGAAATTAAACTCCAAGATTCCATTCTTCTATGGCGCTGAGATTCTCCATTTAGGCCATCCAAGAACTGAGATTTCTATATCAATATGATTGCGAGAAAAACTTGTGATATCAACAAAATCATTTTCCTTCCATAGCATTGCCAAACCTCCGCTTCTGCCCAAACGGTCCACACAAAAACAACCAGCAAACTTTTTTTTTTTTTTTTTATTTTCTCAAATTACATCTCCAGCAACTAACGTTTCCATGAGCAAAACAAGATTTGGCTTGTTCGAGAAAACCAAATATTTAAGAACACAAACTGCATGAGGATTCCCCAATTGATGGTATTGGTTTTCATGGTCTTGTCATGGTTTTAAAATCATATTTTTTGGTCATTTTTTAAAACCACCTATTCGGTGATTTCATATGGTTTAAAAATTTTTTGTTTTAAAAATACCTTCTATAAATATTTCAAAATTTTAAATTTTAAAATTAACATTTTAATTTGATAATCTTTTCTTTTATTATTATTTTTATGCATTAATTTTATTCGAATTTTCACAATTTAGATTATTAGAAAATAATTTGTTATGTATCTTATTGATTTTATTTTTATTCCTTTAGTTGAAATTAGTTATTGATTATAAAAAATAAAATTAATTGTTGATTATAAAAAATAAAAATAAAAATTAATTATTAATTATAAAAATAAAAATAAAAATTACTTATAAATTGTTAACTAAAACTAATACAAATTTGAATTTGAGACCATTTTAATTATTTTATTATTTTTTACAATTATATCATACCGTCAAACTAAATAAAAATGACTTAATAAATTATATTGTACTATATTATCTAAATATATCATATAGTATTGTATTATATCATATATAAATTAATAAACTATATTGTCAATTATCAAAACAAAGTATTATGAAAAATCATATAACAACTTATTTTGTAGTTCCAATATATATGAAGTATTATATTATCCAATTCATTTTAAAATAAATACATTGTTGTAGATAATTTTTATAATAAAATGTGTTTTAAGAATTTAAGAAAATATTTATTATGTTTTATTTTGTACTAAATATTTGTACCTATAATTTAATTATTTTATTTTAAAATAAGATAATATTACATTTCTTTAATTGTTTTATTCTACATATTCTCCTATTGATTTAAGGGATAAGGTGTAAAATATATCTTTAAAGTCATTATGAGAGTATAGTTTGACTCTTATTCTTTTTTTTTTTGGCTAATTTAAGTATAATTTTTTGCAAAATAAAGTTTTTAGGCCCATTATTTTAATAAAAATATTAACACTGTTAATGTTAAAAAAATAAGAGAGAAGATGTAGATATACACTTAAAGTTGTCCCGGATATAATTAGGCATTATTCTTTTTCTTAACTCATTAAGACATAACTATTTGCTAATGAAAATTTTAAGCCACTCATTTAATAGAAATATTAACACCGTTAACATTAAAAAAATAAATATAACCCACTAATTTAAAATAGAATTTAGGAGCATAACTATAAATTCATTAATTAATAAAAATATTAACTCACAAGCAGTAATATCAAAAAGTAGTCATGATCTATCTTTATAACTATATAAAAAAAAAACCTAAAATCAAAATATTTAAAGATACAAATGCAAAAATTGTGATAAAGACTATAAAAATAAAACTAATAAATGTTCTCTTTATTTTTCTTAATAATAATATTCATAATAAAATATTAAATTTCTTGAAATTTAGACTATTTTTTAATTAATGGATTGGTTCAGTTTTTTTTTTATCCTCGGTGTTGATAGTGGCAGAGTTAGATGTGGTGGGTGCAAGAGGTGTTGGGTCGAAGATACTGGACGTATAAGATTATGAATATTATAGAAGTCACCCTCTCAATTTCTCCCAACTCCTATATTTTTTTTTGTTGAATTAGAAATTTAGAAGTCTAATTAAATTTGGCCGTTAAAATTTTCATCTAAATAAAGACTTAAAAATTTTATTTTGTAAAGAGTTATGTCTAAATGAGTTAAGAAAAAGAAATAACAACTAAATTTATCTGTGAATTAACATTAATAATGTTAGTATTTATATTAAAATAAGAAATTTAAAAATTTTATTTTTTAAAAAATTATATTTAAATAAAAAAATAAGGACTAAATTATATTGGTAATAATTTTAAAAACATATTTACACCTACCCCTTAATTTAATTATCTGCATTAATTAGCTATCATCAGCGAGTAATCATTTCTCTGATTAATTTTCAGATCCATCCATCAACTGCTGTGTTGTGCCGTCTTCTTCTATCTGCATGGGCTGAATTGATTCTCATCCACATCTCCATTTTCAGAGTCATTTTTTTTTTAATTTTAAGTTTAGAGGAGATCAGACCCATTTACTTCTGCAATAAGTAATATTGCTAGCATATTCAGATGAAGATTCTGATGGTGGGAGTTGGGCATGGAGGACTGTGTATGAATGGATTTTTGTATTTAGATTAATAATTTAAAATAGATAAGATTATAAAAAAAATATTTAAACTTTATTTCAATTTTTTACTTTATCATAATTTTTTAATAAATTAATATGTAAATTTATTTTTTTATTTTATTTTTATTTTTTTATCGATTGAACTTATTTTATGAGGTATTTTACTAATGTATTAATATATTTTTATTTTTTTTTCAAAAAATAAAGCAACAAGTGTTGCAAAAAAGTGATACCTGTTCGTTCATTTTTTTAAAAAATTAAAAAACTTACAAAATAAATGAAAGTTAAAAAAGTAACGAGGGTTATAAAAAATAATGAGAGTTAAAAAAATAATGGACATTAAAAAAATAATAAGGATTTTAAATAAAGTAACTAGCGTCAATAAAGAGAATAAAACTTATATTATTAAAAATCTCACTAAAATATTTTATTTTCATGTTTTTTAAATTTTACATAAGATATATATTTTTATGAAAATTTTCTTTTGATATAGATTTTTATGAAAATTTTCTTTTTAACAAATAAAAAATTGTGAAATTATTATTTTTACTATAATAATAATAGCCTTCAATTTTCCATGTACGTTATAACTTTGATCTGTAATTTTGGAGTGTATGTATTTTTTGTTTTTCAAAAAATATATTTTATGGTAATATTAGGTGGTGAATCTTCTTTCATGGTGGTTTTTAAAGGAAAATGAAGCTAGTTAGGGTTAATAGTTTCTTGACGTGAATAAGTATAATTTTACAGTTGTTCAACAAAAGAGAAAATCAGTTATTGGTTATAGTGCTAACTTCTTTAGTGTAGTTTTAGTTAGGTTATATATTTATTTCTAACAAACAGTCACTACAACAAATAATATGTCTAATCACAAAAAAAAAATAAAAATAAAACAATAAAAAATGTGGTTAATTATTTTAGTCACAATATAAAACTATATTATCAGAGATAACGTAATTAAAAATTAGTCATGCAATTTATAGCTTACTCGATTTATTTTGCTATAAAATTGGTTTTATCATGACTAAATATTACAATATATTATCATAAAAAAAGAAATATATAGCAAATAATTAATTAAATTAGACATATAACATTAATACTTATAACTATAAATGTATTTTTATTACATCTTAATAAAATTGTAACTAATAAGTCTTTGTGTTAGCCACACTTTTAATGTTGTGGCTAATATTTTTATATATTAACTATATTATAAAAGTAATATTAGGATGGCTAAAAATCTTACTTTTAGCCACAATTCTAATAAATGATAGCTAAATATCATAATTAACTATCCTGAAAAAAGAAAAATATGTTAAAAAAAGAATATATTATTAAAAAATTTACTTAAAAAGCCAATTTAGAGATTGAAAAAATAAATAAATTAATTTAGAGATTGTGCTCATAAAAATGGCTCAATCTGAATTTCCCATGCTTGCTATTAGATATTTATAGAGAGGTTCTCATATTAATATGACTTTTCCAATCGACGTGGAAATCATAACCTATTGTACTGTTCTCACGGAATATGAAGCTAGGAGTATGAGAAGTTGGCTTTAGCAAATAAGTGTTATTAATTTTAATAAATTATTTATCAATATTAGTACATACATAAAATTATTTAATATTAAAAAATTGTATAAACTCATATTACATTGTCACTTTCTCTGCTCTTTAATCATTTCCTTGATTTTCTCTAGCTTTTGGCTTTAACACTCCTTTCAAAAATTTGTATTCTTTAATTGTTATTCCAATGGGAAATTTTTATCACATATATTATATAAAAAACATGATAATGGAAAGAAATTGCAATTGAAAATTTGTATACTCATTCCATTATATCAAAAACCGTTATTTTAAACAAATTTTTTGAATATTAAATCTAAAATTAGAATTATAAATTAGTACCACTAATTTACTCAAGTTCATACTTAATTTTTATAATTCATTTCATTAATTAAATATTAAAGTTCAAAACAAATAATCTTACTATACCATATAACTAAAAATTACTCCATTGTTCACAAATAATTATCACTTTAAAGTTTTTACACAAAAATTAAGAAAGTTATTTGATAATCTACTTTATACAACCACTTTACTAAACTATCATTCTTCTTAATTTATTACTCATTTCATTATACTATTATTATATAAGGATAAACAATAACCTTAAATTTGTAAAGTGATAATTATTTGTGATAAAATTTATTACTCTAAAATGTTAATTATTTGTGAATGGAGGGAGTATTGATAATTAAAAATTTTAATATATGCAAAACAATTCTATCCAACAACCTAAAATTTCTAACCATGCTTTAATGTCTATAATGTTAGGTCTCACGCAATAATTGTATGAATTAATAAAACCAAACTCACACAAAAATATCAATAGCAAATAGAAAATAATCAACCACAATAGTAAATAAAGAATATAAAAATTTATCGTGAAAAACCCTTCAATGTAGAAGTAAAAAGTCATGGGCCAAACTCATAAATAAAATTCACTATTATGAGAAATTAGTACAATTACTCTCAAGTTTAATCACACTTGAGATCTCCAAATCAAGAAATACTCAAATTACTTTTCTAAAAATAAATGTAACATCCTTATATCTAATATATATAACCCGTATAAGTATAATACATATATAGAATACAAGAATGTTATCATCTTTGATAATTATAAAATTTTTCATAATTACAAGAAAATAATTAAAGCTTATAAATGTACTTTAACAAGTTCATAAGTGAAGATATAAATAATTTAATTAACAAAATACTATTTTTAAAGATAAATTTTTAGAAAAAAATCATTAGAGTTCTTGCTTTATTTTAAACTTTTTTCAAAAATTAATAACTTAACCTGCATAAAAATTTTATACTCTCAAATTCACATATTCAAATATCCACTACTTCGTCATCCTCCAATATTTTCTCAAAATCACACATATATATAAATACATGTTTAATATATATATATATATATACAAACTTCACACTTATCCCAAAAACTTTATAATTTACAATATTTTCAAATATACATAAATAATAAGCATAATTAAAATAAATTTTACAAGTAGTTATTTATATATTGACAATTGGTTAAGATCCCATAGTAACAATACAAACCTTTCAACAAAGTTTCGAATCCTAAACATGCTCAATTCCAGCAGGGCTTTTAGTACTATGTTATCTGCACGATAAATAAAATCACGTTAAGTATTTCGCTTAGTGGTACATACTTTGATATTAATACAAATTAAAATTAAAGAATATAAATTGCTTTTTCATTAAATCTAATGATGTAACACGAAATTTTCTTTCAAATTATTTACATTATCCTTACTAAATTATTACTTAATACAATTACATGCATTGGGCCCAAAAGACAGTATATAATATTCAAATTTCAGAGATAATATTTTAGACTATTTTGACACCCTATATCTAGCCCGAAAATAAATAATAATGACGCTTAGTGTCTAGCTCGAAGGTAAAATATAATAATGGTGATGCCAAGTGTCTAGCCCAAAGGTAAATCAAATATTAGTGACACTCAACGTCTAGTCCGAAATCAATTATAGGCATGCCGCCAAACACAAAATTCTGAAAAATGACATTATATAAGGTTTCATACATAATATATACAATTTCACTTCTTCTTTTTTTCATATTTTGGCAATTATACCAATTTTCATTCTTTTTACAATTTTTCATCTTTTTATCACATTTCCAATCATAAAATTCATATTCTATACCAATTTCATAATGTAACCAATATAAAGTTACAATTTGGTATGTAACTTTTTTTTATATAATCACATTTCATAACACCATTAGACATTCTAAAATGGCTTAAATATTCATACACTATGCAATTTATGCCTTTAAACATGTAGCTAAACACTTTACATGTGAATTCACACATCAAAGTGACAAAACATCAAAACCAAAATATATTGTAGTATGCCATTTACAATGCATTATAATATAATTCATTCAAAGTATGTACTAACTTTGTTTAAATAACTTTCAAGCTACCAAAATCACCACTTTCTCACTACTTTCTACATTGCCCTTCATCACCAAAATTAGATAAATAAAATCTACTTAATGTATGTTCAAAATGTAAGTATATATGATGTATTAGAATCACATTTCTACACATTCTAACTAATAAAAATCAATTTAGCACATTTATCTTAAATTTTTAAATTTTAATCCTAACTTTCGTTAATTTTAAATATTCATTCTACTCAATTCTAATTGATATTCTAAGTTCATTTCTATCATTAAAATTATTTAATAACATCATTTAAATCATAAAATCAAATAAACATCAATTTTTTGTCATTCCTATTCCAAAACCCCAACTTCTTTATTACCTCTTTCAAACTCCATCTTTACTTAACCAAATCAGCTATCTAAACATATAATTTGTCTCCTCATCAAAATAATAAATCCTATACCATTAAACAAATTAAAGCACACTCCATCAAAAGTTTAATTTTTACATAATAGAAATTTTAAAGAAAACTTAATAAATTTAAAAAACTACTTACCAATTACTTAGAAAATCACCAAAATCACCCTTGTTTCTTGAAAATCCCTTCAAAAACTCATGTTTGGATGAATCAAAATCCTTTCATGGAGGTCACGCCATTCTTAAAGAAAAGAGGAAGAAGAACTTTTTATTTTCTTTTTCTTTCTTCTTTAAATTCTAACCATATATATATATATTTAATTATTATTATTATTTTAACTAATTAATTAATTTAAATATATTTTTTTATCTTCCAACCAAAAATAATTTTTTTTTGAATTTTTTTAAAGTATAATTATCATTTTACCCTCCTTTTACTATTCATCTTTTGTCTTTTTTTAACTTATTTTTGGCTTTATATATATTATATATTTCCTATATATTTTATATATACACTAACTAGTTCTCATTTTCAATACTTCATTTAATCCTAAAACTTATTATTTAATTAATTGAATTTAATTTTATTAAATTAATGAATGTTATAAAAATCCTCTATAACTCTCTTTGATTGTAGATTGAAACTAGAAAAATAACCCTTCAAAATATCCTTGACTCTCACAAAGCTAATTTAATCTTTTGATAGAATTCAAAAACAAAAAGAAAGAAGATTAAAGAAATGAGAAAATCAAGAAAAACTCACTAAGTTTTTTTTTGTCTTCTCTTTGTTCGGCGACTACCACAATTGTTTCTTTTTTTAGTTTGTTTAGTAGCCCTACACCATGCACACACCACATTTATTTTTCCTATATATATATATATTATTTGGGTTGGAATTTTAGACCTATGGGTTAACAATCTCCCCCTCCAATCTATGTGAAGCATTTCTGCTCCTTAACATCACCTAGAGCTCAATCCCACCTCTTTGGCACAAAACTAATGTTTGTCTCGAGTCACCACTTTGTCAATATACCAGTTGAATTCTTATCAGTATGAATTTCTTCAATAAAATTTCATTTGTATTCACCACATCTCAAAGCCAATGGTATCTTACATCAATGTGTTTTATGCGGCAGTGGTATATATCATTTTTGCTTAAATCTAAAGTACTTTGATTGTCACAGTTAACTACATACTTATCTTACTTTAAACCCAACCCTCGAAGAAATCTTTTTAACCAAAGTAATTCCTTACAAGCTTCAGTTGCTGCAATATACTCCGCTTCAGTTGTAGACAAGGCAACACATTTTTACAGTTTGGACTGCCATGACACAGCTCTCCCTTCAAAAGTAAATGCATTCTGAAGTATACTTTCTACCATCAAGATCACCAACCATATTGTATCTGTATAGCCCTCCAAAATTGGTCTTGAACCACCAAAACACAAACATATTTTAGAGCTACCTTTCAAGTATCTAAAGATCCATTTCATTGCTTTCAAATGTTCTTTCCCTAGATTGGAAAAAAATCTGCTAACTAAACCAACTGCATGTACAATATCTAGCCGAGTATAAACCATAGCATATATCAAACTCTCAACTACATAGGAGTAAGGAATAACTGTCATTTCTTCCTTTTCTGCTGAAGTAGAAGGATAACTTTTTTTGCTAAGCTTGAAGTGATTAGCTAAGGTGTGCCAACAAACTTAGCATTCTTCTTATTAAATATGTTTAAGACTCTCTTAATATATTTTTCTTATGATAACCATAACTTCCTTGCTTTCCTATCATGAACAATCTGCATACCGAAAGCATATTATGCTTAACCTAGATCTTTCACGTCAAAAAACCTAAATAGTTCCTTTTTCAAACCATTGATCACCTTAGTATCATGTCCTACTATCAATATATCATCCACATAGAGTAGAAGGGTAATAAACTTACCATCAGGAAATAATCTGACATACACACAATGATCTGCACATGTCCTAGTATAACCATGAGTTACCATGAAAGAGTTAAAATCATGAGTTACCATGAAAGAGTCAAACTTCTTATGCCATTGCCTTAGAACTTGTTTTAGTCCATACAAGCTCTTCTTTAATTTGCAAATCAAGTGTTCCTTTCCCTTCACTTCAAATCCTTCTAGCTGAACCATATAGATTTCTTCCTCTAGATCATCATGGAGGAATGCAGTTTTCATATCAACTGTTCAAGCTCAAGATCCATACTAGCTGCCAATCCAAGAATCACCCTAATATAATTCATCTTGACAACTGGAGAGAAAATTTCATCAAAATCAATTCCCTTCTTTTGATTAAAATCTTTCACCACTAGGCAAGCTTTATATTTGAGTAGCTTATCACCATCTTTCTTCAGCTTGAACACCCACTTATTCTTTAATGGCTTCTTATCTTTAGGGAGTCCAACCAACTCATAAGTATTATTCTTCTTTAAGGAATTTATCTTTTCTTGCATTGCTTTCATCCAATGAACCCTTTCCTTATGAGTTTTTACTTCTTGGAAGTTTTCTGACTTTCCTTTTTCAACAAGAATAACATAATCTGAACTGGGATATCTGATATATAGATGATGCCCTCTAGATGATCTTTTAGGTTGTGGCTCTTTAACTTGAGGTGGAGGGGGCTGCTCCCCCTGCTCAACATCCTCTATTTATGTATCATCAACATCAATTGGTATTGGCTCATTATCTATCCCATGTTCTTCATTCAATTCTCCTCCTGTTGTATGTGTAGTCGAAGAAGATTCTTGTAAAGGATCAAATACTACACTTGTACTTGACTTCTTAATTGCCTCCAACTCTAACAGAATTTCATGTTCATGACACACTACATCTCCCGATCTGACAATCTTCTTTTTCTCTGGATCCCATAGTCTATACTTAAACTCTGCATCTCTATAACCTAGAAAAATACAATCCATAACCCAAAAAAAAAATACAGAGAGTGGGCTTATCATCAAGTTTCTATCTCTGCTCCTTAGGTATATGCATGAAAGCTTTCCAATTGAACACCTTTAAATGAGGGTAAGTGATATCCTTTCTAGTCCATACTCTCTCAGGAATTTCATAATCCAAAGGAGCTGAAGGAGATCGATTCAATAAATAGCAGATAGTAAGTAGAGCTTCTCCCCAAAATGGCTTAGGCAGATTAGCCATTTTAAGCATACATCTGACCTTCTCAACAATGGTTCTGTTCATCCTTTCAGCTACACCATTATGTTATGGGGTGCCAGGAACTATCTTTTGATGTCTGATGTCATGTTCTAAACAATAGGCTTCAAACTCTTTTGATGTGCATTCATCTTCATTATCACTGCAAAGACACTTCAAATAGACACCATTCTCTCTTTCTACCATGGAGTGAAACTTTTTGAAGCATTGAAAAACCTAGTGTTTTATTTTTAAAATAAATACCCATACCTTTCGTGAAGCATCATAAATAAAGGTCACAAAAGTCTACTTTCATCTATACTTTCAACCTCAATGAGACCATATACATCAGGGTATATCAAATCAATCATATTCTCTTTTCTTTTAGAAGTACTACTAAAAGAAACTCTATGTTATTTTCCTAACAAACATATATCACAAGGGTTTAAATTCATACCTTTGGCAAAGGGAATGAGAGACTTCCTTGCCAAATTCTGCAACCCTTTCTCACCAATATGAGCCAATCTTCTATGCCACATGTCAGATGAAACATCATCTTCAACTATATTCAGTTCACTATCAAGTAGCTTCACTTGAGTCTTCATCAGTCTGTTATAAGCATTCCCTTTGGACACCACCATAGAACCCTTAGTTATCTTCCATTTTTTTTATTACCAATATAGTTATGATAGCTATCCAAATTCAAAGAATGAGTAGACATTAAATTCAAATGCAGACCTAGTATATGTCGCACATTTTTTAGAATTAATGTGCAACCTATGTCAATCTGAACACATATATCACTAACTCCCACTATATCCATATGGCTGGTATTACCCATTTTCATTATGCCAAATTTTTCTGGTCTGTACTCAGAAAAAATATCTCTCCTGGGTATAGTATGATAACATGCTTCTGAATCAATAACCCACTCAAGATAAGGATCTGAAACAATATTGCATTAATCCTCCTTAAAAGAGAGTCCTACCAGTTCTCTATCTTCATCAAATGCAGTGACAGTTGTATCATCATCGTCTGTCTTCTTTTGATTCTTCTCATTCTTTTGTTCCTTTTTAAAAGTCTTGTAGTTTCTCTTGATATGACCCCCTTACCACAGTGATAGTATGTAAATTTCCCTTTCCGCTGTGACTTGCTTCTAGATTTACCGTGTCCTTTAGGACATCTACTCTTATTTCTACCTCTGTTCTCTATTACAAGAGCTTGTGAAGGATCTATACCCATATCTTTGCATCTAATATCTTTATTAAAAATACTATCCTTGACTATTTGCAAAGTTATCACACCATTTAGAGCAGAGTTGTAAAATGACACTATCAGAGTCTCCCAACTGTCAGGCAAAGAGCTCAAGAGAAGTAGAGCCTACAATTCATTATTAAGTGTTATTTTCATGGTGCTTAACTGATTCACTAAATCCTAAAAATCACTCAAGTGGTCTGCTACAGATCCCCCTTCTCTAAACTTCAAGTTCACTGGCCTTCTGATAGTAGAAGCTTATTGTGAGTATTATTCCTCTCATACATATTTTTCAACTTTTACCATAATGATTGTGCATCAACTTCACTGCTAATGTGGGGTAAAATACTAAATTACACCCATTGCCTAATATTTTCTACATCCTTTCTGCACATTTTTTCCACTTTTCATTAGTTTTCTTTTCAGGCTTTTCGATCCTAATTTAACAGGATCAAATAAATCCTTGCAATAAAGATAATCCTTCATCATTGACTTCCAAATAGAATAATTTGTAGCTGATAATTTAATCATTGAATATGTTGAATTATCCATTCTAATTCACACAATTAAGCCCATGCTTAAGCAACCAGGCTTTGATACCACTTGTTAGGTGTCATATAATAATTTTATGAATTAATAAAGCTACACTCGCATAAAAATATCAATCAAAAATAGGAAATAGTCAACCACAATAGCAAATAAAGGATACAAAAATTTAAAATGAAAAATCCTTCAGTATAAAGGAAAAAAATCATGGGCCAAACTCTGAAATAAAATCTACTACCAAGAGAAATTAGTACAATCACTCTCAAGTTTAATCACACTTGAGATCTCCAAATCAAGAAATATTCAAATTACTTCTCTAGCAAAAATTCTCTGTAACTGTCCTTGATTGTAGATTGAAACTAGAAAAATAACCCTTTAAAATATCATTGACTCTCACAAAACTAATTTAATCTTGATAGAATTCAAAAACAAAAAGAAAGAAGATCAAATAGATGAGAAAATAAAGAAAAACTCACAAAGCTTTTTTTCTTCTCTTTATTCGATGGCTACCACAATCCTTTCTTTTTTTTTTTTTTTGTTTCTGTAGCACAACACCATGCACACACCGCACTTATTTTTTCTTTTTATATCTATTTTTATTTGGACTAGAATTTTAGGCCTATGGGCTAACACATATGAAGCAATAAAAGTTTTTTTCATTCCCTAACAATTTTTATTGTAAATTTTATACAAGATAAGTCTCCTCTCTCTCTCTCTCTCTCTCTCTCTCTCTCTTCCTCCCTCTACATATATATTATTTGCAATATTGTTTCTTATTTGTGTTCTTAGTTGATTTATTTTTAGGTAATAACAATAAGGGCTTGGACTATGGAGTAGTGATTTGATAATTTTTGGGTTCTATTATGTCATTTTGTTTTTCTCAGGTAGGGAAATGATATGACTTGGCTTGCTTCGATACCACCTCGAAAGATTTGCTTTTGCAATTTACTTGAACTTGTATCAATAGAAGAGTTGAAGAGTTGTGATATATATAGAGAATATCACTTTGTCAATATAAATCGATTTTCCTTTATTCTTTCCTAGATTTGTAGTAACCTACTTGTTTAGAATTTAAAATAAATCCATGAAATTGAAGGCTATATAGTAATTTTTTATTTGTTAAAAAGAAAATTTTCATACAAATTTATCTCTTATTTAAAATTTAAAGAATATAAAAATAAAAGATTTTAGTGAGGTTTTCAATAATATAAATTTTATTCTCTTTTATTCGCTCTAGTTAACTTTTTTTAATCCTTATTAATTTTTAACCCTTATTATTTTTTTAATGTCCATTCACTTCATGAGTTTTTTAATTTTTTTTAAAATAAATAAACGGCGTTATTTTTTTGTAAAGCTTGTTATTTTATTTTTCAGAATAAAAAAATAAAAATATATTGACACATCAGTGAAATATCGATAAAAATAAGTCCAATCAGTAAAAAGATAAAATTGAAAAAAAAGTTTATGTGATAATTTGTTAAAAAAATTATAATAGAACTGAAAACTGAGATAAAGTTTAAATATTTTTTTGATATTTTTGTCTTTAAAATATGAAATTCAATAATTGAATCAAATTAAATAATTTTTTTATGTTTAGAATAAAATATAATTGAATATTTTCTAAAATATAATTTTTAATAAATTTCAATTGAAACCTAACTATGCCTAATTTATTGATTAATATCAAAATATAATTATAAAAACTTAAATATAACTATGCCTTATTTATTGATTAAAATATAATTATAATTGAAAAATGTCATCAAATATTGTTTAAATATGATGATTTAATTAAATCATCAAATTAAATTTAATATCTCAAATAAGACATGGTCATATATCATTCTAACTCCATCCACGAGCACGAATAATATGCAATATTGATATAATATAATATATACAGGCAAATTTTAAAATGTCACATTTTTAACCAATGCATGATTAGCATTTATATTTATTCATGCATTATATATATGAATGCACATGTATAAATATATATATTAAATAATTTGAGAGAACATTATATTATTGCAACCACACACTCAAAATTTATCCATATATATATATATATAATATCAAATTAAGGTCACTAGTATAAGACTCTGTCATTTGTTATTTTCTCAATTTTTCTAAAATTTAAATAATTTATATTAAATATCATGTATCAAGCATTTATAAATATTAAATTAAAATTAATTAATTTTTAAATTAAATTAGATTTCTTTAAATAAACTTAAAATTAAATTAAACATATTTAGATAAAGTTATAATTAATTTAAATTCCTTTAGATAATTTACAATAAATTTAAATTTATTTAAACAACCATATCCTTTTATATTTAATTAATAGAGATATTCATTTAAATTAAATGAGATTTTTAAAATCCAGTTAAATACCACTATTATTTAAATATCACTATTAATTTTTGGATATTTATTATTTAAATATTACTATTAATTTTTGTATATTTATCACCTGTTAAATATAACTATTATTTAATTTTCAAATTATCAATATTGTTTATAATCTTAAAATGAGATTTTTAAATTTCCAATTTTAAAATCCTTCTTTAATTTAGATAAAGTTATAATTAATTTAAATTTCTTTAGATAAATTTATAATTCATTTAAATTATTTTTATATATGATAATTGAAAAGATAAGATAAATTTTGAAACTACAACAATATATTATTCTAAAATACTTGTAGCCTTTTATAGGCTTTTACTCAACAGAAAATAACTAAAATTCAAAAACAACTACTAAAGATCAGCAACAACTAAGAGACTTGGTAACATGGCCAAACTCTTAAAGACCAGGAACCAAATTTACTCTGCAGACTAACTAAAAATCCGACCAACAAAGAATAAATTACAAAGTAACTAAGACACTAATTTGACTTAAAGAAAAAAATATTCATCGACCCCTCCCTTAAACTAAAAACTTAGTTTTAGTTTATACATATGCAGCTCCTTCAATTAAAAATATTTAGTAGTGCATAGACCCAACATACTACTTAAATTCTAAAAGAAAAGAAGTTTGAGAGGCTTTGTAAATATATCTGCCAAATGTTCTTCACTTCTGCAATACTTCAAATCAATTACTCTATCATGGTTGAGATCTATTAAAAAAATAATACTTAACATCAATATCCTTACTTATTCCATGTAGCACAGGTTTTTTGGACAATTTAATGATTGAGCTATTGCCACAAAAAATTTTAGTGGCTCCTTCTTGCTTGAAATTTAGTTTATCAAGTATTCTTCTCATCCAGATGGCTTGACAAGCACAAGTTGGTGCAACAACAAATTTAGTCTCTATTGTTGACAATGTGATAATAGGTCACTTTTTAGAAGACCAAGAAACAACCCTTGATCCAAGCATAAAAGCATAACTTGAAGTGCTCTTTCTATCATCTATATCTCCTGCATAATCATTGTCAGTAAACCCAAACAAATCACATTTTTCACCTTTCTTATAGAACAACCCAAAACCTTTAGTTCCTTGCAAGTAGCAAAAAATTCTTTTAGCAGTTAACAAATGCATTTCAGTTGGATTTTCCATATATCTACTGCATAAACTCACTGAATACATTATGATAGGTCTTATTGCAGTTAAATACATTAAACTTCCCATAATCTGCTTGTATAGAGTGTTGTTCACTTTCTTTCCTGTACTGTCTTGATTTAGCTTTAAGCCAAACTCAGTTGGAGTGCTTTTAGGATTGTTGTCCTTCATTCCAAATCTGTCCAATATTTCTCTTGCATATTTCTTTTGAGAAATGAAAATACTATTATTAGATTACATTACTTCTACGCCTAGAAAATAATGCATTAAGCCAATATCAGACATTTCAAATTCAATCATCATGGACTTCTTGAATTCTTCAAACATAACACTATCATTTCCAATAAAAATTAGATAATCAACATATAAGCACACAATGAGAATTTTTCCTTCTTCTCCAATTTTAACAAAAAATGTGTGCTCATATGGATATTTTTTAAAACCTTATTTAATGAAATAAGTTTCAATGCGACTATACCAAACACATAGGGCTTGTTTTAATCCATAAAGAGCTTTTTTTATCTTATACACTTTATGCTCATTAGCGGACTTAATATAATTAAGAGGTTGTTCTATAAATACCTATTCCTCCAAGCTTCCAATCAAAAAGCATATTTGACATCCAACTGAACAATAGGCTAAGCATTTTATGCTGCAAGTGCAATTAACAACCTAATTGTATCATGTGTAGCTACTGGTGTAAAGACTTCTGTATAGTTGACTCTATATTCTTGTTTGTATCCTTTAGCTACCAATTGCGCCTTATACTTATCTGTTTCTCCATTGCCTTTAAATTGTATTTTGAACACCCACTTTACACCAATTGTTTTGTGCCCTTTTGAAAGATCTACTAGCTGCCATGTGTTATTTCTTTTAATTGCTTCAATTTCATCATCCATTGCTTTTCATCATTTTGCTTCTTTAACAGCACTCTCATAAGTGGTAAGGTCATAATCTGAAAATAAGGCAAAGTGAGTTATTGGATCTTTAATTGGATCAAGTCCTGTTACTTCATAGTCTTTCATCCACGTTGGCCTTTTTCAGGCATGATGAGCAAATTGGTTTTTGCTTTAGTATTTTCTGTTGTTGTTGATGAAGTTCAAGCAACTGTTGGAGTTGAATTTTCATGTGTAATAGTCATTAAAACTGGCTACCTTTCCTTTTCAACATCATCATCAACTATGACTAGAGCAGGTTGCTGCCTATTCCAATTCCAAGTACTTTCTTTAAAAAAGATAACATCTCTGTTGGTTATAATTTTCTTTGTCAGTGGGTTAAACAATTTATATGCTTTGGATGCTTCATTAACACTAAGAAAGACATATTTTTCACCCTTATCATCAAGCTTTCTCCTTTTCTCATATGGAACATGGGCCTAAGCTATGCAAAAAAAAAATACTAAAGTAATCTACAATTGGTTTCCTATAGCTCCAAGCCTTTTATGGTGTCATGTTTTGAATAACAAATGTGGGACATCTGTTTAAGATATGAATACTCCAGTTTACTGCTTCAAGCCAAAAATTCTTTTGAACTCCTCCTCTTGCAAGTAAGCTTCTCACCATATTAAGAGCGATTCTATTTTTTTCTCTCTGATATATTGTTTTGTTGTGGTGTATAAGATGTTGTAAGTTCCCTTTTTATACATGAGCTTCATAAAATTCAGCAAAATCTTTCGAGTAATATTCTCCACCATGATTAGTTTAAAGGGTTTTGATGGTCTTTTTAGCTTCATTTTCAACATGTGCTTTGAAGCTTTTTGAATACACTAAGAGCATCTGACTTCTCCTACAAAAAATAAACCCAAGTTTTGCATGTATAATCATCAATGAAAGTGATTAAGTATCATTTACCTCATTGGAAGTTGGGTTTATTGCCCCACAAATATTAGAATGTACCAATTTTAGAACTATTTTTGCTCTCCACGACTTTCCTTGAGGAAATTGAGAATGATGTTATTTGCCAACAACACATTCTTCACAAACTTGAGAAGGGACAACTATTTGAGGAAGTCGTATCACCATATTTTTTGGCTGGAGAGTCTTCAGACCATTAAAACTTAAATGTTGAAATGAAAATTGTAGTGGAGATTTTCGCCTCCATTTTTAGTGAACTAGATCTTGCGACTTCGGCACTGTTAGGCTATGAGCCTTAGAGAATACATGTTTAAATCTGGAGAATAGGAGTTGTCACATGGACAGGCTAGGAAGAAGATAAAAAGGGGGTGGATGACTAGATTCTTAAGGAATCTCCAATACCTACTAGGTATGATAAATTAGATATGCATGAGGAAGGTGAGAAATGATCTAGTACCCCCGTAAAGTGCGGTTCATTAGAACCAATCTCCTTTTTAGATCTAAAAATTATTAAAATTTTATATTATTACAATATTATTCATATTACATACAATTAAATAAATATTCATCATATCATAAACATAGAAACAATAAACTAGGCACTCATACGAGATGAAAAGATATCCTTACAATGTCCAAGTCCAAAAAATGCAAATTAACTAGGATACTCACCAAAAGATAAAAACGTATCCCTTACAATTGTCTCAGAAATATATTAAAATGAACAAGATAAATGATTTAAATAAATAAGGCATCCATAAGTGGAAACATACCTTTTACAGCCTTACAATTCAAATAATGAATAATTAAAATCCACAAACATATAAATAATAATCATACATAAAAAAATCATACAAAGAATTATAAAATTAGGGCTTATTTAAAAGGAAATCATGATTAATCACAAAATTAGGGTTTTGAAACATAAATTAGAGTTTTGATAATAAATTAGGATTTTAGTGATAAATTAGGATTTAACATGCATAACCAAATAAAATAAAGTAAAATAAGGTAGATTTTGCAAAGTTACAAAACAAGTACAAACAAAAGATTCTAACTTGTTAATTAAACGAAGAAGAGTATAGAAGATCGTACTCACGTTGTTGGTTCCACCAAAAGTTTGAATGCTGAAATAAACCTTGTGATTGCATAATTATTTCTTCCTTGTACAAGTTATGTAGGTTTAATCAACTAAGATTTGGGTTGAACAACATGGTTCAAAGGTTGCTATGTTTGCTTTCTGCTCTCTTTTTTGGTTGCTATTTGCTTTCTGTGTTCTTTTTGGATTTATTTATTCTTGCTTTTGTTTTTTTAGGTTTGTTGTATACTAATTGTTAATTCTTGCCTCCCGTCCCTCTTAATTGCTTTGTATTTATAGTGCTAATCAGGGTTACATTAGGTTTAATTTTGTTTAAAGATTCGGATTGTATCAGGAAATCCTATATTTATCTAAATTAGCTTGAATTTAAGTAAAATAGAGAAATTTAAAGGATCGGCTCATGTCCAATTGTCATAGCTCATGGCCAATTCATTTTTACCTTTTAGGGCAATTTCATTATTCCAACTTTAATTAGGCTTTTAGTTGGTACCGGGTTCGATTGAGCCTTTTAAATTGAGACTGGATTTAATTTAGGCTTTTTAATTGAGATTGAATTTGATTTGAGTCAAAATTAAGTGTCTACGAAAATGCCACAACCATGAAGGATCTTTGACTTTAGCCATCAAGTAGGATTAAACACATTCGATCTTTAAAGGAAATTACCTATTTGAACTCATTGGAATAACAACTATTTCTCTATTGTAAGGATTGTATATCTCACAAACACCCTATTGAATAGTGATTACATATCTTTTTTCTTGCAATTGGCCAACACTTAACAAATTGCTTTTCAAGTCAAGTGCATAAAATACATAACATACGTTAGAATAAAATACGTTTGAATGGTTGGTTTTGTTTCAACAAAAATAACCATTCTTGGTTTTAATCTTAATATCACATTTTCCCATCACATTCATAGTAGAATAATCACCAAAACTTACTATGGAATGAAAATCAAAATTTAGATAAGAAAAAGAAGACTTACTTCTACACTTATAATTGCTACAACCAGTATCAATGTACTAGATATCTATCTCAAGCTCCATATATACTTGCACAACCATCAATAAGGTTTCCACCTCCTTTTCTGCAAAGTTTGTTTTTTCTCCTTTTTCTTTGTCACTGGGTAGCTTCGTATAGCATTCAAAGCTATAATGACCAAATTTATGGCATCTGAAACACTATACTTTGGATTTGTTAAAATGTTGGTTTTGTCTCCTACCTTTGCCTTGAACTTGATCATTATCCGGTTCAGAGTTTTTGTTGCCATTTCGATCTCCTCTTCCTCTACCTCAGATTCTAACATTTTCCTCTGAAATTTGATGAATAGGTAGAGACAAATATCTTTAAAGCTTACTCCTCTATAGTTGAACTTCTATTCTTCTTTTGGTCATGGACCAATAAAGAGCTTTGGAGTTCATCAAGAGAAAGAGCGTCAATGTCTTTAGATTCTTCAATTGTGCAAACAACATAATCAAATTTTGGAGATAAGGAGTGCAATATCTTTTCCACAATGGTAACATCTTCTATATTTTCACCATAAAATTTCATTTTGTTGCTGATTTCCATGGTTCTAGCAAAATAACTGGTGACAGATTCCCCATCCTTCATCTATAAAGTCTCAAAATTCCTTTTTAAGGCTTGAAGTTGAGCACATTTCACTCTAAAAGAGCCTTGATATTTTTTCTTCATATAGTCCTAAATATCCTTAGAAGTTTCTTTGCTAAGAATTGTTTCCAAGATATGGTAATCAATTACTTGAAAGAGATAATTTTTTCTTTCAAAACCTTCAGCATCTTGCCTTCCAACTCTATCTTTTGGGCATTTGTTACAGCTCTAACTTTGGCTGGTTCTTCAATTCCAAATTCCACAACTTGCCAATACTCTTCAAACCTTAAGAAGTTTTCCATTAGTGTTGGTCGATTTATGTATATCAATTTTAAAAACCGTAAGTTCACAACTCGTAATAAGTAATATAGTGAAACTAAGAGTCAATCCCACAGGGAAGGATTAATTTGATTAACTAAAATTTAAATCAACTATTATTTAAAAATTAAAAATTTGCAACAATTTATTTTTTTTTCTAATTAATTTAAGTCTATCCAATTCAATTACTAAACTAAGTGTTCAAATAATCAATGGTAAAGGAGTAGGATTAGGTTTCATTGGAGTTTTTACCATAGGTCTAATTAATGATGCATTAAGTTTCAATTCTTAAATCTTAGATATCCGATATCACTCAATTCATCCACTTCTCTCTCAAGCGAGGGGAATATAGTTAGGCAATGATTAAGTTACTATTTTCATGTCAATAATCAATGACCAATTCAATTAAATCAAGATATCAATTATGAATCCCTAAGCAATTAATTTATCTCTAAACTAATTACTCAAGATTGATGATTTCACATCAAAAATTACATTCAACTTTCATATTTTATATGATTCTTTAAATTTAACAATTGGTGGCCAAACAATTGCTAATCAATTAAACCAAAATTATCAAATTAAGGATAAAAGAAAATCAATCTATGTATATTAAAATATTATAATCAAATCCATAGTTCAAACATCCAAATCCACCTAATCCCACAAAAGGGATTAGTTGCTCATAACTACATTAAACTTAGATAAAATGGAAATTAAGAAACAAAACACAAAGTTCATCATTCTAATATTCAAAACAAGAAAATAACAAAGCATTAAATAAAATATAAACTTAAAAATATAAGCTAAATAGAGAGTTCAAACGAGGTTGATGAAGAATCCGATAGAGACGACCAAGTCTTCCTCTAGCGAAATCTCCTTCTTCCTTTAATCTTCAATTGAGCTAAAATTAATTTACTCTAAAATAAATATGAAAAAAATGTAGTCTAACACTCTAGAATGGCTGCACCTCTTTACTATTCACGTCCCCCTTGGTATCTAGCCACTAGCTCCTTCAAATCAGACTCCTACTCCTACTCAACTTCTATTTTAAAATTTAAATTCAAAATTAAAACTCAATTTTATATTAGATATACTCCTTATCTTCAATTAACTCCTTCATAAAAGTTTTATGTCCAGAAGAGTAGATGATGTTAGGCTTTTAAATCAGTTAATTCAGACTCTAAAAACCCAAGTTATTATCTAATTATTATTAGTGGTCTAGACTGGACTTCTGCTTCTAACATTTAAGCCTAATTTTGACTTTTTAGTTTGAGGCTCAAACAAACTCAGAATTTAACAAACCAGACCTTTTTGGAAATCTTGAGACATTCTCTATCAACTTTATGAAGATCACTTTTCCAATTTTATATTTTAAGACCACCAAAATTTTACTTGAAGATTTAAAGGTTAAATTATACGTAAAAATTTCAGTTTATACACACTTTTAAGAAATTAATTTAAACTAAGCTTAATTCTAAAATAATGAAATAAAAAGTACATAAAAAAGCCTAGAGTAGATTAATTCAAGTCAATTATATACTAAAAATAATAGAAAATATAGGGTTAATTTGCACCTATCAAATTCTCTCACACTTAAACTTTTGCTTATCCTTAAGCAAATTAACATTATTAAGTCAAATTTTAACAATCAATCAAACTCAATCAACTAAAGAAAAATAATAATCAATTATTCTTAACTTAAAATAATAAAATTCAAAGAATTATAATCTTGAATAACTTTGCAAACTAAGCACACTCATTTATTAGGACATTAAGCAGCAATTCCATCATTCCATTAATCCATGAATATAGTAAGTATTACTAAGTAGCCAATTCTACTCAATAATTTCTGATTAATAACAATTATGTATTTAATATACTTATTTTTGCTTCTTTTTTTCACAATGGGTGCATTTTATGCTCCATCCCATTTTTATTTTTTTATGGTGGATGCATTTTATGCTTCATTTCATCTTTTTATCAACAACGAATGCGTCTTAAGCTCCATCTCGTAATAATAAAAAAAATTAATTAAATATCCATAATTCTCTTCATCACTAATTTAATAATTGATTACAATAGTGATACATGCTAACTCAAGAATCTATGGCATTACAATGAACACAAAAGACTATGACTTACCTGAAAACAATTATAATTATTCTAATAAAGAAACTTTCATGATTTGTAAAATTTTCAAGATCATAATCTCATCCATTCTATGCGTTAAATTGAGAATAACTAAAAAAATATTTTAATTTAGCTAAAAGAATTCAATTTTCAAGTTGAAATCTAAAATAACAATAATTAACTCACTTAATAACAAGTAAAAAATAAGTAGAGATCATAAACCAAATAGATTGCAAAGTAAGAGTAAAAATAAAGTTCTATTATTTATTAAAAATTAAAAATTAAATCTAGTACAAATAAAACTAAAAAGACAGAAAATTAAGTAAAAACAAAGATAATCTAAAAATTATTTAATTCAAACCAACAATAATAAGAGTTAATTATAAACTTCTAAACATCTCCCTTTTCTTTCTTAATGGTCACTTCATCGAATTAAACTTTTTAGGGATCTTTGGAGGTCTACCCCTTTTCTTCTTCTCCAAATTAGTAGGCCTACCTCTCTTGCTCTTTTGTTGGTAATGGTTTAGGTTCATCATCTTCACCTGAGGTCTCATCTAAAATTACAAAATCAAGTGGGGATCCAACTTTCTCCCATACTTTCTCTAGCTTTTCCCTCTCTACTATCTCATCGAGATCAAAAGTGTATTCATAAGGATCAGAATAAACACGCCTAAAAGCATAGAAGGCAATGAGTTGTTCGGGTGTTTCGACAGGTGGATTCACAAAAAGTTTTTCAGAATCCCATATGTCATCCCCATACCAACCCCAAGTAAATGATTTCTCGTTATTGTTCATCTTTTCTCTCTTCTAAGGTTATGCTAATAATGTGTTAAAGTGATAAGAGCTTAACCTTATATAGAGGAGAAATAAAGGCTAATCCTAAATCAAACAACAAAAGAAATTCTAATTAAACTCTTATTCTTTAAGTTTATTAATTAAAAATAAACTCTTAATCTATCTAGGATAATAATTTAAATTCAAAATAAAAGATAATAACTTAATCCTAGATAAACTAAGATAGCTAACTAAAATTTAAACAAATCCTAATAATAATTATAATTATTACATATTTTTTTCTTCTTTTTTTCGAAAAATCTGGAATTTTTTTTCAATTTTCTTTTTCGCAAAATCTGAAATAAAAAAAATATATTTTTTTTATTTTGAAAATTCTTCTTTGTTTTTCTATTAATTTTAAACTTTCAAAAACAAAGAAAACACAACCACAATAAAAAAACCTACTTCACAAAATATAAATTAAACTAACTAATAAAATAAATAACAAAACATACACTCCCCTCCCACACTTTAAATTTATCAGTGTCTCCAATGAAAAATACGAAATCACATACAAGAAGCACAATAAATAACATGAAAAAGAAAATATAATAAGAAAAATAGAAAGGATGAAAGCTTCCCTGAGTCATAGCAAAGATGGAGGTGAGGGAGTCGGCGAAGGAACAGACAATCCTGAAAGTTTCATATACTTCATGAACTTGCAATTGTGATATGTTTGACTCCTTTCCATATTGATAAGTCTGCGATTCATGGTCCCTCTTTGATTGCCATACTGCTTTTGTTGCGCCTCCATAATGTTTAACTGCGTGCTCATCTCCTGATTCTTTGCATCCATTGAATCGAGCCGCTTTAAAATTTGTCGCCATCCTTGCTCCTCATTTGCATTGTCATCATCTTGTTTATCATCTCTTTTTCATGTACTGGTTGATCACTTGGTGCTATACTACTTGAACCTCTTTGGATTAATTTCTTGTAGCACCTTCTCGTTGTGGGATCCCTTAAACTACTGTCATCATCCAAAATCTCAGTACGACATAAAGTGTCAAATGAATATGGCTCCCCACTAATACATTCCATTGAAGTATTGTTAGGATTTAAAATATTAAAATAAACTGCTAATCCAGTAATAATATGTCCTAATGCAATAGTACTCTTAGGATGTTGAGCAATAAATATGAAACTTTGAAAAAATATTGTAAGTTGTAGACACTTTTTTAACCTTATAAGCATAATACAATACAAAACTCTTGTACTGATACTTTATCACATTCCTTTTTACCAAAAATATAACGACACATAAACTTATGCAATAAAAGTAAACTATGATCATGAATCAGTCCATTAGGTGCATTCCTTATATTGAATGAATTAAATCCAGTTAATGTTTTCCAAAATTTGTCAACATGAAATTCTTTCGAATGTGTTCAAGCACCTCCTTTAGGCAAGCCAAAAGTTTTGAACATAACATCATGATCAATTACATAATTAATACCAAACATTCGACACTCTAAATTTTTATCCTTAGATTTAGACATTTTAAGTGTTGTGAAAAATTCAAGAGTGAGTTCTCTATATGTGTCATATTTCTTTTAAAACACTTTTTTCCAACCTAATCTAGCAAATAGTTATTTCATTCTATCATCTAGACCCAAATGCTCAAAAATACTATGGCTAAAATATCTATAAGGAGTAATATTTTTCAAGCATAGGAAGAGATATTTCTTACCTTCTTCTTGATCAAAAAATGGAAAAGGAGCTTCAAAATGAGAAGATATATCTACCTCATCCCTTGATGAACTTGAAACCTTCTCTTTTTCCTTCCTTGAAGAAACTTTCTTTGCAACACTCTTAGTTCTTGAAGTCATTTTTAAAGAAATTGATGAATAGGTAAAGTATATTTAGGTAGGATTCGATGGATTAAGGAAAAAAAATAAAGCATTTGGGTGAGATTTGAGTAGATTTGAGAGAAAAAAGGTTAGGGATTTGAGAGAGTGTTTTGGTAGTGAGAGAAAGAAAAAGAAGATGAAAAGAAAAGTAAGGAGAGAGAAAGGCTTATTGACTTTAATAAACTGAATTTTTTTTTTAAATTGCAGTCTCGTGGCAATTGAGACACCTGTCGCGATTGCGACAGGCGTCTTAGCGACAGCAGCGCAATAGTGCTGCTGCTCGCGCGATGGGCCTTCCTCTGTCTATTGTGATCACGCCAGATGGAACGATCGTGATAGAGGTTGTTACCGCAACAGCGCGCTTGTGATGGGACCAATTTTCCCTCTGTCACAATAGCAACATTCGTCATGATCGCGATAGACACGCAACCTTCATTTTTTCATTTTTTTCTTTTTATAAAGAAATAAATTACTTACCTTTTCTTGCCCCTTTCTTCTCCAACTTTGCTATTTGCTTAATGAATTAAAATATTAATCTGCAAAAACCAACAAATAAAATTAATGAATAATATTTAAAACATTTATCAAATAAACTTAAGCTACTGAATACAAAAATTAAGGGATAGAAATTTCGGTTGCCTCCCAAGAGCGCTTGTTTAAAGTCATTAGCTCGACTTAATCAATGAAGATCAACCGTTTAAGTAGCAAACTGATGTCTTTTCAATTGGTTCACCAATGAAGTAAGGCTTCAATCTTTGACTATTTACAGTAAATGTTTCTTTCAAATTATGAACTTTAACCGCTCTGGACATATATACTTTCACAACCTTGAAAGGACCGAACCACCTTGACTTGAGTTTTCCTAGAAAAAGCTTAAATATAGAATTGAAAAGAAGTACAAGTTGTCCTTCATGAAAAGTTATTGCCCGGATATTTTTATCATGCCAGCCTTTGCTCGTTTCTTGTATAATTTGGCATTTTCATAAGAATTAAACCGGAGTTCTTCAAGTTGGCTAATTTGAAGAAGCCTTTTATCTCTTGCTGCTTTCATGTCCATGTTCAAGTTTCGGATTGCCTAATAAGCTCTATGTTCTAATTCAACCGGAAGATGACAAGCTTTCCCATAAACTAACCTATAAAGAGACATAGCAGTATGGTAAGCCCATAGTGCATCATCAAGCTTCATTGCCTAATCCTTTCTAGAATTTCCTACTATTTTCTCAAAGATCCACTTAATCTCTTTGTTGAAAATCTCTATTTGGCCACTAGTTTGAGGATGATATGGAGTAGCTGCCTTGTAATGGACTCCATATTTCTTAAGAAGTATTTCGAAAATCTTATTGCAAAAATGAGATCCACCGTCACTAATGAGAGCTCGAGGTACAGCAAACCTTGTGAAAATATTCTTTTTCAAAATTTTTTTTACAATCTTTGAATCATTAGTTGGACTAGCAATAACCTCAACCTATTTAGACACATAATCCACTGCAATAAGTATATATTGGTTTCTAAAGGAAGATGGGAAGGGTCCCATGAAATCTATGCCCCACACATCAAACAACTCAACTTCTAAAATTGGGTGCAAGTGCATATCATCTCTTCTCGAAATATTTCTCATTCTTTGGCAACGATCACACCTCTTAACAAACTCATGTGCATCCTTATACATCATTGGCCAAAAGAATCTCGATTGCCATACCTTCACTTTTGTATTTGACGAACTTAAATGTCCGCCACACTCCTTAAAATGGAAAAATTCTAAAATAGCTTAGAATTCTTCCTCTGGAATACAACGATGGATTATCCCATCACTATAATGCTTGAACAATAATGGGTTATCCCACATATAGTGCTTGGCCTCCAAGAAAAGTTTCTTTTTATGATTTGAATTAAACTCAGAGGGAATGACATTGCCTACCAAATAATTCACAATATTCGCATACCATAGCAACCTACCTTCCATTGCACACAATTACTCATCCGGAAAGGTCTCATTAATTGGCACATCCTTTTTATCTTTATTCATCATCTTTAATCGAGAAAGGTGGTCTGCAACTACATTTTTCACTCCTTTCTTATCTTTTATCTCAACATCAAACTCTTGAAGTAGTAAAACCCAATGGATCAAACGCTACTTTGCCTCCTTCTTATTCATTAAGTAACGGATAGCAGCATGATCAGTGAACACAATCACTTTGGACCCAATAATGTAAGACCTAAACTTGTCCAATGCATATACCACTGCTAGCATCTCTTTCTCATAGTGGCATAATTGATTTCTGCTTCATCCAACAACCGGATGGCATAGTAAATGGCATAGCACCTTTTTTCCTTCCTTTGACAAAGAATAGCTCTTATTGCAAACTCACTAGTATCACACATGATCCTGAAAGGTAAGGTCCAATAAGGAGATGCAATAACTGGAGTTGTAGTCAATGCTTTCTTCAACCTATTAAAAGTAATCAGACAATCATTAGAAAAATAAAAATCAACATCTTTACTTAATAGATGGCATAAAGGTTTTGAAATTTTAGAAAAATCTTTAATAAAACATCGATAAAATCCAGCATGTCTAAGAAAATTTTAGATTCCTTTAACGTTTGTCGGTGGAGGCAACTTCTCAATTACTTCAACTTTTGCCTTGCTCGCCTCAATTCCTGGTTGAGAGACTTTGTGCCCAAGAATTATTCCCTTTTCAACCATAAAATGACATTTCTCCTAATTAAGCACTAGATTTTTTTCTTCTCACCTCTGAAACACTTTAGCTAAATTCTGCAGACAAATTTCAAAAGACGTACCATAAATAGTAAAATCATCCATAAAAATCTCCATAAATATTTCTGTAAAATCACTAAATAATGCCATCATGCAATGTTGAAATGTAGCATGCACATTACATAGATCGAAGGGCATCCTTCTATTAGCAAAGGTACCAAATGGACAAGTAAATATTATCTTATCTTGATTTTCTAGAGCTATTGATATCTGAAAATACCCTGAATATCCATCTAACAAACAGAAAAATTAATTACCAGCTAACCGCTCCAACATTTGATCAATAAAAGGCAATAAAAAATGATTCTTACGAGTGGCTTTATTTAATTTTCTATAATATATACACACTCGCCAACCCATAATTGTCCTAGATGGGATCAACTCATTTTTTTCATTTTTAACAACTGTCATCCCCCCTTTCTTTGGTACCACATATATTGGGTTGACCCAAGGGCTATCCAAAATTGGATAAATAATTTCTGCATCTAATAGCTTAGTAATTTCAGCCTTAACCACCTCCTTCATATTAGGGTTTAACCTTCTTTGTGCATCCACAACTGATTTATAATCATTCTCCATCAAATTCTATGCATACACAAAGATGGGCTAATACCTTTAATATCTGAAATACTCCATCCTATGGCCTTCTTAAATTGCCTAACCACACCCAATGTTTGTTCTAATTGATCCTCAGATAATTTGGCATTTATAGTTATTGAAAGGCTTTCATTGGACCCTAGAAATACATTTTTCAAATGAGAAGATAATGGTTTCATCTCAATAATAGGTGGTCTCTCAATTGAAGGGGGTGGTAAAGGTGTAGATTTTCCTATCTCTTCAAATCCCCTAAAAGTTATGGACTGTGTCATTTGCAAGGTATAAGCACAAGCTGTAATCTCTTGATTTTCATCTTCTTAAGTTGCACTGTGAGTTAAACAAGCCTCTAAAGGGTCATCTCTAAACTCTTTTTCATAGGCTTCTTGAACTAAGTCATCAATAACATCAACTCTAAAACAATCACCCATAAACATAGGTTCTTTCATGGATTCATTAAGATTGAACTCTATTTTCTCTTTACCTACTTGCAGAGTTAACTTACCTCCCCTAACATCTATCATTGCCCCTGCAGTAGCAAAAAATGATCTCCCTAAAATTAGAGAAATTTCAATATCCTCTTCCATTTCAAGAATAACAAAATCAACAGGTATAAAATTTTTTATCAACTTTAATCAAAACATTTTCAATGATTCCCAAAGGGAATTTTACTGAACGATCAGCTAATTGCAATGTCATCCTTGTTGATTTCAAGTCGGTTAATCCAAGTTTTCTGCAAATGGAGTTTGGCATTAGACTAACACCTAAATCACATAAAGCTTTACTAAAATTAAAATCACCAATGGTATAAGGTATAAAAAAACTCTCTGAATCCTTCAATTTGGATGGAAGTTTGTTGAGAATCACTGCACTACACTCTTCAGTTAGGGCAACTCTCGCATTTTCTTCAATGGATCTCTTGCTACAAATAATCTCCTTCAAGAATTTAACATATGAAGACATTTGAGCTAGAGCATCTGCAAAAGGAATGCTAATTCTCAATTGTTTAAACACTTCAAGAAATTTTTCATATTATTTTTCCACTTTTTGCTTTTGAAGCCTTTGAGGAAATGGTATTGGAGGCACATAAGGCTTAACTTCTTTCTTTGGTGAGAGTGTCTTACTTTCTTCATTTTGAGTCTCATTTTCTTTATTTTTTTTATCTTCCTTAACTACTTCATTTTCTCTTTCTGATTCAACCTTCATTGGAACTACTCTTGTAACTCTTTCCCAATTCTAAGCATAATTTCTCTACAATACTCCTTGGGATTTATTTCTATTTTACTAGGAAGAGAATCTTGACTTCTTGAATTAGAAGAAGTAGCTATTTGCCTAATTTGCACTTCAAGGTTCCTTGTTTGATTTGCAATTTGATCCATCCTACCTTCCAATCGATCATATTGCTTATCTATTTTTTTAAACCTTTCACTAGAAATAGTAAAAAAAATTTCTAAAGCAGCTTCATAACCCATTTTGTTGTCTTGATAATTAGCTTGACCTTGACCCCTATTAGGAAATGGAGGTTTGTACATTCCTCTTTGGTTGAATTGATTTTCTTGATTACCTTGATTTCCACCCCATGCCAAATTAGGATATTTTTCCAACTGGGATTGTATGTCTTTCCATAAGGCATTGGTTGAGCTCTATTTTGATTCCCCATAAAATTTATTTGATTATGAGCTGGGCATTCAAAAGAGTGGTGACTACCACCACATCCTTCACAACTTGTAGTAGTAAGATTCACATGCTCCAATTTTCTAGCTAAGGCATCAACCTTTGCTGTAAGTAATGAAATTCCATCTACTTCATATACACCCACTACCTTCTTAGGTAAAGACCTTTCACTGGACCAATGATAGTTGTTTGCTGCCATATACTCAAGCAACTCCATTGCTTCAACTGTATTTTTGTTCATAAGAGCACCTCCAACAACTGCATCTATTATACTTCTCAATGGCCCTTTTATTCCATTATAGAATGTTTTCACAATCAGCCATTTTAAAATTCCATGGTGAGGGCACTTCCGTTGAAGATCTTTAAATATCTCCCAAGCTTCATAAAGTGATTCACCATCATACTACACAAAACTGGTTATGTCATTTCTGAATTTTAAAGTTTTTTTAGGAGAAAAATATTTTGCCAAAAATCCCTTAGACAGATTATCCCAAGTGGTGAAGCTTCAAGCATCTTGTCCTTGCAATCAAGCTTTTACCTTGTCCTTTAATGAAAAAGGAAAAAGGTATAGTCTAATTTTATCATCACTGACTCCATTCATCTTGATCGTGTCACAGATTTCTAGAAACTTTGTCAAGTGAGCAATAGCATCTTTTTGGTTCAAGCTATAGAAAAGTTGTTGTTGAGCCATATTGATGAGAGCTAGTTTAAGTTTAAAATTATTAGCATTCACTGCAGGTCAAGTGATGCTTGACCCAATTTGAGCATTGGGCATGGCGTGTTCTCTCAGAATTAGATTTCTTGGTTGAATTTGATCTTGTGGATCTACCATGTTAACTTCTTCTTCACTAGCTTCTCCTTCTTCAATCCTACTTTCTTCTTCTATAGACTCATGTACCCGAATTTATTCTCTTTCTTCTCTTTCCAGCGAAGTCTCTCCTTTCTTATTCTATTATTTTCTCTGCACTGTTTTTTAATTTTCAAATTAAAATCCTCTAAAATCTCTTGTCTATTACTGCGCATAAAATTTCTGCAGAAGAAATAAAAGAAAACAATTAAAATAAATTTTAAATTAATAATCTCCTTAAACTTACAGTTATCAAATTAATTTTTCTTTTTCCAGCAACGGCGCCAAAAACTTGTTAATTAATTTATATATATCGATTTTAAAAATTACAAGTGCACAGCTCGTAACAAGTAATATAGTGAAAGTAAGAGTCGATCCCATATGGAAGGATTAATTTGATTAACTAAAATTCAAATCAACTATTATTTGAAAATTAGAAATTTGCTGCAATTTAATTTTTTTTCTAATTAATTTAAGTCTATCCAATTCAATTACTCTAAACTAAGTGTTCAAATAATCATTGGTAAAGGAGTAGGATTAGGTTTCATTGGAGTTTTTACTATAAGTCTAATTAATAAAGCATTAAGTTCTAATTCTTAAATTCTAGATATCCGATATCACTCAATTCATCCACTTCTCTCTCAAGCCAGGAAAATATAATTAGGCAATGATTAAATTACTATTTTCATATCAAATAATCAATGACCAATTCAATTAAATCAAGATATAATTTATGGATCCTTAAGCAATTAATTTATCTCTAAACTAATTACTCAAGATTGATGATTCCACATCAAAAAATCACATTCAACATTTGTATTTTATATGATTCTTTAAATTTAACAATTGGTGACCAAACAATTGCTAATCAATTAAACCAAAATTATCAAATCAAGGATAAAAGAAAATCAATCTATGTATATTAATATATTATAATCAACCTATAGTTCAAATATCCAAATCCACCTAATCCCACAAAGGGATTAGTTGCTCATAACTAAATTAAGCTTAGATAAAATAGAAATTAAGAAATAAAACACAAAGTTCACCATTATAATATTCAAAACAAGAAAATAACAAAGCATTAAAATAAATGTAAACTTGAAAATATAAACTAAATAGAGAGTTCAAATGAGGTTGATGAAGAATCAGATAGGAACAACCAAGTCTTTCTCTAGCGTAATCTCCTTCTTTCTTTAATCTCCAATTGAGCTAAAATTAATTTACTCTCAATAAAATATGAAAAAATGTAGTCTAACACTCTAGAATGGCTGCACCTCTGTACTATTCACGTCCCCCCTTAGTATCCACCACTAGCTCATTCAAATCAGACTCCTGCTCCTACTCAACTTCTATTTTAAAATTTGAATTCAACATTAAAACTCAATTTCTATCAGATATACTCCTTATCTTCAATTTACTCCTTCATAAAAGTTTTATTTCTAGAAGAGTAGATGATGTTAGGCTTTTGAATCACCTAATTCAAACTCCAAAACCCCAAGTTATGACTCAATTATTATTAGTGGCCCGGACTGGACTTCAGCTTCTGACATTTAAGCCCAATTTTGACTTTTTAGTTGGAAGCCCAAACGAATTCAGAATTTAACAAATTAGATCTATTTGGAAATCTTAAGACGTTCTCTATCAACTCTATGAGGATCACTTTTCCAATTTGTCAATTTAAGACCACCTAAATTTTACTTTAATCTTTAAAGGTCAAATTGTGACTAAAAATTCCAGTTTATACACACTTTAAGATATTAATTTAAACTAAACTTAATTCTAAAATAATAAAATAAAAGTATATAAATAAGCTTATAATATATTAATTCAAGTTAATTGCATGCTAAATATGATAGAAAATATAGGGTTAATTTGCACCTACCAATTAGCATACTCCAATGGTCATAATGACCATCAAACTGAGGGATTACAAATGGACAAAATTAGTATCTGTGGCCATGGTTAAAAGAGGGTGTAAAAGAGAAAAAAACAACAACTTATTTTGGTTGAGAAAGAAAAAAAGTTACTGCTTAATTTTGATTTTTTTTGTAGATTCTCACCGCGGTTCACTCCTTTTACTCTCTCCCTTTCTTATCGTATATTTTCTTTATACTTACTTTGATACCATTGATAACTGAAAAGATAAGATAAATTTTGGAACTACAACAATATATTATTCAAAAATACTTACATCCATTTATAGGGTTTTGCCCAATAGAAAATAGCTAAAATTCAACAATTACTATTAAAAAACAGCAACAGAGACTTGGCAACATGGCCAATTTATGCTTAACAAACTCTTAGAAACCAGGAAACAAATTTACTCTACAGACTAACTAAAAATCTGACCAACAAAAAATAAATTACAAAGTAATTAGGACACGAATTTGACTTAAAGAAAAAATATTCAACAATATAAATATTTATTTAGACAATAAAACATATCGTTAAACTCTAAATATTTATTTTTATCTAAAATTCCAAATACAAACAAAGATCTTAATATTCAACTACAGAAATAGCTATTGGAGTTGGCTTGTATAATTGCTTATCATTGTATCATTGTCTCTTTCTCACCTTTGTTATGCAAATATTCATATTGATTTGTTATTGAGATAGAAGCAGGTCAAGCAACAGAGAAAAAGCTATAACCGAGTGAGTTTTATATATTTATACATGGTACATTTTTCTCTTCTTATCAAGTTGAATTTCATACTTTCTCTTCTTATCAAGTTGAGGCAGGAGCTATCTATATGGTGGTTAAACTGTAGTAATTCAATACGGGGCAGACTGTGCAAGCTTATTCCTCAGGTTATCCTTTACATGACATGGAATGCGTATTGTAGATGTAGCTGGGGAGGTGAGACTTTCTCTTCTTATCAAGTTGAATTTCAGACTTCCAAGTTTATTCTCAGTTGGGGGATTGCTCATGCTGGAGACAAAATTGCATCACCGCTGGACTGTTTTTCTGACCATCTACCAGTTGGTTTTGGCCTTCGAAAACTGAAGCAGAAGCTGGTCAGCTGGGTTAAGCCTCTCCGTGGATCGTATAAGGTAAATGTCGACGCCTCTTTTACCAGGTTGCAAGTGGCTGGTGGCGCGGTCATCCGCGATGAAGATGGTAATTTCATTATGGCTAAAGCCTTTCTCATGGATGCTGCCAATGTTTTAGAGGCGGAATTAAAGGCTTTGAATATTGTCCTTGATTGGGTGTTTGCAGCTGGATTCTCAGGTTTGCAGGTAGAGGTGGACTCACTTACCTTGGTTCAATTAATCAATTTAGCCTGCCCTAACAGTTCACAATTCCGCAGAGCAAAGAAGGCTTTAACTTCTAGTTTGTCTTCTCTCACTCATGTCTACAGAGAAGCTAATCAAGCGGCTCATTTCTTAGCATACTATAGTCTTATTAATGGTATCACCAAATCATTCAATTCTTTTCTTTCATTGCCCAACTATGTTAAGGGCATTGTATTGACTGATAGTATGGGTCTTCCATACATTAGATTTCATTAATAAATTTTGTGGTGGTTCCGTCCACCCTTACTAAAAAAAAAATACATGGTACATTTTTATTTGGGTATATGATTTTGTTTATCCATTTTTTATTAATTTCTTTTTTGGGTATATGATTAAGATGCTTAGTAAGCTATTTCATATTTGTACAAAAAAATATCATCTTTTATTAGGAAAACTTACATTCTATAAATAATTTAATTATTATTGACAAAGCTAATAGAAATCATGGATAACTGGCATCACTATCCTCTTGGAAGGACAGGCTGAACCCCATAACATATGTTGTGGTTATTTTAATTCATATGACAGATCATACTAGGAAGAAGCTTATATTTAGTTGGGACAATAATGGAACAACAAAGTTAAGATGACAATTTAAGGCTTAAAGTGTATCTATTTGCATAATAATTGTTTTCCATTTTAAAACCTAAATAAATAAGGATATATATATATATATATGATCTTATCATAAAGAAAAGGTAGAAAAAATATGTATAAAGGAAAAGGATATGTTTAATAGTTACTATACTATATCAAGCGGTCTTCTACAAATTCTCAAATAAAGGTAAATGTTTTTAGACTGACAACAGGGTCGAAAGTTAGTGAACTTCTCTAATATCTGATGGTTATCATCTTAGTTTAATATAATATAATAGCCTCTTTTCTTTTGACAGGCTTTTTATTTTTTACTAGGAAAATCTACATGTTATAAGCAATTATGTAAAAGAAATTTATAACTAAAAAAATTTAAAATCTATCCTTATTAATTACAAAAGTTGTTTTCTATAACAATTAAAATTTTATAATATATAATACTTAGAAGGATTAATCATATAATCTATCCCCAACTTTACTCACTTTTTCAATTTTATTCAAATTTAAACTTTGTTGCAATTTGGTATATCAACTTTTTGAATTATAACAAATCTATCCTCAGCCCTTCAAGGCACGTGACTTTGCTTAATTGGATTGCTTATGTGGCGTCAATAATAAATCATTGCTAACATAGCATTTGACGTGAATTATATTTGGAAACTAAAAAAAAAAAAATATAAAGGCAAAAATGGCGTAGTTTTGCCTTTGTATATTATTTTTAAACCTAAAATAGAAAACTCAAATGTTTTTTTATTATCACTTCTCAGCCCCTAAAGAGACAAAGACAAAACATTATCCCACTATCTCCTAAAGTTATCAGTTTCTAAATCCCTAAATAAACTATATTTGTTGTGGTCCCAAACCATATTTATTGTCTTATGGAGTTTGATCTGGTTCGAAAAGGGTGGTTGTGGTCCTTGTGGTCCCGATTCCGTCCCCTTAATGGCAAACTGTGTGAGAGAGAAAAAATTACAAAGGTAAGTTTTGAAATTTCTTTTATTGTATTGTTTAATCATCTGACAACAAAATTGTTAAAAAATTATAGTTTTTAGTGGGTAAACTTTTGGGGTTTCAATGATATTCATATTAGATAATTTTTATAGGGTTTTGATAATTTTTGGGGTTGGTATGTTGTTATAGCTTATTTTTGTTTAGTAAGTTCATATGGTCTATATATATTTTTATAATTAGTGAATTATTTTATACAGATGTTTGCCAATTGATATTTTATACAGATGTTTTCCAGTTGAAATATGGCATGGTGGTATGTTTGTTACACATCCTATTCTTGGGTATCTTAGAGGGAAATCTATGCAGATAACAATAGAGGCTTTGACACTAGATGGATTAGAAAAAATCATTAAGGAAAAGGGGTATGTAGAAATGTCTGGTGTTGCTTATAAACCTCCAATAAGGTATACATTGCTAGGACTTCAATTAAGGTTAGAGTATGTTGAGACAAATGAACAATGTCAAACTATGATAGAGGATGGATTTTAGTCTTGGTTCTTAAAAATATATGTAGAAGCAATTAAAAATTATAGTGAACCACCCAATTCTTAAATGGAAAATGTGGATATGACTGAATATAACTCTTAGTTAGATGACAGCAGTGATGAAACCTATGTTCCAGATGCTTTACATGAATCTGAGTTAAGGGAAAGCAGTGATGGGCCTACTACATCAGATGATGAATTTCATAATGCTAGGAAGAATTTAAAATAGTTTGAGGAAACTGAAATTGATGGAGGGTATGGAATTAGAGTACCGAAAAATGAGTTGGGTGAAAGTAGTGCTCAAATAGGTGTTAATGTCAGTAACCATGTTGTGGGGGAAGCAAATAAGCATAGTGAATATAAATCTGACTATTCTGACAGTGATGATGAGGTAGAAACACCTATTAGTAGTGATGAATTTGAATTAGATACTAATAAGAAGAGAAAGACAAAAACTATAATTTATAACAAGAATTGTGATCATACTCAGTTTGATTTTATTATTGGGATGAAATTTACAAATGTGGATGAGTTTAGAGAGGCTATTCAAATGTATGCCATTTCAAATGGCTTTGATGTGATGTGGAAAAAAAATATGCCAGTCAAGAATGAAAGTAGCCTGTAAAAGGCCTTGTGGATAAAGATTGTATGCATCAGTTAATAGTGTGGAGAGGAGTTGCATAGTTAGGACGTAGACTAAAACCCACACCTGTTGTAGAGTCCTTAAAAATAGAATGGCAAATACAAAATGGCTTGCAAGGCAATTTGTGATTAAGGTCTGATCGAACCCAAATTACAATGTGAATCTTTTCATATCTGATATGATGTCCCATTTTTCTCTTGATATTAATAGAGTAACATGTTATAGAGCAAAGAATAGAGCAATGCAAATGATTATGAGGGTTGCAGATAAATAATTTCTCTAGATGGTGCATTTTTGAAGATTGTTGTTGGGGGGCCATTCTTAGTGCAATAGGGAGAGATGGGAACAATCAAGTGTTCCTAATCTCTTGGGCAGTTGTTACTTTAGAATGTGAAATGAAATGGAGATGGTTTCATGAGAAACTAATAAAGGATCTTGGAATTGTAGTTGGCATTGGATGGACATTTGCAAGTGACTAACAAAAGGTATATTATAATTTTTTGCAATGGTTAGTATTTTTTTTAATGATATTTTAACTTATTGCTATCATTATATTTGTTTGCCCTTTATTATATAGATTAATGAAAGTACTATGAGAATTAGTTCCTCATGCAGAATGCAGAAATTATGTTTGTCATATTTATGCAAATTGGAAGAAGTGTACCATGAGCAAGAATACAAGAAAGTTTTTGGAGAATTGTGCAATCTACCTATGTTTCACAATATAATGCAAATTTGGAGAAACTTGAAAAAATAGATGAAGGAGCCACTACACTTTTCATATCCAAAGATCCTTGGGGGTTTTGTAGGGCTTTTATCTCAAATTTTGCAAAATGTGAGTGTTGATAATAACATGTCAGAGACTTTTAATGGGTGGATTTGCAAAGCACGTATGTTACTAATAATAGATATATTGGAAGAAATTAGGACAACCCTTATGAAAAGGATAAAGGTGAAAAATGATTTAATGAAAAAATATGGAAGATCAATTATGTCCTACGATGCGACCAGAATTGGAGAAATTGAAAAGGAAAAGTAGATTATGTATGTCAAAGCCAGCTGTGAATGAAAAGTTTCAAGTGAAGAATGGGAAAGAACAATATGTGGTTGATTTTCAAGCTAGAACTTGTAGTTGTAGAGGATGACAGATTTCAAGAATTCCATGTATACATGAATTTTTTGCAATTCATTTCATGAAACAAAATGTTGATAAGTATGTTGATGAATTGTTTAAAAAGGAGATGCATCTAATAACCTATAAATGGGCGCTTGAACCAATTAATGGTTATAAGATGTGGCCCATAATCAAGAAAGATCTTGTTGCTCCACTTAAATTCAAGAAGCTACCTGGCAGGCCTAGAAAAAATAAAAAGAAGTCTGCAGATGAGTCCACTGAATAAAGACAACATTGATCAAATTTAAGTAAGCATGGAGTCCAAATGAGATGTAAGATATGTAGGGCACTTGGGCATAATAGGCAAGGATGTCTAAGAAAGGATAATCCACCAGCTTCACCACCCCTAAGATCACCTGTAAGTTGACCTTTCTGAATATAGTATATTAGTTATAACTGAATTTATAACCTATAACTAAATTATTTTTTCTTTTAGGAATAGGAAAGAATGAATGCCACAAATGAAGATGTAGGTGGCAACTCAAATAGGTTTGAAAAAACATATTATAGGTCTCCGTCTAAACATGGAAATTCTAGTCGTTCACAAGTTAGTAATGGTGTTTCCAATGCCACAGTTGATAAGGCCACCTTAATGAAGGAGATATATCAGGCAAGAAAGGGTTATGGATTATGCATTCAATCTAAAATAGGAAATATGTTTTTTAGAGTAAATCAATAATGATTCTATATTATGTTAATCCATATTGTGTTAATAATTTTTTAGTTTATTTAATACTTTTTGTGTTTGTTATGTTTTGTTGTGTAGATGTTAGGTGAGAGGAATGTGAGATTAGTAAGTGAAAGTAGGTCAACAGCTATAGCTGCCTCTCAAATTACAACAAGAAAAAAGTAGGGAATTTGCAACCACATCAACACTTGGAGGGAATCAACCATAAATCTATCCCAAGGCATAAACAGAAGTCAAAGAACCACATCAACACATGGGAGAGCTAATCATAGTATAAACCTATCCCAAGGAAGTACAACCAATCTACTGCTACAAGCATCAACACAATGCTAGTTAGAGATTGAGGACATGATGATTTGCTAAAGCCAAGTCAAAAATTCAAAAAATTGCCTGAATTATAGTGATTTGTAACATAGATATGTTTTTTGGATGTATGCATTCATGGTCTAGCTAGATAAATTCTATGATTTCTAGCTGTCTTTTGTCTTTGATTGCATTCATGTCTTTTTGTTCTAGCTACCCAAAAAACTTATGATGTAGCTGCCCTTTTTGGATCATGTTGATGCTAACTTTCTAGTCTTGCTAGAAAAACACTTTTTTAATTACTATTTGTGATATCTTGTTGTCTTTTTATATTAATATTATGAGAATTGTGTGAGATTTGTTTTGCTGTGTACTTAATTATCAATTAGTTGTATTTTTTTTTGTAGTTGCGTTTGTGTTTTCAATTTGATGTATTTTGGCAAATAAAATCTCTATAACTATCCAATTATAATTTTCAAACTAAAAATTATCCATACTACTCCAAGTTGATATAAATAAAAAGGTAGACTAATATTAAATAATAAAATACAATAATCCATCGAAACTACATTAGTATTAAAAACCTACATATATAACTACATAACTACATTAGTAGGTCATAAACTACATAACTCTATTAATATTCAAGAACTACATAACCAAGTCTTAAATATAAATCTTTAAAAGCAATATCATAGTTACAATATAAAAACCAATCCTATATATGTCTCTGCTACTCTTCAAGCTCTTCAAGTCCTCTGCTGTCCTTCTACTTGATTCCTTCAACAATGCTAATTCCACTATAATATCACTGTCGACACTACTGTTACATTCATCTACACAATTACTTATACTGCTCCTTGAAGAATTAGTCCTCTCAAAATTTTCATTTAAACACTTTAACTCATTGAACACAAGCATAGTCCTCTCATTCACCCATTCATCATACCATTTGAAATAATCACATTGCCTTCCCTGTAAATAAAAATTTGTTAGTGAATGAATAAATTATACTCAGATCTATTAAGTTCAATAAAAAATAATCATACACATTCAGCTCTTCAGGTACAAACCTGAATAAATCAGAACAACCTAACAATAAAGCAATCTAATAAAAAATTCAGGGTATCAGATTCAAGTAGAATGCAGCCAAGTTCGAAATTGATTGGAAAAACCTAACAACCTAACAATTTGACAAAATATTCAGTGCATCATATTCAGTTCGAAATTGATCGAAACAACTTAACAACCAAACCATACAGTGAACTAGAAGAAAATCGCCATCAAACAACTTGACACCATCAATTTAACCCAGATAAACAGAGTACTACTTGTAAACGAGGACATCCCTAAACTTTTCATCCATGGTTTGCTTCGGTACAGGGTGTCATCATTCGAATTAGGTGTCAACATTTGCACTATCCTGGTACTTCATTTTCATTCTCCATAATCAATTTAACCTTATGATAAAGAAATACTACAACAAAAGAGTAAGAGTATATGTAATTAGTGTAATTATAGAAATAAAGAAAAGAAGAACCCTAGCACGATTTGGGTTTTTTTCTAAGAATGTTTATGAGTTTTCTATTTTGGGTCTAAAAAGAATATACAAAGGCAAAACTACATCGCTTTTGCCTTTGTATTTTTTTTTAGTTTCTAAATATAATCCACATCAGAGGCTATGTCAATAATGATTTATTATTGACGCCACATAAGTAATCCAACTAAGCAAAGTCACATGCCTTGAAGGGCTTATGATAGATTTATTATAATTTGAAAAGTTGATATACCAAATTGTAATAAAGTTCAAATTTGAATAGAATTGAAAGCGTGAGTAAAGTTGGGGATATATTATATGGTTAACCCTACTTAGAATTATATTTTGCGAGTGGGATATTGCAAGAGGCAAATATGCCATTCACAAAGTTTCAATTTTTTATTTTTAACAAATTCATATCATGGTTAGGCTTTTTTATTTTACTTGGAGAATCTTTTTCACATATTAATTATGAGAAAATTTTTTATAATATTCTTTATGGAATAAAAATAGTTGCCACAATTTTTTAACAATAAATTAGTAATATTTAATTTATGTAATATAAAATATTTTAGTTTTTTCTCATATGTTGGTTTATATCTACTAAAATCAACTTTTAGTTATGGCCAATTTTATATTGCTATATCAAGAGTTAGAAACACAAATTGATTAAAAATTCTTATTACTTATCAAGATGGACAAATAACTAATAATACTAAGAATATGGTATTCAAAGAAATGTTTCAAAATCTGGGATAACGAGATATATAATATTATTTTGTTTAATCATAAAAATTATAAACCCTTATAAATAATGATATTTATATTAATAATTTTTTTGGTTTTGTGAATTAAATTGCATATTTCTTATGCAGAGAATTAGCATATCATTGTGATGCTGAAATTTTATAATTCTAAATCATTGAAAATAAGATATTGGTATTCTAATTAGAGGTTTGAGACTCCACATATTAATTTATTTATATTATTTAATTTAAATATGATTTTTATTATAAATAAATGATTAAAAAATATAAAATATTATTGGAACAGTCATTTTAATATCTATTTACACTTTATCATTATTTTTGCATTTTTTTGGAATCTAAATTTATACTATTAAAAAATAAAAATAAATAAAAATTATAAAACTTAAAAAATAAAATCTAATTAAAAAATAAAAATTATCACTATCCTGGAGTAGGTAACCCCCAATAAATCATGATAAAGCCAATTGCATGCCCCTTCAGACGGTTCATCGAAGGCATGTACTCCCACTGAAAATTTAGAAGCTACAGAGGCTAAGTAGTCTGCGAGATTGTTCCCTTCCTTGTAGATATGTTTCAACTCAACCATACAATCACTTACAAGTAGCTCTTTAATTATGTAGATAAGGTTGGCATTCCTTCCTTTCTCCACTTTGCTAGCTGTCAAGAGTTGTACTGCACAATTGCTGTCCACCTCCACAGATTATCTTCTAATACCTTTTCTGCCATGCCAAGTGCATCCCTTGGAAAACCCCCCACAATTCAGCTTGGGTAATGGTACACATACCTATATTTACGAGAAAACCTACTAGCCAATTTCCTTTCTCATCTCTGATAGGTCCACTAGCATAAGAACATTCGGTTGAGGCTTTGTAAGCACTATCGGTATTAAGTTTTTACCAGCCCCCTTTAGGAGGCTTCGATCCAATGTCGATGACTTCTTATTTTGCACTGGCAGTTCTAGCAGAGTTTTTTCTTTTTATGCTTTAATCACTCCTCTGACTAGCCACTAAATATCTTGAATAACTGAAGCTACACTCTTGCTGGATTCTTCATATATAAATTCATTTCTCACCTTCCAAAGAGTCCAACAGGCAACACCAAATATAATATTCCCATTCTCTTGAAACATCCCTAAATCGTTGCTGGAGAGATGTTTAATAAACCAGTTGTTAAATTCTTCATAGAAGAACGTATCAAATCCAGGTATGCCAGGAAGCATAACCCATATTTGACGCGCAAAAATACAATCTCTCAAAATGTGTAGTACTAACTCTATATGATATCCACATCTAGAGCTAGTCATGTTGCTAGAGAAGAGCCTTCGAACTCTTTTTGGTTGGTCAACAGTTTTCTCTTGTAGGCGAGCCATAAAAAGGCACAAATGCTATAATACCCAGGTCATTTTTAGATAATATTCGATAGCTTACTTCGCTCTCCCCATGATTCTTCCGGTTCAACTATGTAAGAGGATTTTACTGAGAATCTTCCGTTAGAACAATGACTCCAATAGAATTCGTATGCTACATCACTAATAATCGGAGGAGGAATAGCTAGGAAAGAGCTTAAAGCATGGTTAGGCAAATAAGCAGCAAATAAATTCAGATCACAATTTCCAGCAGTGTTGACCATGTCACTGGTTTTACAGTCCAGCAAGTCTCTAGGTGCTGCTTTCACCGCCACTTCAACGAGGGGCTTTGTGCAACTCAGCCATTTGTCCTTCCAAAATCTAGTCATTCGTCCATTGTTCACCTCCCAACATATTGCCATATTATTTTTTAAATTATTAATAACTCGCGCAGAATGGTGTAATTTGTTAGTTTATCTCTATTTCTTTTTAAATTTTTTAATCCAGAAAGAATTTTCTTAAAGAAAAAAAAAATCTATTTGCCCACAGAATTCCAGTTCCCACACCTAGCCGCGTTTTGCCGAAAGAATTCCAGAGCCATTTAACTTTTTTGTTCATGCAAACTAGGGACCCACAATTGACTAAAAAAGCAGTACCGATCAACGATCCAAAGTCCACAGATATAATAGAGATATTTCGTTAACAACCAATCAAACGATCACTCTTCTCCTGCCTATCCCATCAACAAAGCATACAAAAACGAATAAAATAAAATATCTAAAACCCAATATAAAAATGTAAAAAATCAATAATGATAAAATAATATTAAAAAATTAAAAGAAAAATCTAGTTCTTATCCGTTTCTTAAACGGGGCCCTCCACTGCACTTTTAGTATTTAACAGTATCTTCCTCATAATTCAATTTATCTTTTCATTATCTACAGACTACAGAGGTCTGTGTGTTTGTGTGATCCAAATTTGGAAATCTCGACAATTTCAATATTTGGTGTGTTTGGTTAAGATGATAAAGTCTGTTCTTGTTCGTTCTTGTTCTTCTCCTTTGCTTATCGAAGCCAAGGATTTTCATCGTTCAAACGCTTCTAAGAAAGCTGTTTCAACTCTCACTTGTTCTTCTTCTTCTTCCTCTTCTTCGTCTAGAAGCAGTTCTTATATTCCTAAGCTCGAACCGTTTAGCCGAACAAAGCTCGAACGAGCCGTTAAGGAGCCGCCGTTGATTGAAAAGTGCGAAAATGAACTCGCAGGTATGCTTTTTTTTTTTTTTTTTAAATATCCATTTCATAGTGTTAATTGAGGTTGATGAGTTGATTCATGAATGATTTGCTTAGTTCTATTTGAATTTATCTTTTGTTTATCGATGAGATACAAAAACGTTGATGCCTTTTTTTTATTTTTTTATTTAGATTATTGTTCAATGCTTGAAGGAGACGATTCTTATAGCTGCTGGAGAGCGTATTTTGAGCTGAAAGATTTGGAAGTAGGTTTTATTAAATTCAATTCATGTTTACTATTTGAATTTTGACTATCAGCAAAAAACTGTGTATTTATTATTATATTTTAAATAGTGAATTGATTAAAGTAGTATTTTAATTTTGTTTGAACTTTTTATTAAATATCGAATAGTCAATTTGATTTCTTTTATTGCTAAAAAAAATCGATTTCTTTTATGGGTTAATTTGAGTTGGATTAAGAGCTCTAGGAACACTAAGCTTTAGCTCGTTGGTGGTCAATTGGATTTTTAATCAATGATTTTTTATTCCTTTGCTCTCAGGCATCTGATTGGATTTTCACGGAATAGTTCTATTTCAGGTTTAGATTGTTGTAAGATGTCTAATTGTTTTAGGTTTAATCAATGATTTTTTTATTATAATTCTTGTTTGGTAGCTAATAATCAGTTTAATTTGGTGTTTTCTTTTTCGTTTCCATGAAAAGCAAAAGATTGAATAGGTAAACTAACTATATAGAATTAGGATTTTTAACCAACTGCAATTTCTACAGAGAGAATCATCGAAAGAGGATGTAGAGAAGTTGATTCTTCAATCTGGTGGAGTGAAGTCCTTGATTGGATGCTTACATGGAATTGCATCAATGCATAAAGGAAGAAAGAATGGTTTTGGTTTCATGGCACCGATGACCGTTGAGAAAGAAAGAGACAGAATATGTCCAATACCGGATGGGTTACCAAAATCGCAGGAGGAGCTTGAAGAGGAAGAGAGAGCTAGAATGCCAGATTCACCATTCACTAGATTACTTCGAAGCAAGGGAAGATTTCCTGCCTGGTACTCTCCTGCTCCTGACCACGAAACAGATTAATAAATAAGCTGTGATATGTATAAAGCTTTTGTTGAGTTGATAATTCTGTGCATAGCTGATATAAATAGATTGATATGGGTGTGCGAGATTGATTGTATATATGATTGTTGCTGCGCAAATTATTTTTCAGGAATCAGAATTTGGAACGTGTAATGGAAGTGCTTTGTACTAGTTCTGTTTCCAAAATTTAGCATGACCGAACTTTGTGAATATTGTTACTGTATTTAAGTTGTGATATAAAGCAGGACTGAACATTGTGTTATAGCTTTTCATGGTCAGATTTTTATTTTATTTTTCTGTATGTAAATTGAGAATGTTAAAATGGATGCTTTTTGGAGCTCCTTGGTATCGTGAACTCTAACTTGACAGTTCAACAAGTTCACTAGAATTTCAACTCAAATACGGGTTGAAATCTCCCGGATAACTTATTCTCTGCAACATCGTATTCATCCCAGTTTTTCAAACTACCGATTCCATTGGTAAGGACATTGATCATTTGATTTCGAGACGAGTCTGAGATTGACAAATATGAGGAGCCTGAGTACTTTATGGAGTATATTGCCACTGAGATTATTGTTAGAAAGATCAAGAAATGCTAAAAAGCTAGTATCACTAGTTTTTAAAGCTAAATTCAGTGGCATTTTTGTTAAAGAACAGAGCCATGTCAAACTTCCAAGATGCTTCAAAATTTTTACGTCTACCAAGATCTTGTAAACAAGACACTTGTCCTAGCTTGTTTTCTAGCCGTAAGCATTTACGGCAATCTTAAGTTGCTGAACATTTACAAATTTGTTATTTCTTTTTACTGAACGGCAAAGGAAATCAGCTCTTTTCAATAATTTTCGTCGCTCTTGCATGATCTAACAAAATTACCGGTGGTCAGATCATCTCGTGTTAGTGATAGATGTTCAACGGGCACTTTTCTTTTCTACGGCAGTTGATTAGACCCACAAAATAAAATAACATCTTATCATTTTTATTCATTTTAATAAAATATAACATATGATAATTTTTAAAAATTATAATATAATAAATTTTAAAATTTATCAATTTTCACTAATATCTCAACTTTTCAAATTATATTATAATTAATGAAATGAATATATTTTTAAAATTTATAATATAATAACATTTTCAAAATATATTATAAATCAATAGAAATTCAACCATCCATTTGAGTTTCAATTTAGCAAATACATCATAGGAATTTAAGCAGAGATTAAGAAATGGAGGAGAGAGAAGTAGATTACAGTTAATTCTCCGAAAACTAATCCTGTCTAAATTAATGAAAGGGTGGCCTTAATTCAAGCAAATCCTTTCTCCTACACACGACAAATTCTGTGGTGTGTAAAAGGACACACAAATTAATTTTCCATTGTCTAAAACGAGATTTATTAGTTCAGGCTGTTAATGGCTGCCAATTCTATTGTTTCTTTACCCTCCATATAACAGCCCCTACATTCATTTGTCTTTCTATAAGCAGCCCTTGGAAATTCCAAGGTGAGTCAACATGGCTAACCTTCTCAGAGCCTCGGGCTGCTTTTTTATTTTCTTCACGTTCCTCTTCTCTTCCTTATCAACTTTCTCTCTTGCCTTAACTGAATCACAAGCATCTATCATTGCTCATCGCCAGCTATTGGCTTTGCGCCAAAATGAACAACTTCCAAGTGAGTATGAGTATGTGGTTGATGTTAAAGTAACTTTTGCAAACCAGAGGCTAAAGAGAGCATACATAGCTCTCCAAGCTTGGAAAAAGGCTATATATTCTGATCCTTTCAATACAACTGGCAACTGGGTTGGTGCAAATGTTTGTTCTTACAATGGTGTGTTCTGTGCACCTGCACTCGATGACCCGCAATTGAGTGTCGTTGCTGGTGTTGATCTTAATCAAGCTGACATTGCTGGCTACCTTCCATCTGAATTGGGGCTTATGACAGATTGTGCGTTGTTTCACATTAATTCAAACAGGTTTTGTGGGATTGTGCCTGAGAGCTTCTCTAAGCTTTCACTTATGCATGAGTTTGATATCAGCAATAATAGATTTGTTGGTTCTTTCCCTCAACTTGTTCTAAATTGGCCTAATCTTAAGTATCTTGATATCAGATACAATGACTTTGAAGGTTGTTTGCCTGACGAAATCTTTTTGAAGGATCTTGATGCTTTATTGTTGAATAACAACCGGTTTGAATGTACCATTCCTGAGACAATAGGCAATTCTACAGTATCCATTGTCACATTTGCAAATAACAATTTGACTGGTTGCATTCCTCACAGTGTTGGTAAAATGGCTAACTTGAATGAGATCCTTTTCACTGGCAATAGACTTGGAGGCTGCTTCCCAGCAGATATTGGTATGCTAGGCAATGTTACCGTCTTTGACAGCAGCTCAAATCGTTTCACTGGAATCTTGCCGTCAAGTTTTTCAGGTCTCAAGAGGGTTGAGGAATTAAATGTTGAAAATAATCGGCTGACAGGATTTGTGCCTGAGAACATTTGTAAATTGCAATGTTTGAGAAATTTTACTTTCTCGTATAACTACTTCAAGGGAGAGGCTCAAGCTTGTGTGCCACCTTCAAGGAAAGACATTGTGTTGGATGATACCAGTAATTGCTTGTCTGACAGGCCAAATCAAAAGTCTGGTAGAATATGTCAACAGGTGGTAAGTCGGCCTGTGGATTGCAGCAAGGATAAGTGTGCAGGAGGAGGCAGTAGCCCTCCCGCTTCTAAGACACCAACACCAACGACTCCACCATCACCAAAAACAGAAGTCCCTGCCCCTCAATCACCACCATCACCAAATACAGAAGTCCCTATCTCTCAATCACCACCATCACCAAAAATAAAAGTCACTGCGCCTAAATCACCACCATTGCCATCACCATTACCAACACCACCACAACCAACACAACCAATTCCTCCGGCTCCAAAGCCAAAAGGCCCTGCCCCTAAATCACCACCATTACCAACACCAACACCACCAGCACCAAAGTCAGAAGTCCCTGCCCCTCAATCACCAACACCGCCATCACCAAAGGCAATTCTTACCCCTCAATCACCAGCACCAAAGCCAGAAGTCCCTACTCTTCAATCACCAACACCACCATCGCCAAAGGCAGAAGTCCCTACTCCTCAATCACCAATACCACCATTACCAAAGGTAAAAGTCCCTGCTCCTCAATCGCCAACACCACCATCACCAAAGACAGTTCCTACCCCTCAATCATTAGCACCAAAGCCAGAAGTTCCTGCTCCTCGATCACCACCAACACCAACACCACCACAATCACCATCAACATTTCCTGACGACCCGCATATTCCATGGAATGTCGGACATGGCAGACCACCACCTATACCTGCACCTGCACCTGACACATCAGAACCTACTGCACCAAAGCCATCACCAAAACTTAGTCCAACACCTTCTCCACAACCACAGTCTACATCACCAACGTCACCCCCAACTCTAGTTTCATCTCCACCAGTACAAGCATCATCCCCATCAACCCCCGTTCAGTCCTCACCACTACCAGTATACTCCCCTCATCCACTAGTCCAATCACCGCCCCAACCTGTTCATTCTCCACCACCGCCATCAGTTTATTCCCCACCACCTCCGGTTCACTCCCCACCACCACCAATCTACTCACCTCTTCCCTCACCACCTGTTCAGTCCCCGCCTCCACCAGTCCACTCACCACCACCACCTTCCTCGCCACCACCAGTCTCCTCCCCACCTCCACCCATCCACTCACCCCCACCACCCTCTCCACCACCACCAGTCCCGTCTCCACCTCCACCAGTCCACTCACCTCCACCACCCTCCCCACCTCCACCTGTCCACTCACCTCCTCCTCCACCAGTCCACTCCCCTCCTCCACCAGTTAGCTCCCCACCACCACCAGTCTTCTCTCCACCTCCACCTGTCCATTCACCTCCACCACCCGTCAGCTCACCACCACCACCAGTCTTTTCACCCCCACCACCAACTGCATCTCCTCCTCCTCCTCCTACTGTTATCCCTCTACCACCAGCAGACAACATTGTTTTCCCTCCACATATTGGGTTCCAATACCCGTCGCCGCCTCCACCAATGTTTCCAGGCTACTGATTGATATATCCTTAATTTTTGTAGTCCTCTAAAAAGCTTTATGCAATATATACACACAATTATGGCTTGTATTTATAATGTTTTCCATTTATCACTCTTCATTGAATTAATTTTATTGCTTATTATATTATACACATTAATTAATTGTATATTACTAAAGTAAAAAAAAGTTCCCCTCTTAGCCATTAAATTAAGATAAAAATATATATCATCATACACAAAATCAGTATTTACTATTTATCTATATTAGCTGTAATAATAGTTAATCATTCACTTGTTGAAGCATTTGCACTACTCTGTCTATGGAAGACCTGTTTTTAGGATTATTAGAAAGGAAATTATGAGCAATTCCAATAATATCTCTCATACTTTCTTTCACGTCTGTCATTTTTGGGTCACATATACCTCTTAATCCTTCTTTTTTTCCCTTTTCTATAACATGTTCTCCTAAGTTAGTCACAGTTGGTCTTTTTCCAGTAATGAGCTCCAATAACAGGATTCCAAAACTGTAAACATCAGATTTAGGGGAAAACGTTTTTGGATAATTTTGATAATTGGATGCTAGTTCAGGCGCAACTATGCCAGGATTTCTTCTGATGATAGTTGCTAGAGGTACAAGGTAAGGCATTTCATAGCCTGAGAGGCAGGCACAGTAATCGGTTCTAATCAAGATATTGCTAGCCTTTATCACTCCGCAAACAAGGGTATTGCCCCCTTTTTGTAACTTGGCTGTGAATGAAGGCTACTGCCATTGCTGCACATAGTGCTATATGTTTCCGAGTTTCCCAATTCAATGGGGTAAATTGGATTCCTTCACTCCCTGAAACCATAACAATTTATAGCAAATTATTCAATACTCTTAACCCAGTTATTGAGAAAACAAGAATTTATCAACTTAAAGAGCTTATGATTTTCAAAGCTCACCATGCAGAAGCTCCTCTAGACTTCCCAAGCACAAATACTCGTACACAAGAAAAGCTTCTCCACCATACCAGAAACTACAATACATTGGCAACAGGCAAGAAGCACGAATTCCTCCAAAAAAATCAATCCAAGATTCAAGATCATCTATCTTAACCAATCCTTCTCGGATCATTCGAGCAGTGACAATGGATCCACAATTAAGAATGACCTTAAACAAAGTTCCTAAAATACCTTCACCGAGCATACTTTTTGGAAATTGAGCTAATTATGATGGATCACATTTTCTTGAAATGTCTTGAAGATGTTCAAAAATCAATTTGGTTAGAAGTATACCATTTACTTGTAGAAATGAAACTGGACAAGATAGCTTGTTCATATCTGGTACAAGCTTAATTAAAGAGAAATCTCCTGGTTGCTAAGTAATTATTAAGATTTAACTTCCTTCTTGACATGGGATTTTTTTTTTGTTACTTTTAATAGTTCAACCATTGGTTTTTTCACCATAAACCTTGGAGACATCATCATCCATGGAAATAAGCACAGCTCTTGCTTAATTATTTGCATAGATATCTCTCTTTAATTGTTAGTTTTTTTTAAAAAAAGGTTAATAATTAATTAATTATGTAATTATTTGAAGAGAAAATTACATATTGTCACTGTAGAGAAAGATTTACATAAATCGAGTGTACGTAAGATTATGTATTTTTCTTATGATTTCTCTTTTAATAGTTTATCATTGGCTAAATGTACATGTATTCGATATAGATAAAAATTCTTTCATTATAATGTGTAATCCACATAAAAATATAAACATGTGCTTTTTAATTATCTCTAGGTAATTTAAACTAGAATAGATAAGCTTCTATTTGTTTATTTTTGGATTTATAAGATCATGCTTGGCTATATATGCTTACATTCTTGCTCATCCTGATTATTGAATTATAAATTGAGTTAATATTTGTCATAGCAATAATACTACTATATATTTTAAAAAAAAACACTGATACTATATTTTTATTACACTAATAACAATTAAATAAATAATGAGTATTACAATTCATTATGAAAAAGATTGATTAATGAGAGTTTTTATTCAATTATGCTACCGAGTTTTTTCTTAATAAAGTTATGAGATTAATAGCCAAAATCTTATTAAAAAATGTTTTTAATTCCATTTAATTTTTTCAATAAACATAGACAAATCCTACTTATGATATAAATAATTACATGATCAGTTAATATGGTGTTGAGCTAAATTAAGCATGGAGGGTGGTATAAGCATTGCAATTTTTCCTGTACTTCATTTCCTTTCCTTTTTTTTAAGCAATAATGTTAAAAAAAATTGAAAGATGTGACTTTTTTCTTCATTAGATGTACCGAATATTTATGATTTATATATTTTTATAAATAACAAATAAATTTTTTTAAATGGTAATTTTTTGAGAAAATTTTTATTAAATTAATTATGAATAATTTATTCTAAAATCACTTGTATTTAATATTTGAGCATATAATAATATGGCATAAATTGAAACTATAAATTAAAATTTAAACACAATAAATAAAAAAATAAAGTTGAAAAATATAAAATAATTCTAAGGTGTAACCCGCCCTAAAGCCAGGGCTAGTAGTAGATTTATAAAAAATTGACATTAATTAGTTTAAAATTAATCAAAATAAAATTATGAAATTAATGATATAGCAATATATATAGTGAAAACTTTATCTTTGTTTTCGAATTATAAAGATATATTAAAATAGTAAGGCACTAAAAAAAAGGTTAAAAAGCAACATACACTGTGTAATTTTTTCAAAAGTACTTTGATTTTTAAAAGAAAATTGCTTAGAACGACATCGTTTTGATCCCGGTTGCTTCAGTTGCACGTTGAGGTCAAACCGAGTGGTGATGGTGAGGTAGGGGGTCTATCTCAAATCCCAGCTCTGGTCTTCGTTTTTTACAAAGCTAACAAAATCAAAAGCTAACAAAATCGAACAACGTCACTACTTTGTATCCAATCTGCCAACCAATACCAAACTCCATTTCCATTTTCAAAGAAAATAGCTTCAAAAATTATTTGATATACAGTATATCTTTTGAATTCAAATTCTACGCTATGGAAGAGAACAAGAGTTCACATATGAAAGAAGATAAACAACCCCAAAACCAAGACCAAGAACCAGGAGCCAAAGCAGACCAACCAACGGAACCCAAAAGCGCTGGAGGAGGATGGGATGGGTGGGGTTTCTCTCCTTTCTCTGCTCTCTCTGATCTTCAGAAGGCTGCCGAAGAGATCTCCCGCAATGTACGTTGTTAATTTATTTCTTCTTTTTCAGCATTGGCATTGTCGTTCTTTTTCGTTTTTGGCTTTTTGAATTTAGGGTTTTTAGATCAAGGATTTGGTGACTGGTTCAGTGTCAGATCCAGTATGTGAGTTGGATTAACGTGGTGATTTGTTTTTTGCTTGGTTTTTAGCTTTACATGTTGTGTTGCGTTTAGAGAAGGGTGGTCATGGTGATTTTGTTTTGTTTTTTTAAATAAATGTGACTAACAACCAATTACATTTTAGTTTTTATGGAATGCTTTGCTTTTAATAATGGAATAGTAGTAAGTAATTGGTGTATACAGGATCCACTACTCAGATGGGAGTACTATATTAGAAATCAATGTGTAAGCTTATATTTTGTGATTCGGTTATTGATTACTTTTATTTTTCTCTATAAATAATGAAAGAGATTAAAGTCAAAAACTGTGGTTTTGGAATTGGGAGGTTGCATTTTAACGTCCCATGATTGTTTGAAGTGTTGTTTGTTTGGATTTCTGTCGAGCAGTTCTAACTCCTGTCTGGATGCAGGCTGCAGAAGTTGCAGAGAAGGCAGCAAAGAGCATTGCAGATATGCAAAATGCTGCTGAAGATTCTGAATCTTCTAAGGAGGCGGAACAGCAAGAAGAATCTGATAGTGATAAGGAACCTGAAGATGATACTAACAAGATATGGGAATCTGCTTTAGATAACTTGGAGAAAGCGAACCAGGATTCCTTACTGGGCCAGGCAAGTATTGCTTGTGTATTTGCTATTTCAATTTTTGATGCACCAAACTAATTCTGTTGGGAACACTTGTGATTACTTTCTCTTCTGTCCTACAGGTGCATAAAGATCTTGTCAATAGTTTCTATTTTTCCTTTAATTTATATTTCCTTGCACGTAAATTAAATCTTGTTTAGTTGATCTTTCAAATAATTGACCTTTTCGGATTATGGCTCTGCTTCTTTGCGTCTCTGTCCACCTGGGCTTAATTGATTGATTTGAATTAGTGTATATATCACAGTTCTCTCTCTCTCTCTCTCTCTCTCTCTGTTCTCTCTTTCTTTTCATTGCGAGAGGACAACAAGGTGCTTGCATCTCTTTGAGTGTGTGCATTTATCTTGTATTGTTAATCATTATTTTGCGTTTAGCTATATTTGCCATAACCATTGCAATGGAAATACTCTTTTTTCATTTGGTTACAGTGTTAGTTCGTCTTTCAATTCTGGAAGCATCATGTGATTTCTTCTCTTTCAATGGTTTTAGGGTTTGAAAGTTCTTGATCACTTTGTGGAGAATTTTGCTTCAGGAGCATGGCAAGCATTAGGAAATGCAATGAACGGGGGTCTATTTTGGTTCAAAAGTAAGTGTTGTAATAGTTGAACTTATCATTATCTTCTTTATTGAAATTGATTTATTTTTAATGGTAAATATAAAGTTGTTCATATTACAAGCTAATAGATTTTGCTGGTCTTGCCTTCTAATAAATATGATCTATTTGCTAGCTAAAACTAGCAAATACATGCTCATATAATCAACAAAAGCAGGAGTGATTAATTCATGCCTGTTGAAAAGTTCCAATAAGTTCCTGGGAATTAACGAATGATTTGAAGATTTAGCGATGTTACTTTAAGCCTACAAGAGAGTACATAATAAAAATATTATGTTCTTATGAGGTCTTTTTATGAACTTCTCTCTCTTTTTCTTTTCCCTTGTTTTAAGATTCTCTTGTAGCCATGTCTGTATCATTAGATTTCGGTTTGGGTTTTGCCTATAGGGGTTTTGTCTTGACCTTTGTGCTTTTGCATTACTCTGAGCTTGAATAAAATAAAACCCTCCAACAGGCTGTAGGGATTCATTTACTTTACAGGCTGTAGGGATTCATTTACTTTACTAGTCCCAACCCCTATAGAAAGAGTTCATTAGGATAAGTGCTGTAGGAAACTTGTCCAGTGTTAAAGCTCACAACTAAGATATATAAACGTTTGAAGAAAACAATTTTACTTTTGCAACAATTGCATGCCAGATGTCAAAGGAATGCGCTGGTAAAGTTTTAATGCAGTAGCATGAAGGAACACAGTCTACTAGTATTATATTCCCTAGACCAAGAGCCGGTCACTGGAAGATTTTCAAGTAAGTCTTGTGGGAATAAAGGATTAGTTCCCTTGTTCTTCCTTTTAGAGCGACCTATTTTGCAATAGTGATTCAACTCACTAAGGGAGTTGATATCTTAGGCTTAGCAAAGAGAACTTAAACCTTGGACCGCGTGAAGAGAGAGCTCTAGACCTTTGTAGTTTTTTTAGATAAATTGTGTTTGTCTTATTTTTATTGCATATGTCCTTTTAAATAGAACTCGCTTATTACTTAGAATAGGAAATTATAATTTAGCCTTATAAATAAGACTTTCTAATTTAGGATTCTAAAATAAATACTTTCTAATTATAAATCCTTCTAATTTAGGTATCTCAATTTAAATAGGCTACTAATATTTTATTAGAAATCTTCCTAAGTTAGGAACCCTAATAAAATGCTTTCTTAGATTCTTCCTATTTAGGGACCCAACATTACTATCCACCTAAAGAAAGAGCTTGTCCTCGAGCTCGAAATTTGGATAAGTATGTTGAAAATTCACTATCTCATCTGTTTCTGCCTTGTATTTGGCTCTTGAAAGTCTCCCTACTCTAGCCCAAATAGCTTTTTACACTGATGGTTTGCTGTATAAAATTCATCTCAATTGTAACATAATCCCTTGGCTCGCCTTTCTACCATTTTGGCCTGTGATAGCCTCTTAATAAATGGAGAAGCGCTACTCGAACCTGCTGAAGCTGCACTGCCTTGGGAAGTGCTGGATTTTGGGTTAGAGCTGCAAAATTGCTGGTTTTAGTGACTGTACTAATTGTTGACCAATAATTATGGTGCAAGCTTGTAGAAATTTGTCACCTTTTCTCGAAAGCCCTAGCTAAACTCACGGCTTGCGCAAGACTGGTCGGATGTTGCTTCTCTACATCCAAACAGATATATTCAACTAGCCCAGCTGTAAATAAATCTCCTTGTTGATCACTGTGGACTAAAGTTGCAGATGCCAATAGGCTTTGGAATTGGCATTGATATTCTGTAACCGAACCAATTTGCTTCAAATTAACTAAGTCTCTTAGAGAGTTAATTTGTAAAGGTGTGTGGAACTGCAATCTACAAGATTCTGCAAATTTTTCCCGAGTGACAGTGGGCTCGTCTTGCTTTAGCTAATAATCCCACAATTGAGCTTCACCCAACATGTGGTAGGATGCCAAACCAACCTTATCTGCTGTCGCTGTCCGTTGGTTATCAAAAAATTGCTCACATCGATGTAACCATATCAAGAGATTTTCGGCCCCATCATTAGTGGGAATATCTAATTTGGTATAAAGTAGAATATTTCCCCCCACCACCGTTGCTGCCTTTGGTATCAGCACCACGTTGCCATAACCTTGCTTTTCGCTATTTACTATTTGGGTTTCCTCCTTGTCCTCTATGCGATTGGTCTACCCTGAACTAGAATTACCAATATCTGGTCCTCCTACTAATCTTTTGTCGGGCAATGGAATTGCAGGCTGAAGAAGAGACTCCAATCGTTGAGTCAATTTGTGTAGCTTCCATCCTGGCTTTAGATTTTAAAATATCTTCTTGTGTTAAAGCTTGTAGTTCTGTCAGCATGTTTGGATCGTCCATAATAGTTGGCTCTGATAACAAATTGTTATATTCCGTTGACTAGGATTGGTTCACTGGACGATTTTCAATGAAGTCTTGTAGGAAAAAGGGATCGATTCTCTTGTTCTTCTTACTAGAGTAACCCATTTTGCAATAGTGATTCAATTCATTAAGGGAGTTGATACCTTGAACTCATAAAAGGGAACTTAAACCTTAGACCTCATTAAGAGAGAGTTCCAGGCCTTTGTAATTTTTTTTAGATAAATTCTGCTTGTTTTATTTTTATTGTATATGTCCTTTAAATAGGACTTGCTTATTACATAAAATGGAAAATTATAATTTAGTCTTATAAATAAGACTTCCTAAAAAAGGAATCTAAAATAAATGTTTCTTAATTATAAATTCTTCTAATTTAGGAATCCCAATTTAAATAAACTACTAATATTTTATTATAAATCTTCCTAATTTAGGAACCCTGGGCAATGCAAGATTCTTCCAATTGAATTCTTTGATTCTTACCTCTGCATTTACCCTTTGTTTTTTCTTCTTTCTATTTTTTGATCTAGGTTTGAGCATTCTGCTGTGAACTTTGCTGAATCAATTCAACATGGTAACTTACCAGGAGGAGCTGGTTCTGTCGCCCCATCCTTACTCGAGGTTGGCATGAACGTTATCATTTTGTTAATGAATGTTTCCATTATCACTTATTCTTGCTCTGATGTTGCAGACTGGAAAAGCCTTTACCACAAAGGGAATGCAAGTGCTTGAATATGTTGGCAAGGAGACCATAGATCTGCTCATCACAGAGACTGGTATAGAAGTTGAGAAAACTTCTAAAGGCTCTGAACGGGAAGCTGATGAGGATCAGTTACTTGAGGAAGTAACATTTGATCGATGCTTCTATATATATGGTGGTCCAGAACATTTGGAGGTTATTTTCATAACTTTTTTCTCATAATTTTTTTATTGAGATGATATAGTTAATATTGAAACTTTTATAACTATAATGCTGTAGGAGCTTGAGGCATTGGCCAGCCATTATGCGCTATTATTTAATAGAAGAAAAACTAAATTACCAACTGACCAGAAGGCTGTATATGATGGAAAACTTAAACTTGTTCAGCAAATTTTCAATTTGAGTATTGGAATGGATGAGAATAGTGCAGAGTCCAACAAAGGGAAGAAAATAGAGACTGGAACTGAGGAAAGTACTGATGAGATGAAAAACTTACACGATTCAAGTGTCAGCAAAGCTGCTGACATGGCTGCAGGGTAATTTCGCTTTGTACATAAATGCAATTTGCTGTTTAGGGATTTTATGTATTGAAAGATTTTGTTCAGTGTCATTTGTGCCACACATGTGATGCATGTTATTAAGGTCGTTTACTGTCAGACTTCTTTTCTTGTCTTATCAACTTACCTTTATTAAATACTGAGGTCTCTGAAAATATCTGAACTTTATACTTTCATAATGTTAACCTATACCTTCCAATTTGTCACTTTCACCTACTAAAGTTGTCATTTTTCTAAAGACATGTCAAGAATGGTTGCTGTGAGATGTTGGCAAGATGCCATTGTGAGTGCTAAAAGTTGTAACGGTTACTGTGATAGATCTATGACTGGTATTCTATGCTTGACTTTTGCCTTTTGCTATAATTGTCTCAACATGTTGCAGGTTTACAAGTGCTCTGGCTGGACTGACTGTAAATGACATAGTTCAAAAGACTACAGGCAGACTAGAAACTCTTCTCTCGGAAGGTGTTCATGTATGGAGATATCTAAAATTTCACGGAACATATTTTTTAGTGTCTTTTTCTTTTTTCAGATAACTTTTACTAAATATGACAAAATGCATGTCTTTGCAGAGGCTTTCTGAAATGTCCAGTTCAGCAGTGTCTCAGCTTCTGATGCTCAGAAAATCTGTTATATCCAATGCTAACAAAGTGCAGGAAGAAGATGTTGATGGGGATACCGTGAATATTGACTGGCCGGAAGATTCTGTTGAAAAAGCTAAAGTTATCTGAATGAAGGCACAATCAATGGCAGGATATGTGGAAGCTGTTTGCAACAGTTTTATCACAGGTTGGTCCTGTAATGCTTTGTAGATACTGCTTGGATTAGCACAGCATATAAGCTGGTGCAACAATTTACATTGATCCATATGGTCTTCACTTGTTGCATAGTATTAGTATAGTTGTTTGAGGTTTAGCTCAGGCACGAGGCCCAACAGGTGCTAGCTTTGGTGCCTTTATTGTGGACAGATGGATGACCTCGCTGAGGTGCAAACTTTATTGTCTAGGCAGCAGGCATGCGCCTGGGCACAAGGCGTAAAATAGTTGTGCCTCTGTTACATTTTGTTTGCCATAATTTAATTTTTATATCTACTTGATGTTATTTAATCTAAACTATTGACGTAAACTTTGAAGATGTAGCCCATAATCACCTGGAGCAGAAAAAGAGAATTTATATAGCGTACCTCACTTAACTTGGATAAGATTTAGTAGAGTTGAGTTGAGTATTAATATAAACTAAGGCATCAGTTCATGGTGTATGGAATTACACAAATAAAATTGAGAGCAACAAAAAGAACAAGATGAAAACTGGAATGTTTTCAATTGAAAATACTATCAAACAATTAAAAAAATTAAAACAGAAAGAGAATGCTACCACAAAAGAAAGGAAGATGATGAGAAGAAGACAATTCAGGTAGAATTTCCAGAGTCATCTTTAACTAATCTACTCTCTTTTTGTGTCTCATTTGTTCCCAGTTTCTTTCCGCTGCTCTCTGGCCTTCCTTGTCTGCTCTTCCTTCCTTAGTCCTCTTGTTATTTCTATTCTATTGCATTATTAGAAACCTAGAAGAATATTGCTATTCCTCACTTGTACACATAGTTATTAAGGGCACAATACACAAAAGGCTCATGGCACCTAGGTGCAAGTCACAAGGTGCAGGCGTGCACTCAAGTAAGAGAACTATTCATAGTAAAATAAACAACTCTTTTCAAAATAAAAAGTTAAGCTAAAAACCTTGAAACTAAAGAAGTTAAAATGTCTTAAACTGTACTCCTACATTCAACTAGATAATAATAATCCTTAATTTTCCAAAAATAAGCACAACCATAAAGACTTCAATAATAACAACCGTAAAGACTTAAAAGTTTTAAACCATGACTAAAGTAGGTAAAAGTCTTAAGTTTTAATCTTACATTCAACTAAATTATTAAAATGTAAATTTCTTGATTCCATATAATAACTATAATTATAGGACAAGCAGACAACTACGCCATCATCATCAACATAATCCTCTTCGTTAAACTTTTCTCTTCTTATCCTCTTTATGCTCTTCTTCAAAATCATTCTCTTCTTCTTCCTCATCCAATATTGGCTCTTAAATTTGAAGAGGGCGTTTTAGCTTTCTGCCTTTTTTTAATATTATTATTATAAATTACTAGTTAAAAAGCAAAATGCAGAGCTTTCTCCTCTAGCCAGCGAACAGATATGGGTCTGTATAAACATCCTATATAGAAGGGGAAAAAACAGAGAAAATGGGCTGTTCAATGAAAAAATAAAGATAGATAGGGGTCCAAATGGCCATTGAATAAGGGCAAAAATAGGAGCTGTTAAAGAAAGGGAAAAAATGGGATATGAGCTCAGATCAAAAAAAGAAGCGAGGGGAAAAGAAAAACCATAAATCTGGGTTGTGGGGGGAGAGACTACCTGTTTGTGCTTATGAAGAATGTTCTTCTTCATCCTTGTTTTCATTGAATGATATGTTTTTCTTCTCCCAATCTTTTCTTGTTCTATTTTTACATTTTTTTTCCTTCTTTTTTAGTGTCGATGGTTGTAACCAAGTGTGTGTCCTTGTGGTAAATCATAGATCCAACTTGGAGATTTAATCAACTTTGAAAAAATAAGATAGGAGGCAAATGTTAAGAAGGCGTGCCTTTTTTGTGTCTTGTGCTTGTCACAAGGTGTGCACCTTTGGCCTGTAGACCCTCGCCTGAGTAAGATTGCCTGCCTTGAGATTTTTGGGGGCACAATCCCCTGCCCCTTGTGCACCTTGGTCCTCCAAATGCTTGTACAGATAAAACACTGACATTTATTTTTGTGGTCTCAAATGTGGATTTTAATAATTTGGTCTCCTATTTGTTTTAGGCCTTTGCTTAATATGAGATATGGATTCTTGCAATTCTAATAGTTCCTCCATGCACATCCTTGTTAAATCTAGGAGGCATGCTGATGACAAAATAGTATTTTAGCAAATTTTATTTATTTTGCACCTCAATTCAAAGTAGAGCTGGTCTACGTCTTTTTGTTCCAGAATGCATACAATTGCATAAAGGCCACTTTTGATTGTTTTCTGAAATGTCTCGAGGTGTTTTGAGGAACAATAAAACGCTGAACAGGAGGTTGGCTGTAGTGCCTTTTCATTGCTGATAACTTTGTCAATTATTGCTGATATCAACAGAGGTTTTTACCAAATGACTCGAGTATAATGTACTGTATGAAGGACAATGATATAATGGGTTTTACAAATGAACGTTTCTATATCCATAACACATGCATGCTTGATGGTATATTCTTGTTAGTGATTCTAGTCTATATATCCATGCAAAAGAAGAACAGAGATTTGAATAAACTATGAAGAAAGATCCACACTGAAAGCCTAACACGACATTATGCGAAAGTGGAAGATGATACACAATTTGATTTGTAGAAATATAGATTATATTGTCACTTTTTTTTGCTTTTTTTTTTAAACTTTTAATTTCCTCTCTTTGTTTCATCGATCCTGCTGCCTGTTGATATTTTACCATCAACAATGTCTGTTGATAACTTTATTTGATTGTTTGGTTTATGTAATGCTGTTCAGATATCTCTGATGTTGCCGAAGCTTATGTAGCTGCCTTGAAGATTGCTACTGCTGACTCCCATGATAATGTTCTAAAGACATCAATACAGGAAAAAGCCAATGCTTTCTCCGAATTTATCCACACTGATTGGAGAACTGCAGTGAGCAGAATCCAGGACGGGCTACAATACTTATCATATGTAGTGATGTCCACATCTATGCCGCCTGTTTGAAAACTCTCTACACTGTCAACAGTTACCAAGTCATATTTGTAAATAGCTATTCAATTTTAGGGTCTTTTTTCTTTTCAAAATCTGAAAACGAAGTCCAAATTTAGATGAAGCCATTTCTTTTAGATCATTGAAGCGCTCAATTGAATGCTTGTTCTGATGGCAAAAAGTTCATTTCCCATATCGAAAAAAAAAAGAAAAAGAAAAAGGAAAACAGGGGAAGAAATAAAAAAAAAAAACATATGTTTGGCATGGATTCTAGTGGTTGTTGAATGCAAGAAGACGAATGGTGGTTGGAATATAATTTATCTGTAATATGAGCTGTATCTTTTGCTTGTTTTCACTTATATTCTCTAGAACTGATTGAGCTGTTTAATAATTGAATTAATGATGCTGCAACTAGTAAGTGATGTGTCTGGAAATGGAACACTGATGTAGCAATGGCAGTGGTTCCCACCATTGATAGCTGCTTCTTTGTCCTTAATCTCTTGATGGTTAGAATAGGGATTTGATTCGAGTATGATGAGTAATTGCTGGCCTTCCCTTCCTTATTTGATGAAATTTGGAGTTTGATTTTTTTCTGAAATAAATTAATAATCATGGACTTCGATCTCCAGAAAACTGTTAGAAAAGGTATTTGGTAACCAGCATAAATGATGATCAAGTAACGGTGAGGCTTTGAGCTGGGCAATGTCTTGTCCTATCAGCCATTGACTTTTTTTTTTTAGATGAAGCAATTTTCTTCTTTAAGAGTTCGATTTGAACTTTTTTTTCCTAATTCTTGAACAGACGAGTTTGAATTGAAATTTGCAAGTTTATTTTAAATTGTTTGTTAATAACGTCTAAATATTCAATTGAATAATTTGTCATATATTTTGAAACTTATTGTTTAATTGTTCCAAGATAATACTTGTTTTAACCACAGTTTAAATAAAAAAAAAATTTCTTAGCCACCTTTTTTTTTTCGTTGAATTTTTTTTTCTCTAAATCTTTTATCCTCCTTAATTTGAGAATGAAATTACTACTAGTCCATGGGCAGCGGCTCCATCCAACTTTGTTCTCTTTTTTTTTTCATCTACTATTATTTTTTTTTTCTTAGTTTTGATTATTTTTTATTTTATTTTATCTTCAAAATAATTTTTAAATTAATATAAATTTAAAATTTAAAATTTAATTTTTTTAACTTTATTTATTTTTATTTATAATTTATATTTAAAATAAATTTTTAGATCAATATAAATTTAAAATTTAACGTTTAATCTTATTTTTATTTTTTTTATCTTTTAAAAAAAATTAAATATAATTTAAATTTTTATTATAAATTTTTATTATTCTTTTTTAGAATTTATGTGTTCTCTTCATTCGAATGCTTTTCCTTCTTTAATAAGATGATTTTGTACATAAACTAATTCGATATTTTTATATAGTCAATAGATAAAATAAATATTTTGCTAAAAATTAAATTATATGTCCTGTATTATTATTATTTATTATTTATATAAAAAAAATTTAAAAAAAATAGTAATAAAAATAGTAATTTTAGTTATTGAGTGTCTGACATAGCCCAAATATTATAATGATATGTAACTTATAATAACTTGAATAATTCTTTATCTCATGTTAATTTTTGCGTACAAAGAAAACAAACAAAAATTCTGTCAACATGTAAAATTAAATAAATTTATCCAAAAAATAATGGAAACCTGACGCTATTATTACAAGTCATTAACGAGATGGTTCCACTTATCACAATCAGACTAATAAACTTTGTTATATGGTAAAAAGAAGTCCAGATTCAATGAACCTGTCTGTCACTTATACAATATAAATTAAAACACCATTATCATCTTCACTTCACTTGGCCACAAAAATAGTGGAAAAAAGAAAAGAAATAGTCATTTCCAACATGGGAGAGTTTGATACATCCTTCATTCAAGATATTGAATACAGACCAACCCTTAAAGTTATAGAACCTGAAGAAGTTCCTGTAATTGATTTCTCAATTCCAGAACAACAACTCATTTCAGAAATAAGAAACGCATGCAAGAAATGGGGATTCTTTCAAATAATCAACCATGGAGTGCCATTGGAATTATGCGAAAGGATAAGAAAGACTGCAAGAGAATTCTTTGATAAACCAATGGAGGAGAAGAAGAAGTTGCAAAGAGATGAAGTCAATCCAACTGGGTATTATGACAGTGAACATACAAAGAATGTTAGAGACTGGAAAGAGGTTTTTGATTTCTTGCTAGAAGATCCAACTTTTATTCCAGCTTCAGCTGATCCTGACGATAATCAACTCAGGACCATAATTAATCGTTGGCATGAGAATTACCCTGGCTTCAGGTAAACTTCATTTGTTCCTGTTGTTCTTTTCTTCAAAATATTTTTTTATAAATAAATAAAAAAATACATATATAAAATATAAATAAAATTGTCTAAATTTAAAATAGTATATAATTAATAAAATCACTGGTTGTATCTTTATACTTCTTCCATAATATAAATATTAGGTAACAATAATATGATGTGGACAATTTCTTTCTTATAAGGAAAGCTCCATTTGAGAAAAAAAAATTAACCTCTATTAATGAAGAAAAAATCTTTATTTTAAAAAGGATACATAACACTTTTAAACAAAAAAAATATAAAATTTCATAAAAAAAATTAAATTGAATTTTATTTTATTTTAAAAATATAAAAATATAAAAATAATAATAAATATTAAATTTTATATCTACGTTAATTTGAAAATTATTTCAAAAATAAACTATAAACGAAAAATTAAATAAATGATAAAAAAAGATAAGCAAAATAGACGAAAAAAATTGTCGATCATCAATGAACTGAAGGAGGTGCCATCTCAAATCAGGAGGAAGAAAGACAAAAAATTTCAGAAGAAAAAAAAAAAAGAAAATGACTAGAGTTTAACGAGGAAGCAAGTTGTTTGTTCTCGTTGTTCTTTGATATAAGTTCTAATGTTGTGATGCACATACACTAATGGAAAATTACATTTTTCTAAACATGCAGGGAGACATGTGAGGAGTACGCTCGAGAAGTGGAAAAATTAGGGTACAGGTTACTGGAACTGATTAGTTTGAGCTTAGGGTTGGAAAGTAATCGATTCAAAGATTACTTCAAAGGAGGAGTGACCTTTTGTAGGTTCAATCACTATCCTCCATGCCCTAATCCAGACTTAGCTCTGGGTGTTGGTAGACACAAAGATTTCGATGCCTTAACAGTGCTTGATCAAGACGATGTTGGAGGTTTAGAAATTAAAAGAAAATCTGATGGTGCTTGGGTTTCTGTTAAACCCATTCCTAATGCTTATATCATAAATCTTGGTGATTGTATTCAGGTAATTTCTCTTCAAATCAATGAAAATTTCTAAAAATTTATGGACAATATTGTGAATAAAAATTTAAAAAAAAAATGTAAATGGCAGGTATGGAGCAATGATGAATACGAGAGTGTAGAGCATAGGGTGGTGGTGAATACAGAGAAAGCAAGGCTTTCAATTCCAATATTTTTCTTTCCTGCTCATCATGCCACTTTGAAGCCTTTGGATGAACTGCTGAATGAAAAGAACCCTCCTAAATATCGTCCATTTAATTTTGGCAAGTTCTTTGCTACAAGAAACCGCAGTGATTTCAAGAAAAGACAAGTCCAAAACATCCAAATTGATCATTTCAAGATTTCTCAGTAATCAATTTTATTTGTTTATTTCAGAGTAATAATTATTAAACAATATGAATTTATTGTTCTTTCTCTGTTGTATCTATCATAATAATAATGTTGATTATGTTGCTTTAATAAATAGCCTTTAGAAAACAATTTGTATTGGTATCTTGTATAAAGCTGAATAATAATTACTCCTTTTTAAATTAATAAACACATTTTTTTATTATTTATTCTAAATTATAATTTATTTATCATTTTTGTCAAATAAATAAATTCATCATTTCAAAATTTCAATTAATCAAATTTATTTGCTTATTTTAGAGTAATAAATAATAAACAATGAATTTATTGCCCATCGAAATGCAAAGGATTTACAAATCCTTCCAACAGAAATCAGACACAAGAAAATTTTCGAGCCTTACATTGAAGTTTATATATAATAGTAATGTTTGTCTTGATTTATTAATTAGTCTTTCAAAAACAATTTGTATAGGTCTCTTGTACAAGCTGAATAATAGTAACAATATTTTCTCCCTTTTAAATTAATAGATATATTTTTTTATTTATCTCAAATTATTAATCACTGATTAAAAATCTTTTAATAAGTAAATACATTAGATCTATATGATACCTATATTTAATATTATTTATTAAAAATAAAAATATAATAAAAAATACATGTACATTTATATATTTGATAAAAAAATTAGTAATTTTTAAATTAGTATAAAATTAAAAAATGCGTTTACTCAATTGGTATAGAGAAAATGTAATTTACTATTCTGCTTTATATATATATGTGTGTGTGTGTGTGTGTGTGTGTGTGTGTGTTTATTGATTGTGTATCTTATACGATATACATACCCATATACCACATCTAGTATACCTTAAATTCTGAAAAAAAAAAAAAGTTACAAACTCTTAACTGCCTGCAAAATAGAATAGAAAACAGATTGATGGTAAAGAAGAAAGAGAAAAATGAGTTAACTAAGGAAAGATTAAAGAGGTTGATATTAATTTTTTTTTTTTTTTTTTGCAATGAATTAGATAAACAGGTGATTAGATTAGGGCAATGGACTTCGAATTTTGATGACTCATCAATTGTTGAAGTCAATTATTAGCTTATCATATATATATATATATATATATAGTGAAAAAGACAACTACTATTTTTCTAAATTTTTTTTTAAAATTATGCCTTTTATCTTCTTTTTTTAAATTCTTCCTTAATTTTCTCCTAAAATTATTTCTTAATTTCTTCATTAATTTAGACAATAAATTAGATATTCTCTTGTATAAATAGAGGCTGTATATTGTTGTAAATTTAATTTTATTAAGGAATTTATTTTTTCATGGTATTAAAGTCACTTATTAGGCAATTATTATTGGTATATTTTTTAGTCTGTTATATTTTCTTTTGTTATTATTTAGACTAATACTTTATTATTTTTTCTTTTTTTTTCTATCTTTTTACCCATTTGAAAAATGAATGACACCAATAAAATAGAATCAACTTTTGGAGCTTCTATAGTGGATAATGTCATTCAAAATTCAGTAAGTGAGTTATAAAATATCCAGACAATCTATCAGTTGAATGGAAAAAACTATTTAAAATGGTCTCAATTGGTTCTGACCTTTCTTAAAGAAAAAAGAAAGTTGAGCCAATTATTAGGCACATGTCCAAAAAAAGGAGACCTCAAATTTGATGTATAGGATGAGAAAGACTCTATGATGATGCCTTGGCTGTGAAATTCTATGCTACCTGAAATAAGTAATACTTGTATGTTTCTTGGTACTACCAAAGATATATGAGAGGCTGTTAAACAAATTTATTCGAAGATTCATGATGCTGCTCAAATTTATGAAATTAAAATAAAGATCTCAAACAGCAGGCAAGAAAGTCACTTTGTCACATAATATTCCAACTTTTTGAAGGGTCTATGACAAGAAGTCGACCATTACCAGTGCATTCAGATGAAGTGTATTAAAAATTATGTTATCCTTAAAAGGTTTGTTGAAAAGCATAGAGTATATGAATTTCTCACTGACTTAAATGCGGAATTTGATGTAGTACGAATACAAATTCTTGAAAAGGAGGAATTACCTTCATTGAATGAAGCAATTGCAATTGTTCTATTCGAAGAAGATAGGAGAGACGTTATTCTTGAAAAACCACCTGTAGAAAGTTCTGCTCTATTATTCAAAACCATCAAAAATTCTAACATAAAGTAACACATTGGTCAGGATGGACATGAAGATGTCTCTAAAAATACCAAAGACTATATTGGTGTACTTTCTGCAAAAAGCCTCATTATACTAGAGAAAAGTGCTGGAAGCTTCATGGTAAACCTCAAAACTTTAAATGAGGCCAATCAAGAGAAGGAATAAGCGCATATTGCAGCTTCTAATATGAAGAGTTTTGGTTCTCATTATGCTTTTAGCATTGAAGAAGTAGAAAATGCTCAAGGGTTTACTGGAGACCCTACAGAAATAAAAACCACAGCCTTCAATAGGTACAAGTGCATTGGTATTTTCAGGTACATCTTTTCACTACAACCCTATTTTCTTTTCTAGTTTTTCTAACGCTTCAAATGATGTATTTCCCACTTCTTAGATTGTTGATTCAGGAGCTACTAGTTACATGACCAACTCCTCTCATAAATTTACTTCATACACCCCTTGCCCACGCAATAGAAAAATATCCATAGATGATGGATCAGTAATAACTATAGCTGGTCAAGAAGATATCTATTTGAATGAATCTTTATGTCTAAAAGATGTTCTCCATATTCCAAAATTATGTACCAATCTTATTTCTATCCATAAGTTAACCATTGATTCTAAATATAGTACATATTTCTATCCTTCTTATTATGTTTTTCACAGCAGGGACACAAAGAGGATGATTGGAAGTGCTAAGAAAAGGTATGGTCTCTACTATCTTAAAAATCCAAATGGCCGAAATGAAAATTTGAGTTTGTTACCTACTGCCTTTCTTTATTAAAGATAAATTTGATAGTGATCTGGTTTGTACTTCCTTTATTTCCACTAATGAACAGTTGGTCAATGTGCTCACTAAAGGTTTGACTGAAATAGCATTTTGACGAATGATATGCAATCTTGAAATGAATAATATCTGTTTACCAGCTTGAGGGGGAGTGTGATAAAGACAACTACTTTTTTCTTTTCCTTAAAGTCTTTCTTAAATTATGACTTTTGTCTTATTTCCTTAAATTTTTCCTTATATTCTTCATTAATTTTCTTCTAAGATTTTTTCTGAATTTTTTTCTTAATTTAGACAATAAATTAGATATTCTCTTATATAAATAAATGTTATATATTGCTGTAAATTCAATTTCATTAAGAAATTTATTCTTTCATATATATATATATAATATGGCATTTATGGATATATCAAACAACCATTCAAATAAATAAAATATTTAAGCATTAACGCTAAAAACAAAATAAAAGTGTATATATCAAATTTTTTTTTTATACAAAGACATACACTTAACTGGTGTCGAACATGGCTCCATATATATTTTATTTTTTATTATTTTTATTTTTTAAACATAAAAGAATACAAATAAAATAATTTATTCTTATAAAATATGAACACATTTTAAAATATTTTAGAATACTTTAAATATTTTCATAATTATTTTATTATAAAACTTTATTTATATGGTATATTAATAAATTACAATCTAAATAATTATAGTATGAAAACTTTATTATGAAGTTTCTCTTCATAAAAACTTTATTTTTGATGAATTGATATTATATATTTTGAATATGTTTTTCTTTCATTTCATACATATATATAACCATTTTTAAGAGTATGTCAAAAAACGGATTGGTAAGATTTGAATATTTGAGATATTTTAGTTTCAAGATTCTCCATCTTTACCAATTATATTAAGGCATCATTAGTTTTGAATATTACTTTTACATGTCCTATTTTTGTCCTAGTCTTTAGCACATGCAGTAGCTTATTTGTTGCTTAAAAGGTGCAACATCTTTGGATTTATTATTTAGTTGAGTCACAATAGGACTTAGTGGACTGTTATCATATTTTAATATTTTTATTGTTACAAAATGCTCTATTTAAGGGATGATCAGATGCTGTTATTAATGTATCAGTTTTACTAGTTCTTTTGAATAAAAGTCTAAGATTATTTTCACTCTATATTGCTTTAGTTTTTATCAATTTGTCCATTAAATTTTAATTGCTTGGAAATAATAAATCTATATATATGTGTGTGTATGTGCCATATATAACATATATTTAAAAATGAAAATAACCCCTCCCTCTTCTAATTTTAAAAACACCCATTTTCAATTTGGAATAATTATTAGTAATCAAAAGCATAGATTTAGTTTATTAAAAAAAGCATAGATTTAGTGTACTATAGATATACATAGAATTAATTTTCAGTTAAAATTAAGAAGATATTTTTATGATTATAAAAAATTTATAGATTATAAAAAAGAAATATATATATATATATAATATAATATAATTTTCATAAAATGGAGGGGATTTTGGCGCAATAGTAAGTGTTGTCGCCGTGTGACCTGAGGTCACTATTTTGAATCATAGAAATGGTCTCTTGTAATTATAAGGAAAGGCCGCGTATAAAGATCTAATGAGTTCGACCCTTCTTCAAATCTCATTTATTGCAAGAGTATTCATATGCCGGGCTGTCTTTTTTTTTTATTTATAATTTTCATGAAATAATTTCCATTGTGAAGTCAGATATTGGGCCAAGTAGAAATTGTGTAGGCCCATTTAGAGTTATAGCCCGCAACCAAATAACCAGACGCAAAACCCTAATTACTATTTAAGAATGATACCTTTTTCAAATCACTCTTCCAAGACTCTTACCTTCTTCTTCCACTGCGCAGCCGCCTCCTTCTCCTCCTTCTCTAAGCAAACCAGATTATCCAAGGTTCAACATGTCAGGGTAAGATTTGTTTCTGCAATTTTCTATTATTGATTCATTGATTTTATAAAAATTGTTAAGCTTTTCAATATCTTCTTGATTATGTGATGCAATGTTGTATAATCTTGAAAACTTTTGGCTTTATTGATTTAAATATTAAGCTCAAAATGGTAATATTTTGATCAGTGAGGAGGGAGCCGTTGTTGAGACACCTGCTGCCCAGCCTTTGGGTGAGCCCATGGATTTGATGTCTGCATTGCAGTTAGTGCTCAGAAAATCTTTGGCTCATGGTGGACTTGCTCGAGGTCTTCACGAAGGTGCGAAGGTTATCGAGAAGCACGCTGCCCAACTTTGCGTATTAGCTGAGGACTGCAATCAGCCTGATTATGTTAAGCTTGTCAAAGGCCTTTGTGCTGACCATAATGTTAGCCTCATAACAGTTGCCAGTGCTAAAACCCTTGGAGAGTGGGCTGGGGTGAGTATTATCCATTGGCTAGATTTATATTTTTGGTTTTTTGAATTTGTTGCAATTATTTTCGTTTAGAATCTGCACTTAGTTTTTCTTTATGTTTCTATTTGTTGAGCAGGATATTTGTTTTAATGATGAAACTTGTTGTTGGCTTAGCAGAGTCCTAAAAATGCGTTTAACCAGTTTTTTTTTTTCTTAAGCTTTCTTTATGTCTTTTATCTCCCCAGTTGAAATAAAGATAGATTTCTTGTCCTTGTTTCCCTTACAGCTAGAATAGAAAAGAGAGAAAATGAAGCAAGTATTTAAGCGTCCTTTGTGGATTTAATTGTAATTGTAAAGCTCAATTAGTCATAGCATTATTTCTGAGTGTAATCCTGTACATGTTTTCTTATTCATCATTGTGCAATGGCAGTCGTCTCTAAATGAATTGTTTGGAGTCGACCATAACTATTATTTTAAGATGTGCTAATATTAATTATAGTCGAATTGTTTTGGCTCAACCATTGTTACTTTTCCTTTGAATGAATCGTAGTTTCTGTCTATTTTTCTATGTTCTTGTACTGTAGTTCACTGCTTTTGACTTGAAATTGCTTCACTTCCATGATCTAGTTATGATTTGTCCATTCTATTTAGTACCATCTCATGACATTTATTGGGTCCTTGACTGCAGTTGTGCAAGATTGATTCTGAGGGTAAGGCCAGGAAGGTAGTTGGTTGCTCTTGCGTTGTAGTTAAGGTGCGATTCTATTTCAGATATTTTATGTTTGTATCCGGATCTTTTATTTTGCCGGATTTGACCGCATTCTTTTCTTTCTCGTTTGTGGTAAAATAATCAAGTTATATTTGCTTGATTTTGCAGGATTATGGCGAGGAGAGTGAAGGACTTAATGTTGTTCAGCAACACATCAAGTCTCACTGAGTAGTTAATTTTGATTTTATGGGGATCTTAATGAAAGAGTATTTATAGAGATCTCTTTTTTGAGTGTGTGCTATCTGCAGTTGATTTTGAGTTGTTTCTTATTAATCCAACTTTCTTTCTTTATATATAAAATGTGGAATTAGCAAACATTTTGGGCAGTAAATTGAAGCTATTTGTTGTGTTCAGTGAGATGATCTTTGCATCTTGAGGGATGTTTAGCATTTAAATCTTGTCATAGATCCTCAAAATTGACCTGCATAGGTCCTGATTACCCTTGTAAAAAGAATTCAAGCTCTAGCAGTTTAGTTTTGAGCAAACCAAGATAATGAATGATTTTGAGATCATGCAACAAATATTTCTATGAAGTACTCAAAGTACACATGTTTCTATTGAGTACTTGAATGAGTGAACTTGCAGGTGCTTTTAGCTATGGCATATGGATGTGTTGGATTTATAAACGGAGCCAACGAGAATTCAATGTAGCAAGGGGAAAATTTGTAAATTAAATGGGTAAATGATATTCTTGTTAAATGATAAATGAAAATTTGAATAAAATGACAATTTTTTTTAATGTTCTTGCTACAATTATTCTGATGCGCTACATACGTTTTGTGTTGACACACTTATGATATGACATCTGTATGTTAAATATATGATTAATTGATAATCTAATGCTTTCCTAATCTTTCTAAACAACTTCAATTTGGGTACTCAGCGAGTCTGTGAATCCTTTAGAAGGTTTTATGGATATGGAAAAAATGTTAGAAACTTTTTTTTTAACTACAATAGAATTATATTTGATTTTCTTTTGCTTGAAATGAAACAAAAAAAAAAAGGTCATTCTCAAGTTAATTAAATCCAATACAAAAACAAATTTGATAATATTGTATTTTAAATTGACTCATTTTAATAAAAAAATGAAAAATTATATTATATGTATTTTTTAATAAAAATAAAGTACTTTCGAAATTGAAATTAGATTTTTTTTAAATAATAAAAGTGAGTATTTTTTTAAAATAATAAAAGCTAGTATTCTTGAAAATAATATTATTTTGTAAAGTATTTCTGAAGGAATCTCTAAAAAATTCAATAAATTATTTTTAGATTTAAAAAAATCATTAAAAAATTTGTTCATTTTTAAAATAATTAAATTGACTATGTAATAATAATCTTCGTACTACCTATATAAATTAGATGCCATCTCTATGAGAAGGTATTTTTTTTTTGAACTGCTGAGAAGGTAAATTATTTAAATACAAAAACATTATAAAAAATCAGATTTTATAAAATAAATAAATAAAATCTTATTTTTAAGAATTAGATTTCATTTACATGGATAACGCTAGTCTTATCTTTTTTACTATCCATGAGCCAGTCATGTGATGCAACACGGTGTGAATTACTCTTAGTGTCTTGTGGCTTATAATTTTTTTTATAACTAAAATCTTTGAATGTAGAATATTTTAAAATTTAATAATAAAAATAAACATTATAATCATAAAAATACTTCACATACAGTTTAAATAAAAAAAATATATAAAATATTTAAATGCATAAAATATTTAAAAATATAATTTAAATAAATATTTCAAATATAATTACTATGATTTTATTGTGAGATTTATTTAATTACTATTCTTTACGTATCTATATATGCATGCTCTTCACTGCTTCAATATTATTTTTTTAAAAAAATTAAAAATATAAAATCTATTTAAAATCTATTATCACATATATAATTTTTATAGATCAGTGAACATAACAATAACTAAATTAATTTTTATATTTTTAAGACTATTTTTATATTGATATATATATGAAAAAAATTAATACTAAATCGAGTGTAAATTTGCTTTAATTTTATTTAATAACAAATTTAATATTTAATAATATTGGAGTAAAATTTTAACCCTCAATCAGATTAAATTTCTAGATGGGACAAAAAATTACGACCTCCACTTGTGTTTGTTGGGTTTTATTTTTTTTTTTATTTTAAATTTCTTGGTTTTGTCTTTCTTCTGCTCCTGCTTGAGCCAACACAATGAAAAACATTCCAGTTAAAAAAAAATAATAGAAAAAATTATTAACAAATTTTCAATTACACAGGAAAGAAGCTTCCAAAACCTTAACTATGGTCCACCTTTCAATCCCCACATACCAAAATACCAACTCCACGTATTGTTTATTTTTATTAAACCCATAATCCCATCATTAATCACTACCAAATTTTCTTAATCTGCCTTTCATTCTCTAATTATTGTGTAGCTATGTGTTAATAATATGTTACTAACCATAAAATGAAGTTATAATTTTTTAAGTAAAAAATAGAGGTGCCTAACTTAGATATTTTTTGTCCAAAATGGAGATACCTAACTTAAGTGACGGTGGTAAAAAAATAGAGATGTCTAACTTAAGTAATAGTAGTAAAAAATGAAAGTACCTAGTTTAGGTAAAAGAGATACCTAACCTTTGACAAATCTCACCAACTATTATGTACATATGTTATAATTTTCCTATATAAATGGTCCTTTGGCCATTGTTATAATGAGAGAAAATTAGAGAGAATAGAAAGAAAGTTAATAGAGATGAAGATCAGAGTGGGTCTAGCAAAAATTAAGTCAAGTAATTTTTATGCTCTTAATCACGTCTATTAGAAAATTTCTTTAAAAGAATTTCTGTTAAATTTTTATGGGGATAATTTGGTGTGAGGTGTGAGTATTTGTAAACACATTGTATTTTTCTCTTTAATAGAAGTCTGCAGCAGCTCCGGAGACGTAGGTATAATTGACCGAACTCTGTTATCAAATTGTGTATTACTATTCCATATTTATTTTTCGCTTTTCTGCTAATCTGATTTAAAGAAAATAGAGTGATAATATTTATTTCCCAACAACTGGTATCAGAGACAAAGTTTGGAATCCGGCTAAAGTACTATTTATCTGTACGATATACTATTCACTGTCAGAAATTTTTTAAAAAATCCAAATTCGAGTGGGAGTGATGGCCGCAGACAAAGGAAAAGTGAAAATTAAAAAGTTCGATGGTGTGGACTTTGGCTTTTGGAAGATGCAGATTGAAGATTATCTGTATCAGAAAAAGTTGTATCAACCTCTTCACAAACGAAACCAGAAGGCATGAAAGAAGAAGATTGGAAGCTTCTAGACAGACAAGCCTTTGGAGTTATTAAATTAACATTATCCCATAATATTGCTTTCAACATAGCCAAGAAAAAGACCACGACGAGTCTTATGGCGGCTCTCTCCAGCATGTATGAAAAGTCATCGGCCGTAAATAAAGTTCACTTGATAAGGCAGTTATTTAATTTACGAATGACAGAAGGGGCATCAGTGACCCAACATCTGAATGAACTCAATATAGTCACAACCCAATTGAGTTCAGTGGAAATTGAATTCGATGATGAAGTTCGGGCTTTAATTCTCTTATCATCTCTACCAGACAGTTAGAGTGCTACCATTACAGCGGTCACCAGTTCGTCGAAAAATACAAAATTAAAATTCGACAATGTACGAGATCTGGTATTGAGTGAAGAAATTTGGCGAAGAGAATCAGGAAAAGCATCAACCTCTCCAGCTCTACACACAGAGTCTAGAGGGAGAACTTCAGACAAAAATTCAGACTCTGGTGGATCAAGATCTAGAAGGGGCAAATCTAGATCGGGGAAGAAAGATTTCAAGTGTTATAATTGTGGCAAGAAATGTCACTTTAAGAAGGATTGCCAAGCTGCGAAGAAAGATACCGGATCACAAAAATCTGTAAACGTGACCAAAGATGCAGGCGATACTATGATTCTAAGCATTAATAGTCTGATTGAATCATGGATCTTGGATTCAGGGGGATCTTTTCACTCCATGCCGAGAAATCATGGAGAACTATGTCAGTGGTGATTTCAGAAAGGTTCATTTAGCTGATGATGAAACCTTGAAAATTATGGGAAAAAGAGATGTCAAATTAAAGTTGCCAAATGGGATTGCCTGGAAGCTGCAAGGAGTGAGACATATTCCTGGTCTCAAAAGGAATTTGATCTCTGTGGAAAAACTTAATGAAGAAGGTTATTGTACGACCTTCACAGATTGTGAATGGAAAATTACCAAAGGAGCACTTGTCATTGCTCGTGGTAAGAAGACCGGTACTTTCTATGCAACCTCAAACATAGATAACATCATCGCAATAGTGGATGCTGATTCAAATCTATGGCATCAGAGGCTTGGCCATATGAGCGAGAAAGGGATGAAGGCACTTCTATCAAAGGGAAAGTTGCCAGAACTTAAAAGTGCAGATGTCGATCTATGTGAAGACTGCATCTTTGGGAAACAAAAGAAGGTCAGTTTCACAAAAATTGGCAAAACACCCCAAGAAGAAAAGCTCGAGTTGGTACATACCGATGTATGAGAACCATCTCCAGTTTCATCTCTTGCAGGCTCATTGTATTACGTCACCTTCATTGATGATTCAACGAGAAAGGTATGGGTGTATTTTCTGAAGAGAAAATCAGAAATCTTTGATACATTTAGAAAATGGAAGGCCATGGTGGAAAATGAAACTGGCTTGAAAGTCAAGCAATTGAAGATCTGACAATAGAGGAGAGTACAAAGATAGAAGGTTCAGAGAATTTTGCGCAAGCAGCGGAATCAAGATGGAAAAAACAGTTTCTATGACACCGCAGCAAAACGGCATAGCTGAGCGCATGAACAAAACTTTGAATGAATGTACCAGAAGCATGAGGATACACGCTGACTTGCCCAAGAATTTATGGGCTGAATCTATCAACATCACGGCCTACTTGATCAACAGTGGGCCTTCAGTACCTCTGGATGGTGAAATACCAGAGGAAGCATGGAGCAAAAAAGAGGTAAACCTTTCACACTTAAGAGTGTTTGGTTATATCTCTTACATACATATAGATTCTATTGGAAGAAGTATACTTAAAAATGTGTCTTCGTTGTATATGGTGGTGATGAGTTCGGTTACCGGTTTTAGGATTATAAAAATTAGAAGATCATAAGAAGCCGAGATGTCATATTCAATGAGAATGTGATGTACAAGGATAGACTAGCAGCAGAATCAAGCAGCTCCAAGATAGATGCTGAAAATAAGGAATTTGCTGAGTTCGAGGAGATTTCTGAAAATGATGTTCAGAATAGTCCTAAAGCAGAGGAGCCAAGCATGCCGGAATTGAGATGCTCCTCCAAAATTCCTAGACAAATCCAACGTTACTCACCTTCTTTGCATTACTTGTTGCTGACAATTAATGGTGAACCAGAGTGCTATGATGAAACAATGCAAGTGGAGGATTCAGTCAAGTGGGAGTCTGTCATGAAAGATGAGATGGACTCACTCATGTCAAATCAGATATGGAAATTAGCTGAACTGCCACAAGGCAAGAAAGCACTCCACAACAAGTGAATTTACAGGATCAAAGAAGAGCATGATGAGAGTAGACACTACAAAGCAAGATTGGTTGTAAAAGGTTTTCAGCAAAAGCAAGGTGTTGACTATACTAAAATTTTTTCTCCAGTCGTGAAGCTTATGACAATCAGACTGGTATTGAAAATAATAGCTACTGAGAATTTACATCTTGAACAGTTAGATGTAAAGACAGCATTCCTTCATAGAGATTTGGAGGAAGAGATCTACATGAAGTAGCCAGAAGGCTTCATTAAGGCAGACAAGAAAAACTCGGTGTGTAGGTTGAAGAAGAGTTTGTATGGTTTGAAACAAGCTCCTAGACAGTGGTACAAGAAGTTTGATAGCTTTATGGGCAGCAACGGTTTCACAAGATGCCAAGCGGATCATTGTTGCTACATTAAGAAGTTTGACAGTAGCTTTATTATTTTATTGTTGTACGTTGATGACATTCTCATTGCAGGTTCAGACATGCAAGAGATTAAAAATTTAAAGTAGAAATTGTCAAAGCAGTTTGCAATGAAAGATCTGGGTGCTGCAAAATAGATTCTTGGAATGAGGATCAAGAGAAACACGAAGTCAGGGACTTTGATGTTATCACAGGCTGAGTATATCACCAAAGTACTAGCCAGATTCAACATGCAAGATGCTAAACCAGTGAGCACACCTTTAGGTGTTCATTTCAAACTCTCCAAAGAACAGTCACTGGAGACAGAGGAGGAACGTGCACACATGGCAAAGGTGTCGTATGCCTCAGCAATTAGGAGTTTGATGTATGTCATAATTTGTACCAGGCCAGATATTGCTCAAGTAGTGGGAGCTGTTAGCAGGTACATGAATAATCTAAGCAAGGTACACTGAAAAGCAGTCAAGTGGATCCTCAGATATCTTCGGGGTACCACAGATAAGGCACTTTATTTTCAAGGTGGAGATACGACACTAACAGGCTATGTGGATGTTGACTTAGTCGAAAATATTGACATCAGAAATAGCACTACAGGGTATGTTTATACTCTAGGAGGTACCGCAATGAGCTGGATCTCTCAACTACAAAAGATAGTTGCTCTCTCCACAACTGAAGCAGAATATGTCGCTGTCACTGAAGCAAGCAAGGAAATGATCTAGCTCCAAAGTTTCTTGAAAGAACTAGGCAAGAAACAAGAAAATAATGTTTTGCATTGCGACAGTCAAAGTGCCATACATCTAGCAAAAAATCCATCTTTTCATGCCAGAACGAAGCACATACAGTTGCGATATCACTTTATCCGGTCAATTCTGAAAGATGAGATTTTAAAACTTGAGAAGATCAGTGGAACTTAAAATCCAGCAGGCATGTTAACGAAGAAGGTGTCGACTGACAAACTGAAGCTGTGTTTAGCTTCAATTGGCCTGCAGTAGAAGTAGATCGTAGAAGAGCTATTGCATAGATCGAGGTGTGAAGACAGATTGAATCAGTCTTCAAGTGAGAGATTGTTAATAAAATGTTACTAATCATAAAATGGAGTTGTAATTTTTTGAGTAAAAAATAGAGGTGCCTAACTTAGGTATTTTTGGTCCAAAATGGAGGTGCCTAACTTAAGTGATGGTGGTAAAAAATGGAGGTGTCTAACTTAAGTGATGGTGGTAAAAAATAGAGGTGCCTAACTTAAGTAAAAGAGATGCCTAACTTTTGACAAATCTCACCAACCATTATGTACACATGTTATAGTTTTCCTATATAAATGACCCTTTGGCCATTGTTATAATGTGAGAAAATTCGAGAGAATAAAAAGAAAATTAATAGAGAGGAAGATCAGAGCGGGTATAACAAAAATTAAGTCAAGTCATTTTTGTTTGTGCTTTTGATCAAGTCTATTAGGGAATTTCTTTAAAAGAATTTCTGTTAAATTTTCTTGGGGATAATTGGGTGTGAGTGTTTGTAAATACAGTGTATTTTTCTCCTTAATAGAAGTCTGCAGCAGCTCCGGAGACGTAGGCATAATTATTCCATTATCAAATTGTGTATTACTATTCCGCATTTATTTTTTGTTTTCCTACTAATCTGGTTTATGAAAAATAGAGTGATAATATTTATTTTCCAACACTATGGAAGAAATTGATTCATCGTTTATTCAAGAATACGAACAGAGGCCTACTTTCAAAATCACTGAAATTGAAGAAATCCCACTTATCAATCTCTCAGTTTCCAACCCAACTGAAACTCAAAAACTTGTTTCAGAGATTGGAGAGGCATGTAAGAAATTTGGGTTTTTTCAAGTGATTAATCATGGAGTATCATTGGAGCTACGCCAAAAGATGGAGAAATTTGCTAAAGAATTCTTTGATCAATCGCTAGAAGAGAAAAGAAAAGTGAAAAGAAACGAAGTTGAACCTATGGGTTATTATGATAGTGAACATACCAAAAATGTTAGAGATCGGAAAGAGGTTTTTGATTACTTGGCTTTAGACCCAACTTTAATCCCCGCTTCAGATGATCCAGATGATAAAGAGCCAGTGGCGTAGCCAGGATTTTAGATAAGGGGGGTCCAATTCAACTTAAAATTTATAATTCACAAAAATAACATTTATAATAAAATAAATAAAACAAGAAAAATGTTGGATACAAAGAAAATTTAAAACATTAAATTACAATATTCCTCGCCTATTTTTCATTGATTGAAATCTATTCATAATTGTTTCATTGTCAATACTTGCAAATACATCTCTTTCAATATAGGTAACTAAACAATCATTTAGCAGCTCATCTCCCATGCTATTACGAAGTGAACTCTTAATAATTTTCATTGCGGAGAAAGCTCTTTCCACTGTAGCTGTAGCAACTGGTAAAAGCAATGCCAATTTGATTAACAGATACACTAAAGGAAAAACTTTATGCTTTTTTATAGCAACCATAGTTTTGGCGAGATCTCCAATTCCTTTCAATTCAGAAAATTTCTTATCCAAACGCACATCAACAATGAAGTTCTGAAGTTGAGATTGGAGTTCAATTAAATCAACTGGCGAAAAGTCAGAGGGATAAAACTTTGCAAGTTCAACTAATTTGCTCACATCAAATGCAGAAAATGAATCTTTAGGATTAAGACAAGCCATACACAAAAGCAACTTTGTATTAACTTCATCAAATCGACTATTCAACTCTTGAAGTTGCATATCAATTACTGAATAAAAAAGCTCAACTCGATAATGATGGAGATTTGTCATTGGTTCCATTCCCCGCTTTGATCTTGGAACAAAAACATGCTCGTCCATATTTATCACACTAATTTCATTTTTAGCACAAAATTCAAACACTTCTTTCAATAAATCCTCCCAACCATTATCTCTAACATCCTGCAAACGGAGTTTTGACACTTTTACCAAATTCATAGCATTCACAATATTTTGATCCCTCTTTTGTAAAACTTGAGACAACTCATTTGTGATTCCCAAAATCAATTTCATAAGATGCAACACAAACACAAATTCAAATTGAATCACAATATCAAACATTTTAATGGCCTCACCCCTTTGTGAATCATCAATCCCATTATCTCTAACATAATCAACAATATCCACAACTGAAGAAAATAAATGAATCAAATTAATAAGTGTACCGTAATGAGAACCCCAACGAGTATCTCCCGGCCTCTTCAATGTCATCTCTTGATTCAACCCTCGTTTTATGATACCTTCTTCAATTCCTTTTGCCACTTTTTCCATTTGCAATTCTCGAAGCATTTCTTTTCTTTTACAAGAAACTCCAACTATATTCACCAAACGATTAATAGTATGGAAAAATGAACATACACTATGGTGCTTTTTAGCAACTGCAACAAGAGTAAGTTGGAGTTGATGGGCAAAACAGTGAATGTAATAAGCACTTGGATTTTCCTTTAAAATTAAACTTTTGAGGCCATTGAATTCACCCCGCATGTTACTAGCCCCATCATACCCTTGTCCTCTCAAACCAGATATGCTTAAGCCATAAGTACAAAAGAAAGACTTCAAACCTGCTAGAAGCGTTGAGGCACTTGTATCATGTACATGAACAACACCAATAAACCTTTCAACCACACACCCTTGTTCATTCAAATACCGTACAAAAACACCCATTTGCTCTTTAACTGAAACATCTCGACATTCATCAACTAGAATAGAAAACAAATCATTGCCCATATCTGAAATAATAGCTTTTGTTGTCTCAAATGCACATGCACTAATGATATCTTTTTGAATAATAGGAGAAGTGAGCTTGTGATTTTCAGGAGCATTATGAAGCACAACACTATTAATTTCTTCATTAGTTAAAGCCAATACTTTAACAAATTCAATGAAATTTCCTTGATTTAATGAAGTTTCAGATTCATCATGTCCTCGAAAAGGTAGACCTTGCATCAAAAGATAGCGAAGAGCAAGTAATGATGCATATAATCTACAGCGATACTCACGCTTTGACTTTTCAGAATGTTTTGAAAAAGCAAATTCAATGTGTTGCTCTTGATTCATTAAATCTTGACAAGCTAATCGACACCTATGATGCAAAGAATCGTGTTTTCCTACATGATCTCTTATTCTCTCTTTCTTTCGCCAAGTTGAAAAACCTTCAGATACAAAAGTATTATGACCTCTTTCACTATGTCCGGGTGAAAAAAGATAACAATACAAACAAAATACCGCATCTTTTTCAATACTATATTCTAACCAATCACTAAAATCATCAAACCACGATAATATAAATTTCCTTTCTCTACCTCCTTCTACTCTTTTAGGAAAAGTATGATTGCGTGGTTGACATGGACCTTTTAATAAATAGGCTCTACGTACCTGATCTCGGACATCAGGTGGATAAACTCATTATGCTAGGTCGTAATCCCGGATCAGAAGGAATATTTTCTATATCAATCTCATGTTGTTGAATAGTAGGTTCTTTTGGTGGTACCGGTTGAACAATTGCTTCCTTATGTGGTTGAGTCGATAGAATATTTTGATTAACTGATGGCGACTCTTCACTACTTGGTCTTAATTTTTTAAAATATCGCTCCATATAACTACAAAGAATAAGAAAAATAATTCAATCACAATAGTCAATAGATATATAGTAGCCATTTCAATTTATCAAATACTAAACATTAAAAATATCAAATTATAAAAGAAATAAAAAAATTCCAGATTATAAACTACAAAAAAATAATAATTTCAATTTAACTTCATACTACTTTTCTCAAAAAAAAAAAAAACTTCATACTACAAAATCAAATTAAACATTTCAAATTTATAATGTCCTCAAGTATTCAAGCCAATTTCTTAATTCATTATTTTTCAAATTTCAATTCATTTTAGCAAGATAAAAAAATTGCAACAAAATAAATATGAGATTAAAAGTAAGTGGTGTACCTATTCTTAACTTGTTGCCGCTGCCTTGCTGGTGCCAATCGGTGAAAGAATGAAATTGAAAAAGGAAGAAACTGTTATCTGAAAAAAAAAAAGAAAGAAAAAGGAATTAACGAAGAAGAAACGTGAGAAAGAAGAGAAAGAGTCACAATTAAGTTATTCTTGTTTGTTTGTAATGGGCAGAGTCATTGACAAATCTTGTTTGTTTGTAATGGGCTTGATTAAAAGGCCCAGTTTTAAAGATTGGAAAAAAAGGATGAAAAATGTTGGAAGCGTGGATCGAAGTTGCGTGCTCTCACATAGTAAGGCCAAGCTGTTCCATCTCAACCAATGTAATATTCATTCTCAAATATACCTAAAAATTTTTTATTTTTAACTGAGGGGGGAACAGGGCCCCATGGGACCCCCTTTATCTCCGCCTCTGTAAAGAGCTCAGGGTTTTAACCAATCAATGGCCTCAATTCCCTTCTCAATTCACGTACCGATCTTCAAATTTTACCTTTTTTCAAAGATTTTATTTATTTTTTTAATTATTTTAAAAAGTAAGTGGTAAGATTTAAATAAATATGATGTGATATTATAAGTTTAAATTATGGACGTTATTATCTTATGATGTGATATTATAAGTTTGAATTATGGACGTTTGCAATTGCCAGAAAAGATTGTGAATAATAAATTTTTTGAGTCCGATCTTTTTCTGTTTATGAGCATTCGGACTGTCCTTTTAACTATTAGGATTTAAATTCTTAATCTGTTTTACTCTGTTTGGATTATAATATTGAATTGTGCATTGAAAAGGGAGATATGTCAACAATACAACAAGCAAGTGGAGAAACTAGCTTTCAAGTTAACGGAGTTGATTTGTCTGAGTCTAGGATTAAATGGTGATAGGTTAAGTGGGTATTTCAAGGACCAAATAAGCTTTGCAAGGATAAATCACTATCCTCCATGTCCAGCTCCACACCTAGCTCTTGGTGTGGGTAAACATAAGGATGGTGATGCCTTAACAGTCCTTGCTCAAGATGTAGTTGGAGGACTAGAAATTGCTCGGAGATCTGGTGGAGAATGGATTCCGGTGAAACCAATTCCAGATGCTTTCTTCATAAATATTGGAAATTGTATGCAAGTATTGAGCAATGACTTGTATTGGAGTGCAGAGCATAGAGTGGTGGTGAACTCTGAGAAGGAAAGGTTTTCACTGCCATTTTTCTTTTTCCCATCACATGATGTCCAAATAAAGCCATCGGATGAGCTAATAAATGAGAAAAACCCTCCAAAATACAAAGAATTCAACTGGGGAAAGTTTTTTGCTGCCAGAAACCGTAGCGATTATAAGAAACAAGAGGTTGATAATGTCCAAATCGATCATTTTAAAGCTTCTTCATAACTCATAGTATCTCTTTCTTTGTATGTGTCTACGAGTAACGTACTTTATAATATATTGTAATCTATGTGTTTGATTTTCTTTTGTGTTATTATATGTGTACCATAAGGCATGAGGCCTTTGAACTCCCTCTTGATTGAGTGTATGCTTCATATATTTGCGGGAATCAATAAGAGATATATTTAAAAGTGCAATACTATTAGAGTGCTCACAGTTTGGTTAAGGTAAAAAAAAAAATGAATCCATTTTGGTTTAGAAAAATTTCAAACCTCAATTGAAATCTAAATAAATGGTCGGTTAACCATATAAAATGAATGGTTAATTACTATTTTTAATTTTTAATCGTTGTAATATATATATAATTAAAATTTTATATATATTTAATAAAAAAAATTAAATATAACTCATTATAAAAATTAATCTTAACATAAACACATAATTAAAATAAAAAATCATATTTTAAATTTAAATATAATCTATCAAAATAACTTAATATATATAATTTATAATTTATTCTATAAAATTATGTATATAATTTATATTTTATGTATAATATATAATTTATACATAACTTATAATTAATGTATATAAATTATAATATAATTATAAATTTATAAATTATTTATATATTTAATATAACATAATCAAACAATTTTTTAACAATAAAAATTAAAATCAAAATAAAAAATAAAAAATTTTATAAATTAAAAACTTAAAACTAAATCTAAATCTAAATAGTCAATTTTAATTAACCATAATTTTTAATTCGGTTTAATTGATTTTAGTTTAATTTTTTATTTGATCAATTTTTTAAACACCTGTAAATACTATTTTAAAGTATATTATATTTTAATTGTGACATGTATAATTTAATATTTGAGCTATCAGATATTTAAAATATTATAAAATTAATGTATAATGGCCATTTGATAATTTTTACTTTTATGAGGAATAAAATTAGAAATTAATATATATATCCAATTGAAAAAGATAAACAATTTTAATTTTTTTAAAAAATCCTTCATTAGAGAAAAATCTAACCGACTCATTATATTCTACATGGATGATTTTATGGTGTTCTTGGACTTGATTAATTTTACGTATAGATTAATATCTAAAGTTTATATGTGATTAATTGTATATAATTTTGGTTTAATCATATATTAATTCTAATTAAGCAAAAACATTATAATATTGGGAGAATAGAGAACAGCGTCCAAATTCAAAGGATTTATAGGCATATAAATGAATTTTTCCTTCCTATATTTTTAATAATTTCTACGACAAAAATGGAATAATCTTTAATCATTTTTAAACTGTAAATTATAAAAAATTATTACTTCTTAAATTTTTATTAAAAATTTCAAATATAAAAAAAATAAAATTCAATCAAATATTAAAGTGATCTGTTTTTTCATTTAAAATTTATACTATTTCTAACTTACTAAAATTATCACTTTTAAAAAAAAAATTTATCTCACTAAAATTAATATTTTAGCAATTAAAAAAGTTAATTAATTTTTTAATTATATTTTTATTATTAATAAATTAATTAATAAAATAAGAGTATAATGAGTCTAGGTTAATAAAATATTTTTTTAAATAAAATTAAAAGCATAGAATGAATATTTAATGTTGGTACATGAATTAAAAGCAATAATTTGAGTAGGAGGTTGGAGGTAGCATTGATTAGAGATAGCAGCCTCCAGAAGTACCAAAAGCAAAGCAAAACAAGATTTGCCGCACTGCCAGGCAAGCACCAACGTCACAAGTTTTCCAAACATAATTGTCTTGTCTTTAATAAGTAAAAACAAGAAAAAACACCCCTCTATCCGAAATCCTGTCTTGGTTCAAATCTCTGCATTCACCCATTAATCAATGCTATATTAGCACTGCAGAGTACATATATTAAAACAACCAACTTTTTATCTCAAAATATCCTTAATCGAATCGAAAATTAACCACCATGGGAGAGGTCGATCCAGCCTTTTTCCAATCCCTTGAACACAGACCAAACCTCCAAAAAATTGAAGCTGAAGGAATACCCATAATTGATCTCTCAATTCTAAGCTCTCCTGATGATGATAATCACTCTCGAGAACTTGAAAATCTTGTTAAACAGGTTGGCCATGCATGCAAGAATTGGGGATTTTTTCAAGTGATTAACCATGGAGTTCCACTTGAAAAACGGCAAAAGATTTTCAATGCATCAGCAAAATTTTTTGCTCAGTCTCTAGAGGAAAAAAGGAAGATAATAAGAGATGAGAAGCAAGTTTTGGGTTATTATGATACAGAGCATACAAAGAATGTAAGAGATTGGAAAGAGGTTCTTGATTTTACAGTACAGAATCCAACTATTGTCCCAGCTTCTTATGAGGTTGATGATAAAGAGGTTACCAAGTGGTATAATCAATGGCCTCAGTACCCCCCTGAACTAAGGTAATTTGCCTGAATTTTATTTATTTATTGAATATTTTTGTTTAAAATTGGCCAAAATATGGTAATTATAATTATGATAATAATATATATATATATATATATATATTTGAATTCCTTTCTTAATCTTAAAAAAAAGCTTATTTAATTGATGAGATATATGTGAGAGTTGTCTAATAATGAAATTAAAATCAAGAAAACCCTAAGCCATTGAGTTGAAGAAGTTGATTTTGTTTCTTAATTAGATTTTGTTTCTTGTTTGATTAACCGAATCGTGACCATTTCTAGAATATACTGCTATAAAAACACAAAAAAATAAGTGCTAATGTTTGCATACCTTTGTTTCTCCATGAAGCTCATTTTTGTGCTTGAATGATATTTTCTTTAATTTGGTCTAATAATTGCCATGAACAGGCAAGTCTGTGAAGAATATGCAAAAGAAATGGAAAGATTAGCATTTAAGTTGATGGAGCTAATTGCGCTGAGTCTAGGGCTGAAGGCAGATATATTTCATGGTTTCTTTAAAGATCAAACTACTTACATTAGACTGAACCACTACCCACCTTGCTCTGTTCCTAATGTAGTTCTTGGAGTTGGTAGACACAAGGATGGTGGTGCCCTGACCATCCTTGCTCAAGATAATGTTGGGGGATTAGAAGTTAAGAGAAAATCTGATGGAGAGTGGACTTGGGTCAAGCCAACCCCGAATACTTATATTATCAATGTTGGTGATATTATTCAGGTACCATTTCTCAATTTCTAAAATCTTTTATAGACAAAAAGAATGGGATTGCTATGACAAGTTCATCAATATAGCTTAGCAAATTCATGTTAATGTTGTCTGCTTAGGTGTGGAGCAATGATGCTTATGAGAGTGTGGAACACAGAGTGAAGGTGAACCCTGAAAAGGAAAGATTTTCTATTCCATACTTTTTCAATCCAGCGCACTACACTGATGTGAAGCCCTTAGAGGAGATAACAAATGAGCAAAATCCTGCCAAATATAGGCCTTACAATTGGGGCAAATTTCTTGTCACCAGAAAGCGCAGTAATTTCCAGAAGCTTGATGTTGAGAATATCCAAATTTATCACTTCAAAGTATCAGAATTAGCTGATAAATTCGAGGGAGCACTGCCCATCAACAATTAGAAAATTACTGATATGTTGCTTCCTACAAATTAATGTTATTTTCTATATGTATAAATCAGAAAAATGCACTATTGTCTCTTAGTATTGTGCATAAGAATAACGAGAGACGTTGATATGATGTTCATGTAATGATACATAATTTGAAGACACTGATTGTCACTTTATATTTATTGTGTTGGAACAATACCATATATATATACACATATACATAAATATATATATATATATATATATATAATTCTTGGCCTATTTATATCAGACCAGTCTGGTCAAGCCCACCCAGGTGTGCCTATTAAATTAAGTCGAAATCAATCCCTAAGCAAGGGAACCCATAACAGAAATGGGGCAGAAAAACAAACAATCGACATTAATTTCCCTAATTCTCATCCTCCTTTTCCCTGTATTCCATGGGATTCTACTGAAATGTATTCCCAGCAAGCACTTTGTGCTAATCCATGGATCAGGCCATGGTGTCTGGTCATGGCACAAACTTTGTAGCCTTACCAAAATCTTCTGGCCACAACGTTACAGCTATAGATTTTGCAACTTCTGGGATTGACCCACGGCAGATCAACTCTCTCCGATCAGTTTTTTACTAGCAGAAACCGTAGCGATTATCAGAAACAAAAGGTTGACAATGTCCAAATCAATCATTTTAAGGCTTCATAATAATCATAACTCTTAGTTTCTCTTTAAAAGTAAAAATTTCCACTCATCTCTGAATTAATCACAATCAATTTGTATTTTATACTTATCAAACTAAATTTATTGTTTAAGAAGTTTATACATATTATAGAAATTTTTATATTAAAAAAAGAATTTAATATCAATGAGATTTGATTTTGACATAAATGTTATTAAAATTTTAATGTTTTGAAGGAAAATATTTTGATTAGGGGAATTTTAGATTTTTATTTTGTTGGATTATTTAGTGTTCATAACACACAGCGAAAATTTAAAACAATTCATTATAGGTCTATTTGAGTTTAAAATTATATATATATATGTTGAAAATATATTTAAAATTAACTAAAAGTGAGCTCTTGGTTTTAAAACTTCGACTATACAAAATCTCTATGTATATCCGCACTGAAACTGAATTTTACTGCTAACCCTTTGATAATTGAAACTTGTGAGCAAATTAAAACCTTAAGCTAGAATTTTCATTCAAATACTAACTTTTAAAAGTGGATAAACATTTATAAGATTAAGACTTTCTTAATCTTCTAACTCTCTCCTTATGAAAAAATATTTTATAAGATTAAGATACTTCTTAATCTTTTAACTTATCTCTGTATTAAACTTATAAAAAAATTTTTCTTTTAAACTTTTATAAATTTCTCATTCTTATGTTATGAAAAAAATGCTTTGGCCATAAATCTATTTATAGCCATGAAATTATAATATTTTATAATTTTAAGCGGCATATCTCATACTAATGCATCAAGCACTAATGTTAATGCACCAAGCATTATATTTATTTTATTATATATTTTTATAATTTTAATTATTTATATATCACAAACATAAATAATAATTTAATATATATAATAATATTAACTTAATATTATTATAATTATATATATATATATTTAATTTTAGTTATTTATATATCAAATATATAAATAATAATTTAATATATATAAAGTTTTTCCACAAAATATTATCAATTAATTTTTCTATTCAAAAAAATATTTAATTTTCTACTAATAATATTAATTATATTTTCGGTGCTAGCAGAGATCATAATAATATCTCGTTCAGACTAAAAATATTATCAATTTAAATAATTAAATAATAACAATTAATCTATCAGCAAAACTTAGATCACTCGTTAGTGTGAGACCACATATGTTCAATACTAAATTGATAATAAATTGATCAAATCAATTTACTAATTAAGGTTGATGTCTAGCAATACTTCTCAATGACCAAATAGTATAAAGTAAATAATTACTATCAAGAACCCGTAGAAGAATAAAGTAATATTTTCTTTTGTCATATTTGCTCCGGATCAATCCTAGGACATGATTATCTTGTCAAACCCTAATAGATTGCTGGCTATATTTCATGTCAATTATAAATGACAAATGAATAACTTAAAAAACTCATTTCTTCTTTATTCATCCACCATGGCCAATGTCTTAATTAAGCTATTTATGACAACATAGAGCTTAAATTTATTACCAAGAGTTGACATATTTCATCTTAATCAATCATTAATTCTATAAGTATTTAGTTATACCCAATATCCTTTCAACTATTGCTCTGAGGTAGCAGGCATCCAGTATTAAAGTACAATAAATAATTTATCAATTACTATGATGATCTCAGGTCAAAGGAAGTTGTTACATTGTATCTTTCAAAAGAATATCATATTGACAGTTTATTAGCAATTTTAACCATTAGAAATTCTTAATTGAGTCGATTCAATAGTTATATCTCCATATGCACCGTCTATATATGTGATTTAGTTAATGAGAACAACTAATCTCTATCTTATAGAGACCACCACATATATATTAATCTAATTATCATTAAAGCCCTATTTAATGAATATATAACCAAGAACAACTTTAGATTAAATTATAAAATGCTTGACTCTCATTATTAAGATCTTCATCAAGATGACAAGTCTTAAAATTTAATCAAAGTAGTCATTATATTATCAAAATTAAACATGATGTCAAAATATTATAAATATCACATATTAATAAGGTGAGTTCAATTATTACATGAGTAATTGGAGCTAGGGCATATTATATATCCCTAACAATCTCTCACTTGCACTATGTCCAACTTGTCATGTATCGTATTCCCAACTTCAACTTGTGCTTGTAAAACTCCTTTGGTCCAAGCAGTTTAGTGAATGGATCTACTGCATTTTCTTTTCCATTGATCTTTTAGATTGTAACATCTCCACATTCAATGATTTCTCTAATCAGATGTTACTTTCATAAAATATGTTTGGATTTCTGATGTGATCTAGGTTCTTTTGTTTGAGTAATTGCTCCAGTATTATCACAGTGGTACCGTATATTTTATTGACGGAACCACTCCAAGTTCAGTTAAGAAATTTTTCATCCAAGTTGCTTCTTTAGCTATATATTCTGCTTCTGTCGTTAAATTATATACTGTAGCTTGTTTAAGCTTTTCCAATTCAATACTCCACCATTCAAGGTGAACACAAAACCAGAGATAGATTTTCTATCATCTTTATCTGAAGCAAAACTTGCATCAACATAACCTTCTAATTTCAATTCAGAATCTCCATAGATAAGGAATTGGTCTTTAGTTCTTCTTACATACTTAAGAATGGTCTTAACTATTTTTCATTGCTCCTCACCAAGGTTCACCTGATATCGACTTGTCACTCTTAGTGTATAAGACACATTAGGATGTGTACATATCATGGTATACATGATAGCTCCCACTTTTCATCAAGTGGTTTGCCTACTCAATACATTGAATGGTGGTCATAAGCTTCTTTTCAAGCAGCAAAAGGGCAAAGGAATACAAAACCTGGAGGTTATTTGTATTCCTCGAAAACCCCCGCTCACTTCACCATTCAATATTTATTAGCCTACTATTAGCCAAACCACTTGGGCGCTAGGTCTAATTTGAATAGCATCACTTAGCCATGGTTCATAATTCCTATCTCTTCATTCCCTCTTTTCATCTATCTACATTCCAGAAAATTCATAGGCTTCATGAATGAAGCAAAAACTGGAGTCTTGGTCAAAGCAAGCCGCCCTACTCTATTATCAGACATAATTGGGAGAAGCTCACCCAAAACTAGAACTAGAAACACCTGTTTTATTCCCCTTCTTCATTTCCTTCTTCTCGAATCCAAAGGGGACTTCTCATATTTAGAATTTTTATGCTATATGCTTTGTTTACTATTCTAATAAAATTGTAAACAAAATGAGTATTTTGAAAAATTAAGATAAATTTTAATGGCAATTTAGAGGTATTTTCTAAAAAAGTAATTAATATAAATAATTAGATAATAAAATTAATTTCAATTTAAGTAATTTTTATTAAAAAATTGTAGTTTCAAAGTAATATAAAGTTTTAAATGATTTACCTCTAATAAAATTGTAAAAAAAATGAGTATTTTGAAAAATTAATATAAATTTTTTAATAGCAATTTAGAGGTATTTTTGTAAAAAAGTATTTAATATATGTAATTAGGCAATTAAATTAATTTCAATTAAATTAATTTTTTATTAAAAAAATTGGAGTTTTTTTATATTATGTAATTTAAGTAATTAGAATTTAAATGTTCTCTTATTAAAAAATTAGAGTTTTTTATATTATTTTTTATGTAAAATAATATAAAATTTTGGATAATTTACATATGATATTATTGTCATAATATTATTAGATATGACCAGGCATCCAGAAAGTTTTTAGACAGATAGATTTGGCTTTATGTCAAGTCGGAGGCATCCAACGAAAAGACTTTCTGAGGAGAGACTTATTAGAGGACATTTCTCTCCGGTTGATATGGATATAACCTAGATGGTGTGGCCTCACTATTGAATAATGCTCATCCAACACCCAATGCATGCTCCATCTACTTTTGTTACACCATCTGCAAAAGCATAACTTGCAGTTATTGATCCTAGCTCAGTAGCATCAACATCAACTAGATTTGGTGAGAGAACACAAGTCATTCTCTGCATAAATAAGTAATCAATTTCAATGAGTAAATATTTTTTTTTATTTTTTAAGAATATTAAATAATTTACCGCTAATAATATTATCAAAAAACTATAGTAAGGTTATATAGCCATTTGGTGCCACATCGAGGAAGATTAGACAAATATTTACCAAGAAAATGGAGCTGACATAAATAAATTTGAAGTCCCTCTAGAAAAATAAAAGATTTTTATTTTGATAAATTTAAGGTAAATTAATCTAATTAAAATAATTATTTAATATATTTAATGAATTTAAGTATTTAATTAAAATTTTTTTCAAAAATATTTTTTACGGGAGGACTCGATCAACAATTTGGTAAAAATTATCTTTCTAAAGAAAGGTTGTTATTCGCTACAGCGATATGATATATGACTATAAGAATGGTAAACAACACAAATATTTTGGTATTGAGTTATAGGTTGCTCTTTAGGTGCACTAATATTTTCAATGGGTAGGGCTCATTCTCAAGTTAACTCCCATAATAAGCTTTAAAGCTTTAGTAATGATGCAAGACCATCTATACATATAGGAGATAGTATAACATATTATAAACATGTTTATTGATTGATAAGTATAATTTATTTTTTTAATCCGTGTTAAACATTTAATTATCTGTTAAATTAATAAATTATTTAATTTTTTTCATTATATGTACGAGGAGCAGTTGGGACATGTTTCCACTGAGCATGAGTTATTCATCCACACACACAAACCAAAAATACGATTGACAAACTTTCATTGATCAGAGCTCCCGAGAAGTACACATAGGTGTAAATTTTTTATTTACGATTTTCCATTAAATTGTTTAAATTACATTAACATTTTTTTACAGAATCGCTTTAAATCAGCTCGAGACTAATAGTCTTAGATAGATGAGTCTATTGATGAGACTCCACTGTTTATTGAGGTTGTTGGTGGGGGTAAGGAAGAGGAAGGTATATGAGCTAGACTCTCAGTATGTCTTCAACGCCATCATATCATCTTCAGCTTCCTCATTAGCACTGCAGAAATAAATAGAGAAGACGAAGGTAATTTTGAGAAATAGCTCGCAACAATATGAAGAGAGATAGAAGATCGACTTGAGTAAGAGCACACAATGCGAGATCAGATGCAGAGAGAGTTTCAAAAATAATTTGATTGGTTTACATGATAATATATCTCCAATACCTCCTATCTTCATCTCCTAATCCTCCTACTCCACCTAATGATGATTTGTCTCCATTCCTCACCCAATAGTTTTTTTTTTTTTACTTTATTTGTATATATTAGTTGAACATATTATATGTACTTTATTTCTATTTTTCTTATATATATATTATTAATTTTTTTATTTTCAATTTCTTTATTGATATTTATTTTTGTTTTTATTTTCATTTCGTATCTCATTTTCATAAAATAAAATAAATAGTATTAAATATAATATAAATATGAAAAAGAAAAATTAAATTAAATTAATAATAATTAGAAATTATATTTAAAATTACCAACAACTTTATTGACCGAAAGAATGATATTAAAATAAAATTTTGTTTGATTTACCGACGACATATTCAATACGTTACTAACAAAATTTCAACAAATTTTGAACTTGGTATAAAATCTCACATAGTTTATAGATAGAATATCTGTCAGTGATTATTGATAAATTGGTCACTCTTTTGGCACTATTATCTTTCTTATCACAAAAAGTTCTATTAGTAATATGACGGTATTTGTCAACATTGTCCTTTTCTTTTTGGTCGGTAAATGTAATGTTGATAAGGTTTTCACAGACAAATTATTTCTCTTGGCAATCTGTCAGTAATTATTATTTTCGATAGATATCTTTTTTTTATCGACAAAAAATTTTATGAGTAATGCTCATAATTTTTATAGTGACTCCATTTTGTAGTGAATTTTATGGAGTAGTTCTTTGATGGATTATGCCTAATTTAGAAATAAAAATTGGAATTTACATCCAAGAAATTTAATTTAATTGTCTATTTCTGATTTGCTTAACTTCTTTAAAGAATTAGGTTTTAACCATGGCAAAGAATAATATTTCAAATGGATAGGGGTATATGATTTATGTTTACGAAGAATATATGTATTGCCTTACTCTTTCAACTATATAATCAAAATATGATGGATTACAATAAGAAATGTAATTTTTTAAGGTCCCCAAAGGTCAATATACAATAATTCATTATTTGTCTACTTTTAGTTTCCCTTTTGCCAAAAGGAAGTTTGTTTGGTTGGAAAGGTAACACGTATCAAAATTTTCTAAATTTTATTTTTCATTGTTAATTTGACAAGATAAGTGCTATTTTTATTCAAGATTGAAGCTATACATGAAATTGGAGATTCTATCTAGATAATATTAATAATCAGAGTCTTTAGAATAAAACTATGAAATGGTATTTGCAAGAAAGCATGAGTTAGGATACAGTGTCCATCATGCATTTTTCCAAAGACTATGAACTCTTTAGTCAATAGGTCTTGAAAATAGCAATAAGTGTGGTAAGTAATATGCTAGCTTAGTCAATTTATTAACAGAAAATAGATTGAATTTAAAGCTAGGTATGTGTAAGACTTTTGTGAGAACTAGTTTAGAACTAAATGTAATTGTTCCGAATTGATGGACTTTCTTTGTGTTTTTGTTTGCTAAGTGTACTAAAATAGATATTTTCAATTTAAACAAATTTGTCATATTTTCAATAGCAAAACTCATATCGTTTATGCATTCTAACACTATGTTTGAAATGAATAAATTTGATTACAGAATTTATTTATAAATAAATTTCATGTAGAATTCATTTACAAATAAATTTCTAGTAGAATTTATTTATAAATGAATTCTCATGGTTTATGTGATGTAACTTAAACAGGTAATTTAATTGAATTCCATATAATTTTATTTGGAATAAATTTTGAATTAAAAATTTAATTGCTTTTTTTTTTTCCAAATATACTCTTAATAAACCTATTACATGAAAATGTTCAAGAAAATAATATCACCCATACTATTATTATTAATTAGAAATGCTAGATAAAATATGTAAAATATTTAACTATCTATTCAATTATGTCTCCATTTTTCTTAAGCCACTGAGGAAGAATATTTGATATTTAAAGAAATAGCAACAATTCGGTAAAAAATTTTTAAAAAAACATAAATGTAAATAACAAAAATAAATCCAGTAAAAAAGAAAAAAATTAAAAAAATATTAGGCCTGTCTATTTCAATTAGAGTAGAGAGGAAGAAAGGGGTGTAAGTCCATTGAGAGTAAATTTGTAAAAAAAAATGAGTTCATTAATTTGAGAAATTCATTTACAATTTCTATTTATTTTAGTAGAATTTGATTTACGCTAGTTGAATTCTGTATATTTGAATTCATAAAATTAGAATTAATGAAAAATTTTATTTCAAACAAAGTAATTCTTAGAATTTAAATGAATTCTATAAATTTTTATAGAATTTATTCATTCAAAACAAGATGTGAATTTACTATCCAAGCTCTACTAAACTCATGATTAAAACAAACACTCAAAAGTGTACGTAAATTACCTGCATAACATGTGAAGTTAATATATGCATCATCAATACCTTTCCTTGAGAAGTATTTTTTGTTGGATAATATAAATAATCCCACATTGAAAAAAGATAATAGGAGATAGTGACATATAATGGTGTATATTTAGCCTTAATATAAGTCAATTAGTTTTGTATAAGATAATGATCTAACTCTATTTATATGGCCACTGCTTTGTATTTGACCTAATACTCTCTAAGCCCTTGTAATTTCTACTTGGTATCAGAGCTAGGTGATGGACTAACCACTGGATGATCCTAGGCTAGAGCATAATCTATAAAATAATCTAGACCATATACAAATAATCCCACATTTGGGAAAATATAATATGAGATGGTGACATATAAATAGTGTAGATTGAGCCTTAATACAAGTCTATTGATTTTATGTAAAATGAAGATCTAATTCAATTTATATGGTCACTCTGCGTATTTAGCCCAACACTCTCTAGGCCTATGAGCACCTGGTCTGAAACACTCATCCTAGTTTTCAAGAAAAAAATGATTTTTGTGGTCTCGATACTATCAGGTTCTTAACATCGTGGATCCAACATGCTAAGATCTTTAAGAATGGAGTCGCCACCCTATTTTACAATGAGAAAAATGATAACAGAGTAGTATACTCTTGATTCCATGAGGAATCTCTAATTCCTTCTTTCTAGGTTTAAAAGTTAGGTATGTATGAAAATGATAAGAAGATAAATGGTTCTTTTCATATCATTCACATACGACCGATTCAAAATGATTGGCGACCTCTATGATTTAAATATTTGTATATTGAAATTATTTAGAATGTTAAACAATTATTGTTTTCATAAATGAAGTATTTAACACAAATAGGATATAATGTGGTGTAAATGATGCATGATTTTACAAAAAAATACCTTATGGACACCTACCAAGTGGAAACATACCCTTACATTACTCTAAAAATAAAAAAATAAAAGAAACTTAATTATTTGTATGGCTTTGAATAAATCCTATACATTGATCTAAAAAAAATTATATCAGATCCTATATACATCATATCTAAACAATATACATGGTGGTGATGATAATGTATGTGACATACATAAAATAATAGCATATAAATAATAAAAAGTAAAGTGATTTAAAAAAAGGTTATTAACAACTATCAAGCTGGATAATATTAAGATTATTGAGTTTGATTAACCATAAAATATTTCAATAAATTAAGAAAGAAAAAATATTTTCAAACTATTTCACAAGAATTATCGAGTTTGATATTAAAAACTATCGAGCTGAACATTAATTTCTCAGAACTAGTCTTTTTCATATTTTTTTCACTTATTTTCAATCATCTTTATCTTATGAAGATGATCAAGGATGTTTTAAAGTCTTAAAATTATTTTAAGTTTTAGAAAGTTCTATTTTTTTTTGAAATGTGATTTCTATCTAAAAATTAGGTTGTAGGTGATTAGTTCAAAATAGTTTCACTTTGAACACATGTTAGTTATAATAAGTGATTTGTTGGTGGTTAGAGACTTGATAATTGGTTTACAAGAAGTTGAAGAGGTATCTATTAAGAGTTGGAAAACTTGCTATCAAGGGTAGTTAATCTACAGAAATTTCCTTTTTTGGTGATCTCTTTTGACTTTGAGTGATTGACCTTTTTAGTTAACTTGTAAGACTTGTTATTGGTTGGCTTTGGTTGGAAAAAGTGAGTTTTGATTCACTTATATTCAAACCCCCTAATAAGTATAAGAGGCTAACTTTTATAGGCAACAAGTTCTGTCAAAAGACCTTAATCACCAAACTCGACAATGATAAATGTCGAATTCAGTAATTAATTTTCATGTGACATAATCTTATTAAGTTCATTGCACCTAGCCCATATGCAACTCTTGATAATCTTGCTTAATTATTGAACTTGGTAATTTAAAACTATTGAGCTCAATACAACTTGGCAGTTTTAGAAAAGGTTTGTAATGGATGCCAAATTGAGGTGTCTACAAGGCCCATATAATTTCTATATGATATCAAAATTAGCTAAGTGATGGACTAACTGTCAAATAATTTTGTACTAAAGTACTTAGGACTTTAAAGAGAATAGACCTAAGTAATTTCTGATGACCCTCAAGAATAGGTTGCCACTTTGGAAAAAGGATATTAAGAGATGGTGACATATAAATAGCATATATTGTATATTAATACAAGCTAATTAGTTTTATGTAAGATAAGGACCCAGCCCCATTTATAAGGCTATTAATGTGTATTTGGCCTAACATTCTCCAGACTTGTATAGTTTCTACATAGAATTAGAGTTAGATGATTGATGGACTAACCGCTAGATGATCTTGGGCTAGAGCATCATCTAGAAAAAGAATAGAGACTGTATATAAATAGTTCCACATTGGGTAAAAGATAATAGGAGATAGTGACATAGAAGTGATGTAGATTGGCTTTAACACAAGCCGATTGATTTTTTGTAAGATGAGGATTCAATTCCATTTATATGGCCATTATATACTTTTGGCCCAATACTCTTTAGCCTATATAGTTTTTATATGGCACCAAAGTCAGCCATATGATGGATTAATTGCTGGATGATTCTAGACTAGAGTATCTAGGGCCTCAAAAAGAGTAGGCCTAGGTAATTTGTGATGGACCTTAAGAATAAGTTACCATCCATGTTTGGCAAGTGCCGGCTGGGCCAAGGCACAGTTACAATTGATGAAAAATGTTGGAGACCATAAATAATCATATATTGAAAAAATATAATATAATAAATGGTGATACATAAGTGGTGTAGATTTGGCCTTAACATAAGCAAATTGGTTTTGTATAAGATGATGATCCAAACCCATATATATATCCACTGATGTGCATTTATCCAACACTCTCAAGGCCCCATGTAATTTCTACATGGTATTAAAGCTTGGTGATTAACTAACCGTCAGATGATTTTAAGTTAATGTATGGTCTAGAAAAGAATCTAGACATATTTATTAACCTAGGGCCTCAATGAGAATATGCCTAGATAAATTGTGATGAACCTTAAGAATAATAAGTTATCATTATATTTGGCAAGTGACAACTAATCAATGACCAGTTGCATTTGAGGGGAAGTGTTAGAGAATATAAATAACTCCACATTAAAAAAAAGATAATAAGAGATTGTGTGACATATAAATGGTATATATTGGGTCTTAACAAAAGCCAATTGATTTTGTATAAAAAGAGGATTCAATCCTATTTATATGACCCACTGATGTGCATTTGGCCCAATATTCACCGAACCCGTGTAGTTTCTATATTTTTACTCTTTCTTCTTAATTGCTAATGCAATAAATAGTTGTGATACAATCACCTTGTTTAACCAATTTTGATGCTTATATAGAGTCCTTATTAATGGTGCTCCTTCCTTTTAATGTACATTCATATTATAATGGGTGCAAAACTTGTAAAATTTCTTATTGAAATTCTTCCTTCTATAGTAATCTTCTTTTGCACTTTATCTCTTATAATTCTTTCCAAGTTCTCTACTATATATCTAATTCTTAGCTAGCAATTACACATTACTTTCTACTCTATAAGCTTAATTAGTATGCACGTCCTCACATCCTTTTGTTTTTCTTAAAACCATTGGGTATGCTTGTTTGTAGTACGCAAGGGGTCCAATATGAGAATTCATTTCCTCTTATGATCAAATTAATCATTTAAACCCATTAAAAACTGTATTAATTTATTCAATAAATTGATATTTGCAGTTTCTTTATTGTCTCACATATACACAAATGAGCTAACTCATCCCAAAAAAATATACATATATATAGAGCTATTATAGGAAATATTTAAAACAATTTCTCTGTCTATTATATTAAAGAATGATTATTCTCACCAAATTTTGCTCAAGTTCCTCCTAAAGTTGTTTGACTAAATTAGCATTAATAAATGCTTCATGAATTACCATGCTATCTACTCTTTTCCATTGCTCAAAGGTATTAGAGTCCTTCTAGGACATCCCACATTTATCCCTTGCAAATCCTTTTTTTTTTTGCTCCTAAAGCTAATCTCGTAGCTTCCTCCAAGCAAATAAATCATTTTGAAATATATTGAAAAGTGTGTGTATAATATATATATATATATATATATATCAAGGGAAAACCATCAATTTTAGCCACAACTCTGCTCACTTTTTCAATTTTATTCAATTTTTAAAGTTGTATCAATTTGATATGTTAATTTTTCATTAATTGTATTATAAATCTAACATGATGTTGCTGCTAATGTGGCTTTTAATATTTTATTTCATGTATACATATAATTTTTGTAATCTATTTCCCTCTACAATTGCATTTTATGGCTTGTAGATTAACCACATAATGTCCTTTATCGTCCTTCAGTTGAAATTTGTAATTCACAATTGGTTTTGGTACAAAAAACCTACTTTTCCATTTTAGTTTCTCCAATTTTTGCCATATTCTTAGACACAGTTCATCCTCTATGTTCTTCATTAAATTAGTCTTCACATTCATCTTATCCATGAGGGCTAGTTAAATATTCAAAGACATATCAATAGCAATATTAGCAAGCTCATGTAAGTTAAGAGATATTGGCTATATTTGTAATAGAAGGAAAAGTAGGCATATCAAATTGATAAAATTTAAAAATAGGTTAAAATTGAAAAAATGAGTAAATTTATGGTTAAGAAGAGCACAAAATTTATTATTTTTTTTTTATCAGAGATTCAATTTATGCTTATCATTTTAACTCATCAACAAGTCAATTCCTTTCCTTAAACAAAAGAACTAGAAATTATCTTCTATAAGAAAAAATCAAAATAATTATTCTTACTCTACATATAAATTTACACTTGTAGCATTAATACGCATTGACTCGGGGGATTTGAAGAAATCAAGATTGAACATTTAAATATTCATAGGTCAATAAAAAAAATTATGTATTACATTTGCATCAATGTTTTATTTTTGAACAAGAAGATTATATTTCATAATAAGTAATTATATGTCATCATTAACTATAAAATTACAAGAAACATATAATAGAAAAATAAGTCAACTTAATAAATTTGACTATTTTGTATTATAAATTCCAATTTATTATAAGTTCAGGAAATTTACTTTTGGTAGACTTGAAATTCTTTTTTTTTTTTTTGCACTTTTCATGCACTCTTAAGTTCTAACACTTTGACTATAAATGTATATATTCCAATCTTAAATACTAAATGCGATTAAGTTTTTTTTTTTTTTTAAAGAAAATATGGTTAACCTTTACCACTTATTAATAAGAAAAACATCATAAAGAAAACCAGGGACTTACGATTAAGTGTTTATTATGAAAATAAGAGACTTTAGAATGTTGCTACTATTATATTAATAGAGAAATAAAATAAAATAATATATAAAGAGCATTTTATAAACCCTAATTGCTCTTTTTTTAAAAAAACATTCTCACAAGTTTCCTCTTCATTCTTTATTTGAGTGTTAGACTGTCGTCAATTCATTAATAGATAGCAGTTTTATCATTTTTATGGTATTTTTTATTTTATGTTTTTGTTTATAATTTATTTCTAAAATAATTTTAGATCAATATATTTTTAAAATTTAACGTTTATTTTTATTTTTATATTTTTTATAAATAAAACTGAATTCAATAATTTTTAAATTAATAAGTTTTGTCATTTACTGTTTGAAAATTATGTATCCTCTTTAGATGAAAGTTTGTTCTTTTCTAACATAAGTTATTGATTATCATTCTCAAATGAAAGTATTTTTCTCGTATTGAATGTGATTTAATATATTTTTACATATAACAAATAGAATGAGTATAATATTTTTTTTATAATTGCGCATATGAGGAGGAGAACACCCAGAAGACTTGAAACCGAGACTTAGGTGGGAGCAACATACGCTCCTGACCATCAGACTATGCCTTGGTAGTTAGAATGAGTATAGTGTTGAAAGTCAAATAATCCGTAATATGCTACCATTATCTATCATTTGCATCTAAAAAGTTTAAGGTGATCTAATAACTTAATTAGTTATGTAAATTTTATATATTTTAAAATTAATTTTAGTTGTAGCTTGTAGATTTATTTTTTAATTTATTAATAAAAATTTATCTTGTAGAAAAATATTATCATGAACTGTGTGTGTATATACACATAGTCAATAAAAAATAAATAAAATTAATATTTTTTTATTTAATTTTAATTGACTTGGGTGTATATGACTTGATCCATATACGAATTTCCTTATTTTACATTCCAAGAAAATATATATATAAATAAAGAGCATTTTGATAAAATCATGTATTGTTATAACCACCACAAGTTAGGAGCCTTACAAGGAAAAAATTAAATGTAACATGAAGTTGACTCTTCCTATCAACCATAAAACCTTTGCTTGTCAAATTAAATAGGAAAAAAAAGTTTTTTTTAAAAGAAAAAAAAGAAAAAAGAATCTCAAATTACTTGAATTTTTATAGTTTATAATTTTTATTTTATTATAATATATCAAATATTTGACATTTAGCTCAAAAAGAGTCATAAAAATAATCATAAGTATATGATATTAATTATTTTATCAACATCTTCTACTTCAACCCCAAAAAAATTAGAGTGTAATAATGATGTATTTAAAGACATGGAAAAAATTATGATTTATCAAAAACATAAAATTGAAAAGTATTGCAGGCGTAAAAATTAATTAAAGAAAGTAATATTAAAAAAAAGACATGAATAAAAAATAATAAAAAAAGAAAATAATGAATATCTAATGTTTTTAAATATAGAAAATTTAAATTTTAAAAAGCATTTGTTATTCAGGCAAACAACTTGAACAATGCGTTGAGACTAAAAATGTGGATTTAACAGAATGAAATTGGGTCGTAATTTCATTTTATTATTAAATAATGTCATAAAAATAGTAATGATAACTAATTGAGAATTGCTATTGAAAAGTAGGGTGTCTAGAGAGTATGGGCAATTGGCATTTAATATAAAAAAAATAAAGAAAAACCAAAGAGCAGCCTGACTTTTCATTCAATAAAGAGAGATTTATTTAGCCAAACCAAGGGCTACCCACATTTTTATTTTCTTTATTTATCTATTATTGATATAATTTTCTCTCTTTTTCATTTTATTTTTGCAAATTGCATTATGTCTAAATCTTTTATATATATTATTGATATTTTTTTATTTAAAGATATTGAAATTATCTTTAAGGACAAAAAGTTTCGAAACATGTTTAGTTATATGATAATATTGCCTCAAATAAACATGTTTAGTTATAGAAAACATTTTCTATTCTCTATTTTTAGTTTTCTTTTTTTTTTTTTTAATTTTTGGAATTTTGAATTATTTTTTAAATAGAAAATTAAAAATTAGAAAACATGTTTATAATCAGCCTAAATATTTTCAAATTAAACTTTTTTATTTAAAAATATAATTTTTTAAAATATTTCATAATCTAAATATTTATATATATTTTTTTCAAATTAAAAATGAAATCATATAAATAAAATATTTTAAATTATTATAAAATTAGCCTAAAAATATTTTCAAATTTTAAAGTATAAAAATATTTTATCAAATAAAAATATTAAAGTACAAAATAAAAGTAGTTTTTTAGGATTCCGATATTTTTTAGAGCAGTTTAAATATTAGAGTGGGAAACTAATTTCAATGTTTTATAGAATTTGTATTTTCCATTTTGAAAACTAGTTCTATAAAAATCAAGTATTAGCTAATAAATATAAAAATCTTTTTTATAATTTTTCGAATAAAAAAATGTTTCTAATTAAATAATAAATTTTATTTTTTCATTTTTATTTAGATAATTTTTTTGAGAAAGAGGAGTTGCTTTCCATAACTAAATATCTCCACATATGGTTTTGTATAAAAATATCATAAAAACAAAAATATTTTAAAAAAATATTTATTTTCTTAAATATCAATTTTAACCTTTTAATATATGTACTGAATATATTTATATTCAGTACACATTTAATATACTAAAATTGCACATATAATATATTTCTAGTAAAGTTTAAAAAATGAGTATAAGTGACAGATATATCATATAATTTCCTCAAAAAATATTATATCTTTTTACTAAATTAAAAAATAAATATAATAGCAATATAAAAAAATAATTTTTTTTCAAATGATATTCACAAATTAATTTGGTACATATATAAAATGTGAAAAATTATATACATAGATACGAGTATTCGATCAGTCGATTAATTAACCGATTGAATAATAATTTAATCAAAATTTTCAATAATATATTTTTTATTGAATCAATTAAATTTTAATTTTAATTGGTTCAATTAATTAATCAAATTAGTCCAATTAATTTTAAAATTAACCAAATTTAAACAAGTATTTTAGTATTGATTTTATTATTATATTTTAATATTTTTACAGCTTGTGTGGTCACTGGTGAACAGGGTCGTGTGTATGCAGCACGTAACATTATAATAGAGTATTATAATATTGTTATTATATATTTGAAATAAATTTTGGTCCGTTGGTGTAAGATAAAGATTAGGAAATTTAGTTATATAAATTAATATATTTATATTTATTGGATATGAGATTTTTTTTGTCCCACATATATTATATTACCTTCTCTATCGGCTCCATTCATTAAATAATACAATAACTATATATTTATTGAAAAATCCAGTGCGTAGATACACATATATAAATTAAATGTGTAATACTATCTTAAGATATAATTGATTTTAATTATGTATGATTTATAACATTTAACATTTAGACTGATAATTATTTAAATTGTTAAAATATTGATATGTAAAAACTATTTGATAATTTTTAGTTTGATAAGAGACAAACCTAAAAGTGAAATATATATATATATATAAATGATTTTAGAATTATAGTTTTTTTTTTCGACGTGAGAATTATAGTTTTTGATTCAATGACGAAACTAGAAAATTAGAAGTAGAAAGAGAGGAGCAAGTGGAATAAAACGACGAAAAAGATGGGCACCAAGCTAAAGTCACATTAGAGGTCACTGAAAACTAAGAAATTTGTCTCCGTCATAGAAGGTCACCGGTCCCTCCAGTTAAGAGGGTTTGAGCATATATAAATTATATTTTTACTGCTTATAATGGGTTTAAATTATAAATAAGTATGTGCCTCTAGATAGTTGCTGTTAGAATCCATTTATATAATTAAATTTTTATCAGTTTTATTTTTATTAAATTTTAATTATTATATTATTATATTATATTTTAATTATAGAATTTTATTGTATAAAATTACTTTAATAAAATTATATTAGTATTATATTTTATTTACAATTATTTTATTGAGAAAATTATATTTTTATAATTTAATTTTTATTATATTTCTAAATTTTTATGCTTAAATGAATAATTAAATGGATAAAAATAATATATAAATAGTATTAAATAAATTTAGTACGAATACAAATAACAAAGAGATATTTATAAATGAGATAGAAAAGGCTATAAATTATAAAAAATTAAATTGATTCAAGTTTAAATATGATAATTTTTGTGAATATTCTATCTGCTGCCACTTCTACTTGAATTATTCTCCTAGTATCGTCTTTGTTCTTTTGAATAATGTACATATTATCAATTGAAAAAAATAATACATTTTATTAACAAAATTAATTTTCATATAAAATTTAACATAATTACTTTTCATGTAAATTAAGGGACATTCTCAGTAATATATTTTTTTTATTTTTATATTTTATTAAAAATTTTATTTTATTATATTTTTAGATTTGATTAAAATTATAAATAAATACATAAATCTTAATTGCATGTGTTTTTTGATATATTCATATCGCAACAATATATTGACTTCCAAGTTCTATTAGTCATAACTTTCTTTTCCTGAAATTCTTTCAATAGTTACTGCTTTCATTAATTTTCTAGACACATATACTTTTCAAGTTTATTTTTTTAATAATGTATTATTATTATTATTTATTTTTTTTTAGTAAAGGTGGGCGGTACCACCGGCAATTTTTATTAATACCTCAAATGAGGAAAAATATTATCAGTCAATACAAAGCCCTTAATAAACTTGGGCAAGGAATTGAAATTTTCAAAAATTCTAGACACTCTATTAGCACAACTATAATAAGCTAAATAATGAGCTGCTAGATTACCCTCCCTATAAGTATGAACAATAGAAACAGAATCAGGAAGAGAAATAAGCTAAGCTAATGAGGATGGCACAGGACCATGATGTGAAGCAAAATCAACCACCTGCATGGAATCAACTTCAGCAACAATCTGCTTATAAACCAATGAAAAGATCCATTGAAGATTATAAAATAAGGCTTGAACCTCAGCATTAAAGGGACTTGTTGCCTGCAAAATAAAATATTTACCAATAATAAAATTACCATGTTCATCACGCAACAAAGCTCCTCCCGACACTAAAGACTCCGAATAGGAAGCATCAACATTCAACTTCACAAAATCACTTCTCGGCTTAACCCAATACACCAATTTCGGCTTCACAACCTTCTTGCCAAAATTCGCAGGTAAAATATCTCTAAAAGCTGTAGTATGAATAGCAAATTTAGATGATAAGAAAGCCACCCCCCAATGCAATAAAGTCTTTGATATAAGTAAATGAACTGAATTAAAGTCCACTGCTTCACCACACCAATAAATCCTACAATAAGCCAACCAAATGGAATACAAAATAACCAATGGGATAAGCTGACAAAGCCTGGTTCTTAGGTTGGATGATTTAGCACTAAGCCACCAACTCATAAGCTCTCCCCGAAGAGTAAAAGAGGAACTCCTGTCATGAGGAATAATTTGGGCCCTATAATACTTCCAAATATTGCTACTAAACAGGCATCGAAATAAAACATGATCAGAAGAAGCTTCATCCCTTAAACAAAAAGGACAAACAGAAGCTAACTGAACCCCTATACGTTGCAACCTATCAGGAAAAGGAAGAGCAAGGTTCACAAGTTTCCATCCAAAAACTGAAAAACAAAGTGAAATAACCGAATCCCATAAAGATGTAGAAGATAAAGACTGGCCTTTCTTGGGGTGAATGGCATCATAAATTTCCCCAAATTTAAAGATAAAATCAGAATCTCGAAATCGGTCATACAACTGCTCACCATTTATCTCAACATTTTTGTACCTGTCATAGGCCCGACAAATTCGCTTCCAACCATGAGAGTCAACAGGAAGAAATGTCATATCACCTTTTTGGCCATACTTTCCATGCATATAACGAGCCCATAAAGAATCCATGCACTAGTACATCCATAAAATTTTTAGGGAAAAAACTTCCTGAACCACATTCAGTGACCGAATACCCAATCCACCTTCCTTAGTTGGATATATGATCTTTGAATACCTGAGCCAATTATGTTTACTTGACTCATTATCAAAACCCTAGAAAAAATTAGCAAACTTTCGCTCTATTAGACCAATCACAGGCTTCGGAATAAGCAAAGAACTCATCATATGTAATGGAAAGGAAGCTAGAACATGGTTAATTAAGACTACTCGTCCACCTGGAGAAAGAAAGCCTTTTAACCACCCAACAAGCTTAGAATCAATCTTAGCCAACAATTCTTGACAATGAATCAATTTATGCATGCCTTGATGAATAGGGGTTCCCAAATATGTAAAAGGGAAAGTACCTCTTTTAATAGCAAGAGATGATTCAAAATCATTAATAACTTCCCTTCCCACTGCAGAGGAGCAATAAAAAGCACTCTTCTCAAAATTAATCAGCTGTCCAGAAGCATCTTGATAAGTCTGCAGAAACTTTGTAAATTCCCGAATTGACTGATTATCACCATTAATAAATGCAATAAGATCATCCGCAAAGGCTAAATGAGAAACCACTGGACAATTGCGAAAAAGCTTATAAGGAAGAATAGTACGGTTACCAATCAAAACCTTTAATCCCTGGGAGAAAGCCTCTGAAGCTAGAATGAAAAGAAGAGGAGACAGAGGGTCACCTTGTTTCACCCCTCGTTTAGGCTGGAAAAACCCATAATTAATACCATTAACACAAACTGAAAATCTTGAAGCAGAAAGATGATTCATAATTAAGCCTAACACCGAACCAGAAAAACCAAACTGACCCATAACAGCCTGAAAGAAATACCACGAGACCCTGTCAAAAGCCTTAGCCATATCTAATTTAATAGCAAGATTGTGTCCACAAGTTTTTTTTGTCAATATCATGGATGAGCTCATTAGCCAACATAACCTGAGCATGAATAGATCGCCCTTTCACAAAACCCGCCTGTTCCTCTGAAATAAGCCTGTCCAAAACATCTGAGAATCTATTAGCCAAGATCCTGGTACAAACTTTACTAACAAAAGTCGCCAAACAAATAGGCCTGTAATGACTAAATGAAGAACGATTGTCATTTTTAGGAAGTAAAATAATCTGAGCACTTCCAAAAGCACAAGGAACAGGAACACCAAGAAAAAATTCCTGTACCTCACTACAAACATCTTTTCATGTAATATCCCAACAATGACGAAAGAAAAATCCATCATAACCATCCGGACCAGGAGCACTATTGGGGTTAAGTTGCCAAAGAGCTGCCTTAATCTCTTCATTCTGAGGAATAGCCACAAGCTTAGCATTATCCAAAGAAGTAACCAAAAGAGGAATACCAGATAATATATAATCCATATGAACAGAAGAAACAGATGAATCTGAACAAAATAAATCAGTGTAAAAATTAACTGCTTCCTAACCAATCAAGTCCTGATTAACAAGTCGATCCCCCTGAGCATTCACAATAGAAGAGATACGATGTTGACGTCTGCGCATCTTAACAAAATTATGATAAAACTTCGTGTTCCTATCACCATCTTTAATCCAAGCAATATGAGATTTTTGTTGCCAATATATTTCTTCCAATTTAAGTAACCTCACCAAGTTTGACTGCCTATCCTGCCAACAATTAAAATTATGATCATTGGAATCAAGAACATAGGCTGCTTCAGCTTCCTCCACTTCAGATTCAGCCTTAGCAATCCCACTGAAAATATTGCCAAAAACTTCCCGATTCCAAGTTTTTAAACCCTGCTTGAGATCTCTAAGTTTAGCAAAAAGACCCTTCATACCCCCTCCATTGAAAGGTGGCCAATGCCGCTTGATAAAAGGTATGAAAGAATAATGAGTGACCCACATATGTTGAAACTTGAACTGCTTAGGAACCTGAATAGTAACAGATTGACAAGAGAACAACATAGGAGAATGATCTGAAGTAGCACTACTCAAATAACTTGTGTTAAACACATCAAAAGCATCACAAAAAACATCATTAACCAGAATACGATCACGTTTCTCCCAAACTCTACCATTAGACCTCACACCTGTCTAAGAAAATCAGACCCCGAGCAAGGAGCTTCAACAAATCCATAGTCATTTATACAATCAACAAAATCTTGAACACTCAACATATCAGGAATCCCATTCCCTTTATATTTCGTAGGAGACTTAATAATATTAAAATCCCCCCCAATAATCCAAGGAGAAGAACAAGACCTTGACAAGGTATGAAAAGAATTCAATAAATGTTGGCGAGCAGTTCTAGAATGATAACCATAAACACCAGACAACAGAAATTTAAACCCAGAACCATGACATATAGCCTCACAAAAGAGAACTTGAGAATAATCCATAAATCCAGACAAAGAAAATTGATGAGCATGCCACATGATCCAAATTTTATTATCCTCAGAAGAAACAACCTCCCGAAACCCAAGTTTATTTGCATAAAATTTATTCTTCCTCCTATTAACCAAAGGCCCCAAACAAATAACCAAACCAAGCTTATGATTCTTACAAAGACGACGAAGACGATTTAGTGATGATCTAATTCCCCTAGCATTCCAAATAAGCAAATTCATTGGGAAATATGATGCTCATTAAAAGTTTGAGATAAAATAGCACCTTTTGATTTACCTTTAACACCCTTAGGCCTTCCTCTCTTACGAACTTTCTGAAATCCTTCCGCATCAACAACAACATCAGCCTGTTTATGAGAAATATCCTGTGCCAGATTATCATCAGAATGGAGTGTTTCATACTCCGACATAGTATTATCTTCAGTATCACTAGTCACAAATTGCATACAAGCATCCTGCTCACAATCCAGTTTGGAACATGCGAGAAATTGCTCACTATAGAAGTTTTCAGGAATGTGTTGTTCAGTCAAAGAAGCCATAATCAAAGCATTGGAATTGCCAGCCATACTAGAAATAGGAGCTGGATTAAAGGCCGTAATAGTTATTTTAGAAGCATTAGCCACCACCTTTGACCTTTCATTCATCAGATCTGAACCATTAACTTCTAGTCGATCGACCAGATTTGTAGTATTAGCTTTAAGTCGATCGACCAAGTTTGTATCCTTATCATCAAGTCGATCGACCAAGTCTGTTGCTTTATCTCCAAGTCGATCGACCGGGATTGCAGGATTATCTTCAAGTCGATCGACCAAGTCTCCAAGTCGATCGACCGAGACTGCAGGAATATCTTCAAGTTGATCGACCGAACCTTTAACACACACATCAAGGCGATCGACCACCTCATTCACTCTTCCTTTTGAACCTTTATCCGTACCTCTGTTTGCCTCTGTTTCACCTGCATCAATAAAAGTCTCCTCAACTACACCTGAAGCGAGCCCACCATCAACAGTATCCTCCATAATAATATGAGAAGATTCACCTTTATGTACAGTACCATGCAAATCCGAAACAATTTTAGGATTATCAAGTTTTGGAACCCAAACTTTTCCAGGAATTTTATTGGGAACATTAACTCCACCATCAACACTTTCCTTTTTTCCACAAGCAATTGAAGAGTGACCCAATTTATAACAATGAGAACAATAGAGAGGCAGATTTTCATAATGAACAAATTGAGCAAAACCTGAAATCGCATCTCCAATCCATATCTTGTCAGACAACTCATCAACTAAATTAACCTCAATACAAACCTGAGCTGCTGAAGGACAAGCCAAGGTAGCAGTCGCAGCATCAACCATCAAAGGAACTCCAATAACAGTTGCAATATCCATCAAGGCCAACTTATTAAACAAATGGATGGGCAAGCCTTCTAACGTGACTCACACTGGAAAGATTGGACTATCAGATTTTGGAGAATAGTCTACTGTCCATTTGAATATTCTCATACCATAACCATTGAAAAACCAGTGTTGACGAAGCCAACACCTAAGATAATCTTCTTCCAATTTAAAATTAATCAAAACATCACAATGATTGAGCAAACCCAATGAAAATTCCCCCTTAAACCCAATAGAATCAAAACTCTTTTTCAATAGCTTCATACCTGGTATGCCAGAGGAGAAATGACCCACCAAAGCAAACTTGAAGGGTTTGGCAAAATTGGAGATTTCCTCTGCCGAAAACTGGACAGCAGGGAGCCCTCTATGTTTGAACAACTTCTTCTGACCCAAACCACTCCAATTAACTGAAGAAAACGAACGATCAATGGAAGCCACATCTGGAGAACGCCGCAAAACATCAAGGAATGATCGGGCAACCAGCTCAGGAGGAGCCGTTGCCGTTGCCGTATCAGCCGTGATTAGGAAAAGGACCGAAACCCTAGCAGAGAAACAGCAGCCGTAACTTATCTCTTTTATTATTATTATTATTATTATTATTATTATTATTATTATTATTATTATTATTATTATTATTATTATTATTATTATTATCATCATCATTTTGAGAACACCGATCGTTGAAAAGATACAGGCATACAGGGGTGGAGTGAGCCTCCTTATTATAGGACAAGGAAATAATTTGGCGAATGGTCAATTAGCTTTTCTTATTTTTTTCATCTTTCCCTTCCTAATTAATACATGAGTTTAGCAAATTGATTTTTTATTAACAGAAATCCAGTGTTAAATAATTTTATTAGCAAAGAGGTTTTTTTTTTAAATTACTGAGCTTTCTAATACCATAAATATTAATATTAAAATAAATAAATAAAATAAATTATTAAACTTTTATTTACCAACAGTTGATCAAATATTAATTTTGCCAAATTTCATGAGAGTTTTTTTTTTTTGCCCCTCTAGACTTTTGGGCCTTTTTTTCCTGTTAGTTATCTTATAAAAAATTAGTTTCAATTACATTATCATTTAAATAATTAATTTATAACCTAAACTGCAAAGCAACTATTATAACTATTATCATAATTTAAACCATGCATATTAATTATTATAACTATTATCATAATTTAAACCATGCATATTTTAAAACATAATTACGAGTGCTAAAATGAATTAGGTGAGATTTGAAATTGGCAGTGCTAAAATGATGCTAGTTGTTCTTCAGAAGAGAAGAACTGTGAATTGTGGAGAATAAATTATGTATATATTCATATACTAATTTTAATATAAATAATAATAATTAGAATTTTATTTATTTTGTAACAATAAGGAGGAACAGATATTTTTATTTTAGAAATTTTTTAGATATTGACATGTTTATTTTTTAGATGAGATTTGGAAATAGGTATAGAGCCGTTGTAGAGTGCACCTACTACATAATGGTGGCCCATAAACTTCATAACCAAAAAAAGGATAAGAAATTGCCAAACTCCACAAATTAGGTCAAATAGAACATAGAAGACAATGGCTCCAATTAAGGCAAAACTGAGCAGAACCAAAATAGTTTTAATTTTTGGATGCTAAATGGTACCCAAAAAATTAAAATTATTTACATGTATTCTTGGAACTGATCCAAGAACCAAATTTTCATAAATGTTACACAAAACAGAACCAAATGATATTCTTGGAACTGATAAACCAAAAAGTTCCTTCTTCTTTTTTCGGTTTGTTGAATAGGGAAAAAGCAATGCAGTTCACAAGAGATATCCCAGCACGCAATATATCATCATTAATTATAATGATTATCTCATAATACAAGACGTTAGAGTTCGAATGCTGACAACTTCAATCCTCTCAAATGGTATATTTGAGTCTGAGAAGGCTAATTAGGAACAAATAATTCTTTTTAATCTCTAGCAATCTTTTGTCATGTTCCTCAGTGTTGAGAATTTTTGCTTTACATAGCATAAGTGGTGCAATAACCACTATAATGGGGTTCAAACAATTTAACATAATATTTCTCTGCGGATTAATTGGAAGAAATGGTTTAAGTAAACTAAATCTACATTTTCCAGCTATGTTAACATACCAAAAGTTGATTCTTCTCTTGAACAACCATCAAAGTACGTATATGTTCTTAATTATCACAAGAAAGTAGAAAAATATTAACTGCCACAAATATCACCAATGGCAACATCATAAAACTGTCGCCAAAATGTGTTAAGTTTGTTGCCATTATTCTATAGCAACAGTTGATAGACGTTGCATTCGCCCCTGTAGCCTTAGGTTATTGCAACGCTTTGAGTATCTTATTCCAATAGTTGAAAATTGTTGCATTTGAATGGTTAAAGGCAACAATTTCAATTGAGTTTTAGGCAACAATTTTATTTAGCTAGGGCAACATTATTTTTTGAGAAAATGCAACAAATTTGTAGAGAAATGGTAATGAATTTTTAAAACCTACGACGATAATTTTTTTTTTCATTTGTAGCAACAGTTTTGTATAATTCAAATCCAACACTTATTTATTTATAAAGCAATAATTTTATATAAGTTAAAGCAACACCTATTTAGTACAAAGGTAATATTTTATCTAAACAAAAAGAGTATTCAAGCATATGAAAATTAATTTCAAACTATTCGATTCACAATATATATTCATAATGCAGAATAAACTTTTGTACAAGTCATACTCATATTAAAAGAAATTTAATATCTTCAATATCTACAAGATATTTTAAAAATGTTTTAACAAATTTTTCTAAATGAAGATATTATACATAAACTCTCAAGATTCTTTGTTGTGTAAACGGTCTCCGAAACCTACATGCACAAATAAAAAAAAAGACACTTAGTTATAGGATATAAACAAGTTGGAATTAATAAAAAAAAAAAAACCATGTACCTACAATCTATCTCACAATATGTGAATTTTTTAGTTTAGACAAAATTGAAAGTCGAGTCATTCACCGTGTTCAAAAAATAATAAAGTCTAAATAATAGCATGATAAGCCTAACGAACTATAAAGTTCATAACTATGACCATCAAATAAACAGATGGTCAAATCGTAAATACATTAGCCAATTAGTCATAGCAGTGAACAGATCATTCAGGTCCTTTTATAAACCTAATGGCCCCAACAACAACGCTTAATTTATTTCGACTTAACATTTGTGCATCTAATATTTTGTGACAACAATTACTATCATATTAGAATGTCTAATATACCTGATCTTTAAAAATCCTGGCACCTATATTTTGTCGAACGAATTTGAAGTTAAGTTTGAATACAATTTTTACACTTATGTCATGCCATATCTACAAACCAAAATGATGATGACAAGAAACAATAATAAAGAAAAAGAGAGAGGAGGAGGGAGTGCTAAAAGATATAACAGCAGTTAATACATTTAAATAAAAAATATATTGGTATAATTTTTCTGGTTATAGACAAGTAAATCAATTTAAATGTAAACACACTAGATGGCATGAAAATAAGGCTAACAAAATCACAATGAAAATGACCGATTGCCATTTTTATAGAAAACCCTTTAATGATTCTTTCTATGAAATTTCTGATACCTAGCTTCCTTATTTCTCACGAGCATATTTTGATATGGTCAAAGCAAGAGCAAGACATAAAATATGTGCGAGTTACACATATGGTCAGCATAGAAAAGATCCAATTAAGCAGAGAAAAATAGACAATATTATGAACTACATCCACATGCTTTATAAAGAAATTTGCAAATAAGATACAGAACAAGTATCTAAAACTACGATAACATGTTACAATAACAAATTATTTGGCAAGTAAAGTGGGCTATGAAGCTTTTTCATACATGAGCCAAAATGTTATAAGAGACAAGGCGGAATCTAATGTCTATATATGACAAGGAGCTGCCATGATTAGGTTCTACAGGCTATCAAAATTTATACTTATGGAAAGTAACAGCAAGACAATCCTATGCTGAACAAACCAAAATATAACCCATACCAAAATATAGTGCCCAAGCCAAAATATGATGTCATATATGAATTATTGTAAACAAGGCTGGAAAATCCATACTAGAACTCATGATTAAATCCAACGAATAATACACATTTCCTGCAGCACACCCTGTATCGAAGTGGTTAAAAAAAGTCCAACCTCAGAAGAAAACACCACAAAGATGACTTTGAATAAAAATGATTATGAACAAAAAGAGCATATAACTTTTTAGTTTTCTAATTATGGAAAAAAAGCAAAGAGGAAGGACATTTTTTACTTTGTAAAAAAATGATAAATTTTAATTTGAGGTTTGGTACATACCTTAAATTTGACTGCTTTATATGTTCCATACACTACACCTAGGAAGAAACACATAATTAGATACAAATAATACATTCCAATCCTGCTTCAAATTAGAGAATATAAGCATAATATGGAAATGAAAATACAACAAAATACTACATGCCATAGTCAAGAAATTGAGATCATAAAAAGGGAAAAGAAAATACATGTTACTCTTAAGCACTGTCTAATGATTGTGCATTTCCCACTTGTGGTGCACTAGAAGCATCATCTGGAAATCAAAAAAGACGATTCATGCCTAAATTCAGTCCCATATTAATAGCTTGCATTTGTTGTATTATACTTGACATAATTTGTTGTTGACTTGTTGTAATTCTATTTTGTACTCTTCCAATTTCTTTTCCATTTCCTCACACATGTTTTCTCACTACAATTTTGATGAATCCACTCATTCTTCAAGTACTTTCATTGAAGATTGACTATTGCCTTCATTTCTTTTCAAATAAGCTTGGAACACACTTCTTCCATAAAGCATTGGATGCATAGGGTTCTTGTCTTTCATGACAACAGAAAATGCATCAATAGCTTGGCCACTATCACTGGTTTGTTGGCATTGCAAATCTTACATTTGTCCGTATAATTAAAAAAGATCAAAATTTTAAAGCACTAGAACCACAAAGGTTATATATAATAAATAATGGAATGAAAATATCCAAAGATGAGTAATTTATTTTAATTCTTGTAATTTCCTCATAGTATCTTCACTTGGCTGTTTATAAATTCGTCTGGGTTTTCTTTTACGTGTTGCAATGAACATCTCTACTAGTATGGGTTCTTCTTTAGTTTCCTTTCCATCTCGCTATGATGGAAATATTTTGTAAAAAAAAAATTGCATCAAACTCAAAATTATATAGCATAATATAAAATTGGATAAAAAATAATATTTGCAATCCTACCAACTTCTTCCTTATTATAGTTGTTTATTGTGATCTAGTGCATTCGTTTCACTAATTTTCTATAAAAAGTTTGTAAAAAATATCTAGTTTTCATTAGAATATAATAAGATGTAAGGTAAGTTGAAAATAACAAATACCTTTGAAGTTGCAAAATTTTAGCATTTTAACAAAGCTTTAAATTGTGCCTCGGGCACATTTGGAGGATGGTTCAACATCCTAACTTTGTTTGTCTTGTACTTAGCAAAATAATCTCTCTTCATTCTACATTTGTATACTCGCTAATCGTCTCCAATTATTGTCAACACTCACTTTTTGCCTTAGGGAGGAACAATACTTTTTCTACATCAATAATTTAATTAAAAAAGGATATTAGATACTATGTATTGAATATCTAACATTTAAATACAAATTAAGTTAATATTCATACATTTGCATATTCCTAAAATTTCTCCTTTGTAGGTATTTTTTCGCCAAGTAACATGATCTATAAGTGCATGGGTTGCATTTCTAGCTAGTGTCTCCAAAAAGTTATTGAATTCGGTTAAGGTCTTATAATCTAGACCAATAAGCGGATTCTTTGAATTTAGAATGATTGGCTTTCGATGATCCATGTCACATGTGAGCACTTTATTCATTGTTGTAGGCCTTCTAGTTTTTTTATTTGAAGAAGCTACAACATATGTGAGAAATATTGTTAGAAATATTTGAAGAAGCTATAATTTTTTTGCTCATTGTAGTTTTATGGGATGATATATCTAAACCTTAGCCATAACTAAAATAATGTACATGTTCCTTGAGAGCTGTTGCGACTTTCTTCAACATTTGATTCTTGGACATTTATTATGATGTACTGTATTCAACAATAGGAAAAGTATTCAACAACAAATAGAAAAACTTGAAAAAAGGGAGAAATTAAGTTCTTACTTCACAACGGCATAAAAGAGTTTCATCACTAACCAATCACTTGGATCCATCTAATCCCAATCAATATTATTATGTTCTAAACCATCCTTTATTTCATCATAAGAGATTTGTACATCCAAGTTATATGGAGGTAGATCAAGAGTTTCTATAGGGGCATCCTAAGGGGTCATTACTCGATGTCAAAGAAGAACTATTATTGAAACCATTGGGTTCCCCCCAAAATACGTCTTAGATATTTATATAATTTTTGACCTAAAGATCAAATAAATCTCAAGGGACCTTTTTCATCATATAACGATGCCCTTCATCAATAGGATCTTTAACATAAAACACTTGATGTGCTTAAGCTGCCAAAACAAATGGATGATCTCCATAACATAACTTATTGAAATTTACACAAGTAAGCCCATATTTATCATTCTCAACTTGAAACCAAGCAAATCTAAATAGGACAATACTAAAATGGCCACAATAGTCAATTTGAATAATTTCATTTATTGCTCCATAATAAGTGACATATCCAACAACAGGATGTTTATCTCTAGAGCTTGAAAAACTCGTAGTTAAGGAATTCAAAGTGACTCCATAATTTTGAGTTTTGCATCTGGCATAACGTTTCCTAGTATGAAACCGATACATATTGATAAAATACCCATTATATTTTTTTGCTATAATATTTGGTCTAGTAGATAACCACAGGATATGATTTGAGATGGATTCAACCATCACTTTTTCTCTTATGGTTTTGCATTCTTTCCCATTTGCTTGTTTTACTTTGACAATTCATCAAGTTTTAATGTATCCTGTATATAACAAATTTATCAAATTCATTACAAACACTTGCCTTTATATAAAAATGCACTTAGGATTAATTAAAAAAAAAGAATACTTATATGATATACTTTTCAACAACCTTATCCTCACAATTGAACAATGGATAGCGATGTGCTTGCAACCATGATCAATTATCTAAAGAGAATGCCTTGCCTTTTCTTTTCTTCTTTCCCCCTATAGGATGACCTATTCTATAGAAAATAGGAGAGAACATATGAGCAAATGTGAATATTTCATCATTCCACTAATATCTAATAAATCTTGTCCTCACGCTATCATGCATGTAACGTGAACAAAAAGTTATGCATTCCTCAGCAAGATAGCCTTCTGTTATGGATCCTTCTGGATGACTACGATTACGAATAAAAGACTTCAACTTACATAAGTCCCTCTCAATAATGAATTGGTCCACCAAATTTAATTTCATTAGCTAAATGAATAGGCAAATGCACCATTATATCAAAGAAACTTGGAGGAAAAGTCTTTTCAAGTTGACAAAGTATTTCAACAATTTCTGATTGCAACTTTTATTTATCTTTTAACTTTACAACTTTACTACATATGCCTCAAAAGAAGTCACCAAGCCTAATTAGTGCAACAACAATAGGTTTAGGCAATGTTTTTCTCACAGTGACTTGAAGCCAATAATGCAAAATAAAATGAGCATTATGACTTTTGTACCTTGAGATTTTCTTATCGCTAATTTGCACACATCTTGAGACATTTGATACAAAACCTTGAGGTAGCTTTGTGTCTTTAAAACAGAGAAAAAAAGCAACTTCTCTTTCGATGTCATTGAAAAACAAGCTTTATCCAATTGAATTTTTCCATTCTTATTTGCAGGAATTGGTTAAAGTTCTTTCCTTATTCCCATATCTTGAGAGTCAAACTGAGTATTTATATGATATTTCGTCTTTCTCGAAATGTCTAATAATGTCTCTAATATATTATCACAGATATTTGTTTTCTATGTGCATCACAACTAAATTATATCATAGAGCGTTGTGCTTCCAATAAGGCAACTCATAAAAATAGACCTTTTTCTCCATGGGCCATCTTCTTTCTTCTTTTCTTTCTTCTTCTTTTTTGACTGACCAAAGACATTATTAAAATTAGACAACATTGAAAGAACTCAAATCCTGATAAAGGATTAGGTGCAACTCTCAACTCTACAACACCATCAAAAGATCTTTTATCAAGTCATCATGGATGTTGCACATTTAAGAATCTTTGATGACCCATGTAACATATATTTTTGTTATATTTTAAATACTGGGAGCAAGTATCATAATTACAAGAAGGGTTGCTAACTTTCCTTTAGTGCTCTATCCAGACAACATTGCATGTACTCACTAATTGTCCATAATAAAGCTGCATGCATATCAAATGCTTGGTTCTTCTATGCATCATATGTTTCAACACTAACCTCCTATAACTCCTTCAATTCTTTTATCAGTGGTTATAAATAAACATCAAATATCCTTATTAGGGGAAACCGGACTAGAAATAGCAATAGGAGATATTCTGGCTTCATTCAAATCCACGGTGACAAGTTATAGTTAATTAACACCACTGGCCATGTACTATGAGAAATACTCATGGTTCGAAATGGAACCATCAATAGCAAGACCTAACCTGACATTATGAGATTCTTGTGCAAAATTAGAGTACAAAGAATCAAAATTTTTCTAAGCTTGGCCATCGGTAGGATGCTTAAGATTTCCATCATTAGGTAGCTCAATTGCATGCCACCTCATTGTAATTGTTGTTTCAGTGTTCATTAATAGCCTTTGAAGCCTAGAATTTAATGGAAAATACCTTAAAACCTTGGCAGGAATATGATAAGTGCTAGAAGAAGAGCCTTTACTATTATCCCTTTGACTATTATGATTAAATTTCCACCTTGAAGCACCACAAATAAAACACTGATTTGCTTTTTCATTATCATTCCAAAATAACATATAGTCATTAAGACTTGCATGTATTTTTTGGTAATCAAGACCCAAATCTTTGTTAGCCGTGATTGTTGACCAAAGAAAAAAAAATTGTAAGGGATTTAACAATCCCACATCGAAGAAGAAAGGAAATAGGAGGGTATTCCCCTCCTATATAAATGGCTCAAATCCTTTAGTTCAAAACACACCAAAATACAACAAGTGTTTTATATTAGAGATTAGAGTTGAGCTCTTGGAGTCTCTTGGAATATAAATATTCGGGGTGTTTTGGGTGTCGGGTAGAAAAATATTTTGTATTTGTGGTTGTAATAATTTTCCACATAGTAAATATTTTTCTTGGTTGTCGTTAGGCAACGGCTGTGGTTTTTCTCCATTTGGGAGTTTTTCACGTTAAATCTTTGTGTCTTTATTCTCTTTAATTTCACAGTCATTATTTTATTTTCTCATTTATTCCTTCTTAAAAACGGTCCGAGGGAAGGAAAAATAGCGATTTTCCCAACAAGTGGTATCAGAGCTTAGGTGTTATAATTTTTGTCAAAAATCTTAATATGCTCTGTGGTTGCAGCTTGGTCTAATCTTCCACATCAGAAAAGTTTTTTATTAAAAAATTATTTTTGTTTTTAAGCTGGTGGAGCCTTTGAAGCTGGAGGAGCTTTGGAAAAGGTGGAGCCGTTTTACTTTGGTGTGCTTGAGTATTGGTAGTGAGATAAATAATTACATGTCGAGGTAAATTCTGTCAAACGACACGAATTTAGTCTAAGGCAAGTAGATTTTAAGTGAGACCATTGTGACTCCTCCTCTTACCTGGGAATTTACCTGGTGTAATATTTATTTCTGATCCTTTATTAATCACAAAGTAAGCATGTAGGCAATAAGATGAGAGATTGAGAAATTTGATGGGAGAATGAATTTTGCACTGTGGCAAGTGCAAGTCAAAGACGTGTTGATACAGTCTGGACTACATAAGATTTTGCAGGGTAAACCAGTCAGCGGAAGAAATTCAAGAAAAGGTGGTGGTAGTGGAGACTCAGAAAAATCCAAGATTTGTGACGAAGAATGGGAGGAGCTGGATATCAAGGCGGCAAGTCAAATTCACATGTGTCTAGCAAAAAATGTTCTTGCTAATGTGCTTGGATTGTCCACGACAAAGCAGCTGTGAGAGAAACTGGAAGAATTGTATCAGGGGAAAAATATATCCAACAGGTTATATTTGAAGGAGCAATTTCATACGTTGAAAATGGCGGAAGGTACAAAGCTGTCCGATCACCTGAGTGTCCTCAACGGTAACATCTCTGAATTGGAAACTCTTAGAGTGAAAACCGAAGATGAAGATAAAGCTCTTCGGCTCATCCTGTCACTTCCTTCAACATATGAGCACATGAAGCCTGTTCTGAAATATGGTAGTAAGGAAGTGGTGTATGCGGATGTGGTTAGTAAGCTCATTACTGAGGAGAGAAGACTGAATGAAATGAAAAATAAATCTTATGAGAATTCAGCTTTATCTGTCGGTATCAGGAAAAAGAATAAAGGCTCTGGAAAGAAGAAGGTTGTCTGCTGGGGGTGTGGTCAAACTGGACACGTGAGGAAGGATTGCCCGAACGGTGGAGCTGATTTGGCTAGAAGCTCTAACGTTGTTGCTGCCAATGTGATCTCCTGTGGCGAAGGAGATGATGAGTTTTCTCTGTAGTTGAGAGAAGTGTGTCATCATGGCATGATTGCTACCCGTTGAGATGCCATGGAAGAGGACGGATTATTGGTAGCTGGTCCACGGAAATACGCGCTGTATTGGTTGACAGTTGATGCAAGGTGCGTGGTGGAAAAATTTTATCGATGGCTAATGAACTCTCGGAAAGTCAACAGGAGGGTTGCACCATAAATTATTAGCGGGATTTCGACATGGCCGGTAAAAAATTCTTGGAGTCTGTGAAGTGATTTCAAGTGATGATACTTTTTTATGGTGGAGTATGATAATTCTTGTTATTAGAATTATGATTGTCGGTAACAGACAATGTTGTATTTTTTTTAATTTTCTTTTGTCAAGGTGGAGATTGTTAGCCGTGATTGTTGACCAAAGAAAAAAAAATTGTAAGGGATTTAATAATCCCACATCGAAGAAGAAAGGAAATAAGAGGGTATTCCCCTCCTATATAAGTGGCTCAAATCCTTTAGTTCAAAACACACCAAAACATAACAAGTGTTTTATATTAGAGATTAGAGTTGAGCTCTTGGAGTCTCTTGGAGTATAAATATTCGGGGTGTTTTGGGTGTCGGTTAGAAAAATATTTTGTATTTGTGGTTGTAACAATTTTTCACATAGTAAATATTTTTCTCGGTTGTCGTTAGACAACGGCCGTAGTTTTTCTCCATTTGGGAGTTTTCCACGTTAAATCTTTGTGTCTTTATTCTCTTTAATTTCTTAATTGTTATTTTATTTTCTCATTTATTCATGCTTAAAGACGGTCCGAGAAGCGGAAAAATAGCGATTTTCCCAACAATCTTTCACCATTTTTCTAGCTTTATTGAAAGACTCAGGAAGTTTTACATTAGAAAATGCCTCTTTTAACAAGTCAAATAAATTAGCAAATGCTGCATTGCTAAGTCCATAAAAACATTTGAAAGGATATAACCGAATGGTGAAAGAAAGTCTAGAGAAATTCTTGCATATAGGGTACAACTCTTTTTGACCTTCCTCCACTAGCTTATAAAACTTCTTTGCCTCTATTGTTAAACTCTATTTAACTCATTAGTTATCACTAAACACTCTTTGATTTCTAAAAGTATCATACAATAATACATCCATATCATCATATGAATCAAGCTTATCATCACCAATATCATTATCTATGCTCATCATTGATGATAGCCCCTCTCCATAGAAACCCAATCTATATATCCTTTAAGAAATCCATGCATAATTAAACGGTCATACACAATGCTTCTACAGAACAAATACCAATTACTACACTTTCCACAAGGACAAAGGATTTCATCACCCTTAGTCGCTCTTTGAAATGCCTTATCAAGAAAATGATTAACCCCATGTATTTACTCTTCATTATATCGAGGATATTTAATCCAACTCTTATCTCTGTTGTCCATGTCTTAGACTAATCTCAAGAAAAATTCAGGAATTCTACATGCAAAACCAAATCAAATACCTATGGTAAAATAGAGAAAATAATTTAAACAAAAAGAACATCATTTTATGCTCAAATAAAAAGATTAGCATTTATGCTTAAACAAGTAAAAAACTTAAAAACTCTAAACTAAACTTTCCAAAACTCATTAGCATATGCACCGCACTCAAAATACCAAAAAGCCAATTGAAATACATAAAAAAAAGATTCCAGTAATAGAATCTGATTTAAATATATCATAACAAAGTGAAAACAATATTCAAAATCGATTCTAGTTAAAGAAGCACAAAAAACTTAATGCAATAAAAAATTTTAAATAATTATCTTTGATTAGAACAGATATTCAAGCAAAATCACAGATATTCAACTTCGAAATCGTAAAACTTCATAATCTCTAAAATCTTCATAGCTAAAATTGAATGAGACATGAAAAAGTCGTTCGATTGAGATTGAGTGAGATAGTGAGAGAGAGTGAGAGTTTTCGACTAATTTTCAGGAGTTTCTTAGACAATGAGAGGGCTTCTTTTTATTTTAAGTAAAATATTTTTACACGAAATAAAAAAAAAAAGACATTTCAATTAAATTATAATTTTCATATTTTTAGAACTCAAAGTAAATTCTTAATATTCTTATTTCAAAAGCATTATAACAACTTCAAAATTAAAATTTCTTAATGCAGCAAATTAAAACTATTGCCTTTGCCTTGATAAAGCAACATTATAAAAATTTATTACATTATCTCAATTAAAGTTACAATTTGTTTTACATTTTATTACATTTAATATCCAAACATCTAAAATTCTTGCAACAGCTCTAAGATGTTGCAAATTTGTTGCCTTAGACATTTTAAAGCAATAATTCCAAGTCTGCTGCCAAGAATATGTTGCAAAAGCCCAATTATATGGCAGTGATATTATTGTACACTCAAGAATTAGTTTATTAATTAGCATTAAATGAGTTTCAATTTTAATCAGAACAAAATCTATTAATATTTGGAACATTTTTTAAGTATTTTTTTTAAGTTTTCAAAATTGAACTATTTTGGATTGGTTTACTTGAACTTTAATTTTTGCTCTTTTTGCAACTGAGCAAATGATGAAATTATGGATTGGGTGGAAATCTATGATAGAAAAGCTTTGAAAAGAGGTCAAACAGGGCTAAAGGTGCTTTATTTTAGAGCAAAAAAAAAAAAAGAAATTTTGCAAAGAATGATTGATTAATATCTCAACAACTAACAACCTATAGATGTGTAGTTTTATAAGTTTGTTATCATTGCTGGCTCACTAATATAACCACTAACTGACTTGTAACTATTTACACAATAAATAAGAAGTTTCTACCTCATTCTTCATGCCATCTTAAGTGGGTAAAACTTTATTTTGTTACGTTGTCCGCATCCCTCAAGTATTTATTTTCGTCCACCCACCATTCAATGCCCTAATTAAAAGTTGATATTACATATGATGTAATCCTACGCCAGCTCATAAAATGAGATGACAAATAACATGATAAATTACTTTATTTATTTTGTAAATTATTTTATTATAATATTTATTTAAGCTACGTTCCATTTTATTCTTATAAAATTATTTTATTTATTTTTTAACTATAATTTTCTAAAAATTATAAATTATAAAGTAATTTTGTTTAATAATTAAATAAAATATATTAAGGAGTTTAATAAATCTATGCATAAATTATTAAAAAAATTAATTTATTAAAATTATTTTTTATAATTTTTTTATTTACAAATAATCTATTTTTTTTTCAAAAAGTAGATTATATTTGCAAATAATCTAAATTCTTTTCATTTTTGTGCATATGAATAATCTAAATTCTTTTCAAATAAGCTAAATTTTTCATTTTTAATGATATAATTATTAATTATTATAATATAAAATTTAATTATTAATTATTTAAGTGAATGATTCAATTAAGTTAAAAAAAATAATTATTTAATTATTATTTTCACTTTACATAAGAATTAGCCAAATGTAAAAAAAAATAAAAGAATTTAGATTATTTGCAAATGTAATTTGTTAATCCATTTGTGTGTGTATCGATTCTAACAGCAAGTGTACGGGTCATACAAGTAGTAAATATTTATAGATATCGTTCCCACAGAGAATGAGCTATTTGATTAACCAAAATTCAACTTGACTATTATCTGAAAACTAATTAATTAATTTTATATTTTTAAAAAGTAATTACTTAATCTTTAATTTAAAATTCAATATTAATTTAAAATTTAAAATTAAATTAAAATAAGATAATTATCTATTAATTCAAATTTTAAATTATAATTATAATTTTTAATTTCAAATAATTGAGACAAACTAGTATGATTAGATTTCATTAGAATTATTTCAAATGGTTAAAAATAACTTTTCAAACTAATTTAAATTTTCTTTGAATCAAAGTTACCAATTTCTAAAATTGTAATCTTCTTCTTTCTCAAGCAAGAAAATTAATTATTGATATAATTTATAAATTTTATTTTCATGAATAATAAACTATAATAATCTATTAAGTTCAAATGAATAAAATTGGTCTTAAGATTATTCTTTTATTTCCAAATAATTTTTTTTAAGTTATTAATTTCTTAATCTAAAATCATACCTAGCTTTCACTCAACATATGATTTTAATTGAATATATAATTGGTAGTCAATCAATCACAAGCATTAAGATCAAAATCAGCAAAACTTTAATTCAAAAATAAATAAGTAATCAAATTAATCAATACCCATCATTCATAAATCTAAATCCACTGAATCTCACGAGATTTGTTACTCAGATAAATTAAATATAAAAATATTAGAAATTAAGAAACCAAACATGAAATTTATAATTCTAATATTCATAACAATAAAAGAACAAAAACATAAAAGAAAATATAAACTTGAAAATCTAAACTGAGTAAAGAGTTCAAATTATACGGATGAAAAATCTTTTTCCTCTGATTAGAGTTCAGAAGTAGAGCTGGAATAAATTCATCATTCAAGTTTCTAATAGAGAAGATGCTGAGAAGATTCTAAGAGAAGCACCATGGAATGTCTCTAATGCTCCATTAATTTTAATGCTTTGTAGTGAAGATCAATCTTTTGAAAGCATAGACTTCTCAAAAACCCCAATCTGGATTCAGCTGCATAACATGCTCACCTCATGCATGACCAGAGAAAACGCTAGGAAGATTGGGACCCTTTTCGGAGGGCTAATTGCAGTGGATGACAATAACCAACGAAAAACAATATGGAGTTCATTTTTCAAAATCAAGGTTTGGCTATTAGTTAAAAAACCTTTTGACTCTAGGTTTCTTTAATAAATCCCCAGCGAAAGAAAAGGAATGGATCACAGTTAGGTATGAGAAGTTAGGTGATTTCTGCTTTGGTTGTGGAAGGCTGGGTCATAGTATTCGACTTTGTGCAGAGAAGACTAATGATGAAGAATCTAGTGCCCCAAACCCTCATTTTGGCCCATGGTTGAGAGCTTCGGTGACCGAAAACTCTCCTCTGGTGGCGGAACAAAGTTCAAACGGACTTAGCAGTCCTTAAAAAGCTTCTAGTTCAGGAACTAAATCACTTCTGGCACCCAGAGAGGTAGAGGAAGCTTCTTGCTCCCAGCTGGGGAAGGCGATGGTAAGTCACGCGCCTCCTGAATGCATCAACTCCATTAGAGTTCACAGAAATGTCATTCATCCCTACTCACGTGAAGACATGAGACCTGTCAGTAGTTCCTTTAGTCCCATCACAAAGCTCCTTGGTACATCTCGAGCCTTAGCCACTTATGTCAATACCACCACTACTCCCTTAAAAGACATACCCACTCCTACAATCCATACCATACAGCTCCAATCAGATGAAGGATTGGTGCATGTCATCAGCTCCTTCAATTCCATCTCAAACCCTCCAAGTACATCTCGAGCCTTACCTGATTATGATAATGACACGACTCCCCTGAAAGAAACACCCATTTCAATAACTGTTTCTGAAACTCTCTCATTCATACCACTTGAGAACCCCTACTAGCCTCGTAGAAGCAAACTAGAAGCTAGAAGACATTAACCTTATCTCTGATAACTCAGTTTCTAACCATTCTTTAGAAACTGATCAATCCATTTTTCCAAACATTCAGTACAAAAGGGAGCTCGGTATGGTAGAGGACGAAACGATCATGATAAAGAAATACAGATATGACTCAAGAGAAGAAGGGGGCTCTCTAGACAACTTAATTACTTAGGCCTGTAAAGTTATCAATGATAATCAAGGTTTCTCAATTAACCCCAATTTTAACAAGTGCTAGGCGGAACAAATTACATCCTCATCCATGGAACCCTCTCATAAAACTTTGCAGATTGATGGAGGTGATAAGTAGGTAAAATCAAAGGAGAATCTAGCGGCAAAACAAAAGAAATATGTCTTAACAGTCTGCAACTAGAACAAGTTAAAGAAATGGAAGAGACTTGCTCAGAACAAAGGTGTTGTGGTGATTCAACCTTCTATTGACTCTTAAAACTCAAGCGTCGGTGGCTCGCCAAAAGCCACCCACGAGCCATGAGTCTCCTAGCATGGAACTGTCTAGGCTTTGGGTGGGCCTTGACTAGAAATGGACTCGACGATCTCATCCGTCGATATCACCCAATTATGGTTTTCTTGTCAGAAAGAAAACAAAATATCAATTTTTTGGGAGCCAGCAGGAAAAGAATGGGTTTTGCTAATACTAAGTGTGTTGATCCGCAAGGCAGAGCAGGTGGATTAGCACTCTGGTGGACAGGTAACCTATATGTCTCTATCTTATGCAAAAACTTTAATTTTATACATGTCATTGTTAAAAACTCTAATCATGATGAATATGTTGTTACGTTTGTCTATGGTTGCCCATAAAAGAAGGGAAAAAAGGAAGTCTTTGAAAATCTGAGCTGCCTGAGGCCTGCAGAGGAGGTGTCATAGATCTGCTTGGGTGACTTCAACCAAATTGCTTCTTTTAATGAGAAAAAGGAAGGAGGCCCAGTTAATGGTTTTTGGTGCAGTTGGTTTATCAATTGGATTAACAATATGAGTGGTAGATTTAGGCTTTAAAGGCTCAAGATTTACCTGGTCAAACAAGCAAGAAGGAAGAATGAATATACAGCAACACATTGATAAAGCCTTAGCCAACCTAGAATGGTGCTTAAAATTTTCACGATCAGTGGTGTTACATAGGAGTTTCATTGGCTCTGATTACCGACCATTAATAGTTATATTGGATTTCAAAAAGAGGATCAAAAAGAATATTCAGATTTGAGACAAAATGGCTTCAAACTGGGGGCTGTGAGCAGGCTGTTCAAGGGGCTTGGAACTCAATGAGTACTGGTATTGGTGAGCAAAAATTTGAGATCAATTTAGCTAATACAATAAAAATACTATCAGAGTGGAGTATAAATAACAAGTTGAATGCTCGAAGGAGGATAGAGGAGCTTAAAAGAGAATTGGAAAGGCTATGTTGCAACCCATATGCTCCTAATTATCAACAGCAGGAACGATTCCTTAAGGAAGAACTTAACACAGCTTTGAAGATGGACCAGCAGTTCTGGTTTCAGAGGTCAAGAATAAAATGGTTACGAGCTGGAGATAGAACTACAAAATTTTTCCATGCATCAACCAAGGTTGTCAAAATTAGGATTCTACCTTGAATCGGAAAGTAATTGTAGAATCGTAAATCGGTAGAATCGTATTTGAATCGTAAGATTCTACATCAAATGAAAATTTGACCATATTTTATAAATAAATTACATTTAACAAATTAAAGAACATATAATCACAATTAAATGATTAATTTCTCAAGTTTAAATATAGATTCAAATTACAAATTAAAATAAAAGACATAAATTAACTTAAGTTATAAATAATTATTAAAGATATTAAGTAAGATCAAAGATATCATCATCATTCATTGCCTCATTTGGTGCATCACCAACATCCAAACCATCATCATCATCACAATGAGGGAGCTCCAAGTCATCATCCATAGCTTCTCCATCTTGACTCTCCAAATTCTCTACATCTTCAGCACCTTCATCATCTTCATTTTGTTTCTCCTCTCCTTCTACAATCCACTCATCATCGGAGGAAACATCAAGTTCTTCTTCACTTTTATCAAGTTCACTTGGACTAATATTTTTCTTAACTCTTTTTTCCAACTTCAAGTTATACATTACAAACACCAAATCATTCATTTTTTTTTTTGTACAATCGATTTCTTTTCTTTGTATGGATCTATATTAAAAAGAAAAAAAATTATCAATTGATAAGATGAATGTAAATAAAAAAATATATAATAATGCAAAATGAAATATTGTATGATAACCTACCATCTCAAATGTACTCCAATTTCTCTCGCAAGCTGAAGAGCTACAAGTTAAACTCAAGATTCTTATGGCAAATTTTTGCAATTCTGAGGTATCGGATCCATAAGAACTCCACCAATCAGCTGGATCTTTCTTAGTTATCATTGATTTTGCTGATGTCCGCCCAAATGAACCTCTTGCATGCTTAAATTCCTCAAGTTGCAAATCAATGATATCTCTCTCCTTAGAAGTTCGAATCAATCTCTCCATCACATCATAAAGTCCACGCATTACTTCTCGATCGGCTTGGAAAGTGGGACTATAATGGAATTGAGGATTAAGGTAGTATGCAGCAGCATGCAAAGGATGATGTAATTGTTTTGCCCATCTTTTGTCAATAATTTTCCATTTTTTTTCATGGCTTCATAGAAAGATATTTGCACCATAATTTAAAATTGCACATAAGAAATAAGAATAAGATTTGATAAAATAAAAAACAAGTAATAAAGATGTATATAATAATAAAAATAAATAAATTTACCTTTTCTTGACTTTATTGAAGTTATCTTGTATTTGCTCTTTAGCACGATCCACCTCTTCATATATGAAACCCATTGCCGGCTTGTCATCCGAATCAACCAAACGAAGTACCTTGATAAGAGGATTAGCTGCTTTTAAGCATATCAAGATTACTTTCCAAAATTTATTGTCCGTGACAAAATTTTCAACCTTTATTACATCATCTAATTTGGAAAATCGAGAATTTTTCCACACATTTGATGAAAACAAACTTAGCAAACCATGTTTATGGTCACTGATACTTTGAAAAGTCAAATAGGCTGTAGCAAATCGAGTAATGCCCGGTCGAATCAAATCTTTCCCTTTAGTAAACTTCCTAAGCATGGCAATCAACAAAGTTCTACTATAGATAAAAGTAGTTATTTTTCTTGCCTTATCAATTGTCACAAGATGAACCAACAATTCCTTTTCAAAATCTTCTAAGATTAAATCAATGCAATGTGCTGCACATGGAGTCCAATAAAAATGTTCTCTTTTCTTCATCAATGACTCTCCCACTGCCTTGTAATTAGCTGCATTATCAGTGACTATTTGCACTACATTTTCTTCACCAACTTCCTCCACCACAGCATCTAACATTTCAAAAACTTTCTCTGTTGTTTTACTGATTTCAGATGTATCCAATGATTTTAAGAAAAAAGAACCCTTTGTACTATTCAAAAGAAAATTGCAAATAGATCTTCTTTTCTTATTTGACCAACCATCAGACATAATGGAGCATCCAATTTTCTTCCATTCAGCTTTATGCTCATTTTGAATTTCTTTTGTTCTTAAAACCTCTAACTTTAAGTACTTTTCCCTAATTTCATGATATGATGGAGGTTTCAATCCAATACCATATTTTCCTATTAACTGGCACATAGTAAAAAACTCGGAATTTTTTACACAATTAAAAGGTATGGCACTTGTATAAAAAAAAACGAGCAATTTGTTGGCAAACTTCCTCTCTTAACTCTTTTTTGAACATATTATTGATGGTGGTTTGAGTACTCCCATTCCTTCTCTTGAAAAAAGATGTAATATTTTTTTCAGGAGGTTCTTTTCTTTTATCATTGGGACGAGAATCATTGTCACCATCATCATCACTATGGTCTTCAATTGTGCCCCTTTTTTTCAAAAAATCAAGTTCTAAATTCTTAAGAACATCCAACATTTGGGATCTTACATCCTGAGGAACAGAAACGCATGCACTAACATTTAATTTCGTGCCAGCTAAATGATGCTTCAAACGATATACTCCCCCACTAACATCCCTATTACAATACTTGCACTTCACTTTTTTATTGTTTGTTCCTGAAATTTCTATACAATGATTCCATGCTACATCACTTTTATTACCCGGTGCATTTTTTTCTTAAAGTTTCAGATCCACTAGCCATTTTGAATTTTCACAATTAACTAGAAACAAACAATAAAAGATAAAAAATTAAAATAATCAAACAATATGATTTTAACATATACACTGATTATTATACCATTATTAAACAAATAAATAATTACACAGTTAGTTAACAAATAAATAACATATACACTTATTTTAGCATATAAACTTTTCCTATCAAATAATTTACTTATATGTATATAAAGACAAAAGAGCACTTAGTTAAAAGACAAAAAGAAAGAATTGTAAGAAAGAACAACATAAACAAAAAGCACTTAGTTAAAGACTAAGTTCTACACGACTTACAAAACTAAAAAATATATATATAAAGACAAAAAGAAAGAATGACAGAAAGATGATTATCATTATACAAATTACATACTCATTTTGCAAATTAAAAACTCAGATTCTACCAAAAAATAAATAAAAAATCATACTAATTTTGCAAATTAAATTCAGATTATGCAAATTACGTACTGATTTCCAATATAATCAAAGAATTATACAAATTAAATTATAATTACATATATAAATAAAAAATCAAACAAATAAATAATTAAAAACAAGAGGTTGAATATCCTCACCTTATGCCATTCCAGTAGACTGAAACAAAAATTGAAACAAAAATACCTTGACCATTCCAGTACCGTTGTCGCAAACAAGAGGTTGAATATCCTCACCTTATGCCATTTCCTTAAGACTGAAACAAAAACACAAACTTTATATATCTAGTTCTTAATATTTACAATCTCTTAAAAGGACGTGAGAAGCATATCTGACTCTGTTTTACTGTATTTTTTTTCAACATATTCAAATCATTGTGAACTATGATCCGGTGCACCATTTTGATACAAGCCAGTGTATAATGCATTAAATGACATTGCCAAAATCACATTTAACAGTTTATTTCTGATTTACTACATTCATATCTCCAATAAAAAAAAGACAATTTGAATATGAAGATGATTTATACAGCAAAGCTGATTTAGATTATAAAAATTTGAGCTCTAAAAGAATGTAGAATCATGAACTGCATGAATCGGAAAAATATAATTCTAAATTTAGTTTCAGAATCCATTGATTTTAACAGAAATCAAAATGGAATGCAAGATCTAACAATCGCAACCAGCAAACAAATAGAAAACAGCAAAAATTTTCCTGAAAGTTCCAGAAACTTTCTAAGGAATTTCAAATTGGAAACCGAAATCAAATTACCTTTTTTAGGAAAAAAATGAGATTTTTGGGAGATTTGTGTTTGTTTTTTTTTCTGGTTTGCGTGTGTAAAAATAAGTGCAACGGGCGCTGGGAATGGCCTTGTGGCGCTTAAAGTACCCGCACTCTATTTTAAAATAAGAGAAGTGTGTGTGAAATGAAATGAAATTCCACTTAAATGAACCTTAAATTCACTCTCGACTGATCCTGGTCGTCCGTTTACAATATCTCATCTACAGACCCCATGACGCTTCACTCTCGTGCTGCCAAATGCTGGCTCGCTTTCGGGTGCTTCACTTCTGTGGACGTTTGTGCTTCACTCTAGTGCTTTACTTCGGGTACTTCTTTTTTCTCCTTTTGCTTTATAGATTTTCTCCTTTGAATCGCGATTTCTCCTTTTTGCTTTATAGATTTTCTCCTTTGAATCGCGATTCCACCCTAAAAACGATTTTACTACCGATTCAAAACTTAATCCCATATTCAAATCGTAGAATCGTAAGATTCTACGTTTTGAATCGGGATTTTGACAACCATGGCATCAACCATTCAAAGAAGGCAACTGAATGCAATTATTAAAATCAAGAATGCCTAAAGGAGATGGATAAAAGGTGAAGAGGATATCATGAAAGAAGCCATTAATTATTTTTTAAATCTCTACTCTGCAAATTAAAATACCAGTTGGGATGAGGAGTTTGATCAGATTCCAAGTCTGGTTACAGAACAGTGTAATGACTCCCTATGCGAAATTCCCAATGAAGTTGAAAATAAGAAGGCTATGCTTGAATTAGGGGCTTACAAAGCTCCTGGCCCTGACGATTTCCCAGGGGTTTTCTATAAGATATTTTGGGGAATCATCAAAGGTGATTTGATCAAAACAGTTCAGGCCTTCTTCTCTGAAATAAAACTCCCCTAGGGGCTCAATCAGACTAATATAACCTTAATACCCAAGGTACCGTCACATGAATCCCTCTCTCAATTTAGGCGTATTGGAGTGTGCAACTTCAGTTACAAAATCATTGCTAAAATTCTTATCAGTAGGCTTAAACCTTATATGCACAACCCAATTAATGTGACTCAAGGAGCCTTTATACCTGGCAGGGTTATACATGTAAATATTTTAGTTGCTCATGAAATCTTCCACAGACTTAAAGTTAATTCAGGGGGGCAAAACCCAAATGGTCATCAAACTAGACATGCACAAAGCCTATGACAGGGTAGAGTAGGGCTTTCTTGAAAAAGTTTTTAGAACTATGGGGTTTGGAGAAAAAGTAGCGGCAATATTTATGAAAATGTGTTACCTCTGTAACTTTTGGAATTTTGATCAATGGTAGCCCCTCCAAACCTTTTATTCCAACTAGAGGCCTACGGCAAAGGGATCCTTTGTCCCCTTACCTTTCCTTTTTGTCACCAATGTCCTATCAACTCTTTTCGACCATGCTCTTCACAATCACCAACTTGCTGGCTTCAAACTAGCTAGGTCAGCCCCTAAACTAACCCACCTTCTATATGTTGATGATACCTTAATTTAAGGAGAAGCTAATCCGAATGAGGCCATGACAATGCTGAACATTCTGAAAAAATATGGTGAGGCTTCTGGGCAAGCAATTAATTTTGAAAAATCCAAGATTGCTTTTAGCAAAAATACTCATCCTGAGAATAGAAGTTATATAACTAGTCTAATGGGTATAAAGGAAATGCAATCTGATGATGTCTATTTAGGTTTACCAACCATGTGGGGTAGATCCAAGTCGGAGGCATGTAACTTTATTCTTGGTTAGGAAAAAAATATAATCATGGAGGCATAATCTTTTATCCTTTTTGGGTAAAGCGATCTTAATAAAAGCAGTACTGAATGCTATACCCACTCACTTGATGTCATGTTTTTGCTTCCAAAATCCCTTTATCAAAAGCTTAGTAGTTTAATATCTAACTTTTGATGGAGCCAAAATAAGAAAGAAAAAGGCCTTGCTTGGAGACGTTGGGAGATTTTAGCAAAATCCAAGTACAAAAGGGGTCTGGGTTTCAAAGATTTTAATTTTTTTTAACATTGTATTGCTTGCTAAAAACTGCTGGAAATTAATGACAAGGGTTGATAGCATTTGGTTTCAAATTATGAGTTCAATTTATTTTCCTAGAGGACCTTTTCAGGAAGCTAGTTTGGATCCCAAATCTGTCTAATTTTAAAATTTTCTCTAATAGACCTGTGAATTCTTCTGTCTACTAGGTTTCGGATTTAATAGAGGATAATAGGAAATGGAACTTAAACCTATTGAATTGCTTATTTTCTGATAGAGAAATAAAAGCCATCCTTGACATCCCCATTACTTTAACTGATGAGACTGATAAGATAGTTTGGCACCCAGACAAGTTTGGGAAGATCTCTGTCAAGGCTGTATATCAATATTTATGCAATAAAATGAATCATAATCAGACGGCCTATTGGGATATTTCACTTAACAACAGTAACATATGGTATTCTATATGGAAGCTTAAGATTCCCCCAAAAATCCAAAACTTTGTCTGGAGAGCTTGTGCCAATGCATCCCCAACTGGTGTTAACGTCAAAAGAAGAAATCTTGGTATTTCTAATTTTTGCTCTATTTGTAATAACACAGTAGAATCATATATGCACTTGTTCTTTGCATGTGAACATGCTAGGGCTGCTTGGTTCTATTCTGATATTGGCATCAACCCCTCAATTTTTTATTGTTCTTCTTTCTTAAATTGGTAGGCTGATGTATTAAAAAAACTAATTGTTGAGGACAAGAATATTTTCCTTGCCAAAATTGCATGCCTTTTTATGGAGTTTGAGGAAGGCAAGGAATGAGTGGCTCTATAATGGTACTAGACCTGATCCCATTTATTCAGTGTATAGAGCATCTTCTATTTTTCATGACTATGTTAAAGCTTATCAGGAAATTAATGTTGATGCGGGATGCTATCAATCTAATGTTGTTACAAACAGGGATGACAGAAGAGACACAGGATGGACACCGTCACCAATGAATTGGTTGAAAGTAAATACTGATGCAAGCTTCTCTCCAAGGGCCTCTGTTGCAGGTGCTGCTATGGTTTTTCGAGATCACACTGGCAAGATTTTGGATGGAGTTGTATATCTGATTCAATCTTATTCCCCTCTTAGAAATGAAGCTGAAGTTATGCTCTAAGTTGTCGAAAGAGCTATTCATTTTAACTGTTGCTACAGCATGTTTGAATCAGATAATGAGCAACTTATGAAAGCTATTAATTCCTTTGATTTTTGCGCTACTGAAATTGATGCAATTGTATTACATATTAAGAGATTGAAGCATTAGTTTTAGGGTTGTATTTTTTATTTCTGTTAAGAGGGAATGTAACAGAATCTCTGATTGGCTAGTTACTGCGTAATTAATTCCAAACTTAAGCATGATTGGCTATGTAATCCACCTCCCCATTTGCTGGAACTGGTGGAATTTGATGTACCTATTGTTAGTTAATTAATATTATCAGATTCAGAGTTAAAAAAAAAAAATCAGTCCCCAAGAATTTCCTATCAAAATTAATAACAGAAATGCAATTAAATCAAAGGCTATTCTTTGCTCTCTTTTTTTAACTTCATAAAAAAATTATGGCTTAGAATTATATAATTATAAAAATAAAATTTGAGAGTTTGTTATCTTTCTCAACTTTCAATTTTATTATTTGATTAAATGCATAGATATTATTCAATCATTTGAAGAAATAATCTTTTCTTTTCCATTGATGATGATGTAAGTACTAAGCAAAAGTCATATTATTCTCTGTGTTTAAGAATTAAGTTAAATTGTAAAATATATATATATATATATATATATATGTTGTAACACTCTTATATTCTATAAATATATAATATATAAATTCAATATATATAAAATATGCATACATGATATAAAAATATAATAATTTGATCTCATAAAAAAATTTTCTTTATCAAATTAAAATCTCAAATACCTTAAAATATATTTATTTAAATAGTAAATAAATTATTCTTTATTAATTATAGGATCTAAAATAATATTTTATATGAAAATCTCTGAAAAAAAATTTATTAGAGTTTTACAAGACATCCCAAAAATTCAACAGTTCATAACCTGCAAAAAAAAACCTCCCAATAACACAAATCACACACTTTTCTAAATACTTCTCAATCTTTCCATATTTCCTCAAAATATTTTATACATACATATATATATATTAAAATACATATAAAACGCTTATTATACAATTTATTCAAAAAATTTCTTACAATTAACAATATATACGTAAAAAACATAACATAATACATATAATATCAAAATATATTATAATATAATATATACATGCTGATAAATGTCTCTGATCTTAATGCATCCAAAATCTATTCAACAAGTAGCATCAAATCTAGACCCAACTCGGTTTATAAACACCCTTCGGCTCAACCAGATCACCCCTGTCATCTGCGCGATGAATTACAATCACACAAAACTAAAATTTTAGCGGTACAAACTTTGATAATAATAAAACTGTAAAACAATATCAATGCAAAATGCTTTTGCATGATGTTTCACAATGTAGTACTCAATTTCACCTTAAAATACATCCTTTAATCATTTTACAATTCACATAAGAACAACATACAAGCATGGGCTTAAAGGATTTAATATGCCATTCAAATTTCAGGGTTATTGTTTTGGTCGAAATTGACACTAAGTGTCTAGCCCCGAAGGCAAATCAAAGTAATGCTCAAAAGCTAGCCCCGAAAGCAAATCATATCACAGTGACGCCAAACATTTATCCCCGAAGGTAAAATCAAGTATTAGTGATGCATGGCATTTAGCCCCCAAGGCAAACAATGAGGATAATTTCATAGGCATGCCGCCAAACACTGAACTCTAAAAATTAAATAACATACTAGACATACAATTATTTCATATTTTTCATCATCAATTGTCTTTCTCATTTTCTCATAATCAACTAAGCACATTGCCTCTTTTCTTATTATCAATTAGACACATTGTTTCATTTTCTCATTAACATTATCTCATTTTCTCATTATCAATTAGACACATTGCCTCATTTTCACATTCATATCAATTAGGCATATTACCTCATTTTCTCATTCATATCAATGTCAATTCACTTTAATTTATCATATTTTATCATTTCATCACAATGTATACATATTTCTCATCACACACACATCACCCAAATATTTTGGGTTATTTTCATATAATTCATATAAATCACATTTTATACAATTTAGCCATTAACAATGGCTTTTCACAATGCATTTAATGCATACATAACAAATCACAGATCATAGCACAATGTTCATGAATGTTCAATGTACTAAGTAGCTTAACACATTTTTCATCCAAAATGTATTAAGCCAAAATTAATACAAACATATCACATTCCTCAAAAGTTTATATTTATCTTAAAAAAACACTCAAAAATAAGCTCAACATCAACCTTCAACCTTCTTTTTCAAGTTGCCCTTCAACACTAGGGTTTGACAAATCACCTCTCCTTAATGCTAATACACAATATGATCAAATACAATCGTTTAATATCACATTTTAAGGCATTACAGCATTAAATCTCAATTAAATATCACTTCTACAAATATCCCAAAATATGTCTAACCTCAGTTTAACTTAGCAAAACTATGCTAACCAATTTAAATTTATGTTTTAAGTTTATTTATATCATTATAAACATATTTTAACATGTTTAAATAAATTAAATCAATTAAACACATATTTTTGTTCAAAATCCTAAAATGGCATAACCTTCACCAATGAAGTTTCTTCAATTCAACTCATTGCAATTATCAAACCAATCTTATTTTCATCACTTATATCATTAAATAACATGCTTCCAACATTAAAATCAAACAATTGACCAATCTTTAAAAATTCCCTTTCTAAAACCCTAAATTCAATACTACTATTTTCAAACTCTAACTAAACTTAATCAAATCCATCATTTAACTTTAAAATTATTATTTATGCATCAAAATAACACATTTAGAATCAAATTACTCAATTAAATCACATAAATTTAAAAATCCAAAAGTTCCACAATCCTAAATTATCTCTTTTCACCAAACTTCATTCAAACTTAACTATTTCTTTAATATAACTTAAAAATTATTATTAGCTACTCAAAATAACTTTATTCCTACCCAATTAAGGAACTAAATCATGCTACTATAAGAACCCAATATCCACATATTTCAAAATTCCATAGAAATCTAAAGAAATATGTTGAAAACTTACTTTTTCAAGAAAAAAATACCCAAACCACCATTGAATTCTTGAAATCCTTTCGATATTTGGTTGCTTGAATGAAGAAATCTCTCCCTTCCTTCAATGGAGAAATCGGCCACAACACGAAGAAGAAGAAGACTTTTTGTTTTCACTCTCTTTCCATTTTCAAAATAGTCATATATATTATTATTATTTTATTATATTTATATTTATTTATTTATTTAAATATAATAATAATTTTTCTCTTTCATATAAAAATAAATTATTTTTAAATTATTTAATTAATTTTAATTTTTAAAGTATATTGATAAAAATATCATTTGACCTTTGACTTTTAACTTTTAAAGTGTTGACTTTTAGTTGACTTTGAATATATTATGTATATTTCATATATATTTCACATATACATCTTATATTCTCACTTCTAAACCTTCCATTTTTCATTTAAATAATTTATTTAACTTATCTATTTTAATTTTAATTTATTTAATTTAATTTTTAAAAATTAAGGATGCTATATATACAATTGGCGAAATAAAGATTCAAAAAAGGAGATTAAAATTTTAAAGCGAAAAAGATTATATGTAACGTATGAGTTTATTGTAAAGAAATTCAAATTAAAATTGAATAAAAATAATTTTTTTAATAATACAATAGTGCAACAACTATTTTTTTTTTTTTTAGTTTCTATAACTTATGTAAATAATTTTTGAATTCGTTTATTATTCTCTCATTGCTAAAAGAGAGAAACAAGAGTTAATAATAGGTCAATGTGTGTGTGTGTATATATATATATATATAAGGATGTTTTATCATTGCTTCGCAAAAAGAGCCTACTTGAATTAGTTATCTCTGTTTGATTATTAAGTTCAATTAAATTTATATATGTGCAAAAAGGAAGAATCATGAGCAATTCATATATATTCTTTACTTTTATATATGACAAGGAGATTGTATAAAGTAAGTAATAATATTATATTTGATATTATTATAGCTAATTATTCTAAGATTCGTCATTAGCATTTCACATAATCAATATCCAACTTGCCTATGCGTATTAATTAATTAATATAAAAAAAATTCACGTATTGATTTTAATTAATTAATATTGTTATTATTATTTTATCAATCATGACATTCATATGCGTATCATGTTCAGAACTTAAACAATACAAAATTTTATACGTTTTTCAATTTAGTTTGAAAATTTTAATTTTATTTATTTTACTCAAATTTATGATTCAAGTGACAATTATATCGAATTCAAAAATAATATAATTACATCAATATCCTTTTCTCTTTTTTATCATAATTTTTTACTCTTATGAAATTATTTCTTCCTTTTTTCTTCTTCTTTTCATTTTTTTCTATTTCTCTTTTTCAATCTAATTAAAAATTCAACTCTTTCTCTCTCTACACCATGTAATGGACTCAAGAATTTATAGCACCAATTTTTTATAGGATTATTTATTAATCTAAAAATATAATTATAAAAGTTCTTAATTTAAACTAGAAGAATAAAAACGAAACTTTTGGGGTTGGAAGAAATATGAAAAAATAAAAAATTTTAGGTGTAGAAATAAAAAATTATAAATAGAAGTTATAAAATAAAAAAAATATATGAAACTAGAGTTATCTCTAAAAATTTCATGAATTAGAAAGATTAAAAAAAAAAGTCTAGTTATTTTTTACATATCAAATGTATTATATAATAATATTTCAAAATTTTGTTATCAATGTGTCTGTTTTTAATGCATACATGATAGATAGTTTTTTTTAAACAAGAATAGTAAAAAATTAATTAAAAAAATTAATTTATTTCAGTTATGATTATAAACAAACGTAAAATGAAGTTGACTCAATAATTAAATTCATATTGCTCGAATTTAACTTAATCAATTTATTCTTTTATAGGGTTGTAATCGAGTCGAGCCGAGCCGAGCTTTGAAAAGCTCAAGCTCGGCTCATTATAGAATAGTCGAGTTCGAACTCGAACTCGAATCAAGCTCTAGCCGAGTCCGAACTTATATCGAGTCAGCTCATATATCATATATCTCGAGCTTAAACTCGAGTTTGATTTAAATAAGTTTAACGAGCTCAATAAACTTATTTTAATTTTTATTTTTCATTCACTTTTTCTAAATTTTTATAAAAGATATACTAAAATTTATGTTTGTATGAAAGATGAATAATATAATTGTATATTAATAAAAATAAAATATTATATTATTATAATTTTATATTTTACTATAAATTACTATGCTATTTTATATTGTATATTATTTAATTTATTTATCACATATATCATATATTAATAAATTATATAAATTAAGTTAGTCAAAAATTAATATATTAACATACATAGTTTAATATATAAATTAAATTATATATATTTTTAATCCAATACACTAAGCGAGCTAGCTTACGAGCTTAACTCACGAGCTTTTTAAATGAGCTAGCTCGCGAGCTAACGAGCCGAGTATTTTATAGCTTGAGTTTGACTCATTTAACAAATGAACAGTTCGAGCTCGAGCATGAACGAGTTTTTACTTAGCTGAGATCCAAGCCGAGTTTTTACTTAGCTGAGATCCAAGCCGAGCTCGAGTAACTTGGCTCATTTACAGCCCTATTCTTTTATAAGTTAATGAATATTAAATAATTAAATTTATTATCATTAGTCGACTCCTATTCATCAGGAGATCTAAAAATAAACAAATCAAAACTAAAGGAAAAGAAAAGAAAAAAGTCCTTTTATCCAATATTTTTTGTTTATAAATTATAATACTGGTCAGGCATGAAAAAGTCTATCATCAGCAGCTCCTATTTGTGATAAATTGCACTTCTTTGAAATAGAGCGGCCTATAAAAAGAAGACTTTCTGTCACATCTTTACATGAAATTTTAGGAGGAAATTGCATTTTCATGAGCATTATTAAAAATATATACATATAAAGAAAAAATATATATATACATATAAAGAAAAAAAAATCCTATCTGATGCACATAGTAGTTCCAAAGAAACAGGAAAAGATATGTTTATGCCACAGTACCAATTAAAATAAATGCAGTTTTTGTCCAATATAATATGCTACATCAGAGTTTTTCAGGGTAGAAATTGGAGTTTTCTCTACATTTCAATATCAAAAAATTGAAGTTGTTATATTAATTTAGTTATTGGATTCTTCTTTGCACGGATATGACTTGCCACTATTGAACTCCATCAACATTATCTCAAACTCTCACCCATATTTCCTCAACTTCTGTTAAATAAGATAATATTCAAGAAAAATCAAGAATAATACCAAAAAAAATGTGTAAATGTGTAATCATTCAGGAATCAAAATACCCATCTCAAGAATCAAGAAAAAAAAAGAAATTGAATTAAAGAATCAAGAGAAAAAAAATGAAAAATCCATCTTAATAGAAGAAAACAAAAATGATTCAAGAATCAAGAATGCCCATCTCAAAAGAAGAAAAGAAAAAAAATTCAATGACAGAACAGCATAATCTTTGATTTGAACAAATACTAATTGCAGAGCATATATTGAATAAAACCAGAAGCAGAAAAAAAAAAAGTGAATTAATTTAACAAATCTTTAAAAACTCACATAATGAAAATACTATGGCTAGTTGCATCTCTCATAAATTACAAGTTTCTCTTGTATATACAATTTCCAAAACCCATAACTAAACACAATAAGGAAAAAGAAAAACAAGAAAAAAAAAAAAAAAAAAACCTGAAACAGAGTATGCCATTAATATTGCAGAAAAAACCTGTACATTTTCATGGATGAAAGCCGACGAAAGGAACAGGAGGAGCAAATTGGTGATTTTGTAGCTGAAGAGAGGTATTCTGTTCAATTACAATCCCAATTGCTTGAGCTACAACTATAACAAACTCAACTGCTAGTTTCATTAAAGCTATGCATATCTCCAATCTCTTAATCACCATTACTCCAACTATTTAAAAAATCTATCAAACTTTCTTTATTCAGCTTTCTGTTTTTTCTTCTTCAATTCTCCACATCACCTTCTCCAGAAACCAGTCTTTCTTTATCAAAATGAAGCTTATATATATAAAGACTCAGAGAACAGAGTAATTAGTTCTATAGGGACATATAACCTTTTATGTTAGTCCTTTTTGTATATTATTATGTATTAAGTTTTTTATCTTCTTTTATTTTTGCTTTCTTTATTTTTTGCTATCGTTTTGTTTAATATATTCCTTGCGTTTCGAAATATAAAAAAATAGCACTAATGAATATATTTCTTCTAAAAATATAATTTTTTATTTTTTAAATTTAAATTTAAAATTAAAACTAAATGATTTTAGTGTCATTAAATAGGTAAAAAGGTTAAATAAATAATAATCTAATAATCGTTGCAAATGTTCCTGCACTTTAACTTTCCCATCTTCATCGGTGTGGCTTAGTTGACTTCTTTAAAAGCGGTGTTTAGTCTCCACAAAAATAATAATGCATGCTACTTAATTAAAATAATGGTATCTAGAAACATAATACATTAATATAATCTCTAGAATTATTAATGCAGTTGATAAGTGAGTTTCTTTGCCATCTAATTAATTAATGTAAATTTCATTTTTGAGATCAATTTATAAATGGACTTTTTTTTTTATATAATTTGTCTTCAATTAAATTAAAAGATTGAATTTAATTGTTGTGCTCAAAAATTAATTATCAACACTATTTTATTATTTAATAAAAATGAAAAAAATAAAAGAAGTTTTTAAAATTAAATTATTTTTCTTTTTTTTCAAGAAAATTAATTCTATAATTTTGTAATTTTATATTTGAATAATATGATTTTACATTGAAATTATATATATATATATATATATTATTTTAGATGTAATTTTAATATGAAATATAAAATCATATTTTCTAAATTTAGACATCTAATTTTAATTTCACTCCTTTATAGACAAAAATATATATATCCTAAGAAAATAGTGAAAAATTAACTCATTCAGATCCGTAACAACAAATATTTTAAGGAATAATAATAATAATAATAATAATAATTATTATTATTATTATTATTATTATTATTATTATTATTATTATTATTATTATTATTATTATATTGTCTTCCAAGATCCCATCTCGTTCCTGCCAATTTGGTTTAACGACTACCTAAAACAATAAAATATTGAGAGCATTTCATATAAATAATTAAGGATTCCATAATATTCAAATTTTAAATTTATGTAAATGCAATAAATAGGTCTAGGGTTTGGTTGTTTTATGGTTTGATATGGTTTCATGATCTATGATGTAATTTAATTTTTTATTTGTTTTAATTTTTATTTCTATAATACAGTTTTTCATTTTAATTTCATAATATAAAAATTATGAATTTTAATAAGTTTTTTAAACTATTAATATTTAATTTTTCGTGATTTTAAAATTTTATATTTTTAAAATACTCAATCTTATAATATATTTTTTTCATTTACCTGATCTATTAAAATATTACAAAATACTATTAAACTAAATAAAAAATTATTTAATCATATTATATTATATCTTTCTAAATATATTATATTTTATATAGTCAGTGGTGAAGTCAGACTTTTTAATAAAGAGAGACAAAATAAAAATATCATATATTTTTTTAAAAATTTAAAGAGAGACAATTAAATATTTTAAAAATTTTAAAAATATATATACATATATATAAATTTTAAAACAGAATAAGGCATCTACCCCTTCTAATTTGTGTATCTTCGTCATACAGTACTATGTCATATATTATAATCATATAGTCTATTTTTTCAAACAAAACATTAAAGGGAAAACGAGATTAAAAATTCGAATTTTCGACCACAAATAAAAATATAGCAGGCATTTCAATTACTATTTGATAATGTTTGATAAAAAAAAACAAAAACATGAAATAATTTTTTTAAATCCAACATGGTGCAAAAATAAATTATTAAGTAGTAATAAATTGTTAACAAAAGTGATAAAGACTTAATTTCTCAACTAGTAATTGAAATATTCTTTAAATTTCATTATCAAAAGATTGATGAAAGATTATAAAGATTTAAAGAATTTGAAAATATATATAATACATTATATATGTAATAATAACATATTTATAGGAAAAGCTTCATATGAAGCAATCAATCATAGATTAATGTAACAAAGGGACAATATTAAAGAGACGCGCATGTAAGATAACCGCAAAACCAGATTTGATTGGAATTAGACATAGTCGGCTTTATGATTTTCAGAAATAGCTCTTTTTGACAAAATATATAATATACATATATATATATATATATAATTTAAATTAACCATATTTATAAATTATTTATCAAAATATTAAAATTTATAAATTTTTTTAAAATATTAAATTTTTATTAATTTACCATAAATTTATAATAAATCTATTATAAATTTATAAATTTTATATAATTTATAATAAAATAATTAAAATATTTTCATTAAATAATAAAAATTTTAATAAATATGATGAAAGTTACCATTTTTTTTCAGAAAAATAATGTCATGTCCAATTATGTAATGGACCTACTCCAACATTTGTGGTTCAGGATCATCTTCAATCTCTTTCTTTCCGTTGGCTTACTTTTCATTATTATTATTATTATTATTATTATTATTATTATTATTATTATTATTATTATTATTATTATTATTATTATTATTATTATTATTATTTGTTTGTTGATATGTCATTAGTTTCTTTTTCAGAACATTAATTAATTTATTTTGAAAAAGACATTAATATGAGTAAAAATATTAAAATTAAAATGTAAAAAAATACCCATTAATGTATTTATACAGTATAAGGTTATTTGATATTTTTATGAAAAAAAATAAAGAAATAGAATATAAGAAAGTGGATTGAATTATTGGTTAGATACATTAAAATTAATCCACTAAATTTTTATTTATGCTAAATATATATGAATACATATATGTATATAAGTTTAAAATTAAATTTTGTAAGATTCTTTTATACCACAGGAGCTTTGATGGTTGTTTAATTAAATTTGTAAATTGTAATTAGGCATTATAACTATTTATTAACAGTTACATTATGGTAGTTAATGGTCAACAACTAAAAGATTTTAAATTTTTAATCTTAATAATTAATGTTTTGGTTACAATAGTCAACTATTGAACTCTGAAGGAACATTAGTATTTATATTTTTTTTCTTTTCTTTTGCGCTCATTTTTTTTTAGTAAAATCTAATGCGACATTATAAAAATTGCTATATGTTAGAACGTTGCATTAATTAATTATGCATGGGTGAATAAAATTATAATGAATAAAATAGATTATCATAATAGAAAGTGATAAAATAATTGAGATAAGATTACAAATAATCAATCAAATATATCAAATTTGCTATAGAAAAGAAATTGAGAAAACTACGTTATACGTTATTTCTTTATTTTTTTTTTAGTCTAAATATATATATAAGTCTCTAAATTTATAATATTTAGTCATTTGATCCTTTAAATTTTTAATTTAATCATATAATTTTCTAAACTCATATTTTTTTTTAACTTATGAATACAAACTCGTTGAGTCACACTGAGCCACTAATATATGTATTTAGTACAAAAATATAAATATAATAGACAAAGTGACCAATATTCTTTAATATAAATGTCTATTAATAAAAAATAGATAAATATAAAAAATAAAGTTATTAAATAAAAATTTATGGAACAAAGCGACTAAATATTATAAGTTCAAAGGGTTATATATGTATTTATTATTTTTTTTTAAATATCATATAGTATTTATATGTATTTGGTGCTCTGGATGTATAGTGGTGTATACTTTTGATATGCTAGATAAATATTTTTGAAAGTGGGGTATATATTTTTCAAATTTAAAGTTAATTTTATTTATTGAGGTACTTTGAAAAAAATGTCAAAAAAATTAGATATAAAGATATATTAGGAAAAATCATATAACTAACTTGAAAATTAAAAAAAATTAAAAAACTCGACATACTAAAAAAATTTTCAAAATCTATACAAAGAACTTCCTGGATAACAAAAATATGATACTCGTAAACAGATATGCTATCTTCACGTTTCATCAAAACTCTCCCTGTATAATTTCTTCTTTCATCTTCTACACTCTTTGCATAAATTTTATCGTCAACAAAACTCTATTTTTGCTATGAAAATCGAAAAATGATAAATATTCAACAGCTACTATGAAAATCGAAAAATGATAAATATTCAACAGCAATAAATAAAAAAAATGAAGAAAAATAAAACACAAAGCAATAAATTAAGTGCAAAAATGAGATCGATAGTTTTCAGCAATTTTCATCAACAACAAAAAAAACTAATTAAAAATAAAGATAAATAATTATAAAGCCCTTGAGATTTTGTATATTACACTAGTTAGTCTCTATATTTTCAACATCTAATTTTTATATCTCTCTGTTTTTAAAAATTAAAGTGTTTAATCCTTTTGTTAATATTTTCATTCTACAAACATTAGTCAACTACTTTGATATTATAAAATGATTTCTTTGTCGTTCCTTTATATATTTTTCTTTGTTATTCATTAAGTCATGCTTATTTTTAATTCTATTTATATTTCTTACATATAATTTATTTTAATTTTATAAATATTATTAAAAAATAATTTTAAATAATACGAATAATATCTTTTATTGTTTTGCAGACAATACATATATATCATTTATTTTAATTTTATATATATTACTAAAAAATAATTTTAAATAATATGAATAATGTCTTTTATTATTTTGCAGACGATCTATATATAAAATAAAATTTAAAATAAAATAAACTTAATAAATAACAAAGATAAATATATATAAAGGAAGAATAAGTGAGTTATTTTATAATGTCAAAGTAGTTGACTAATGATCTTAGGATAAAAATATTGACAAAATGACTAAATAGTTTAATTTTTAAAAATATATGATGCAAAAATTAGATATTGAAAATACAGGGACTGATTAGTGTAATTTACAAAACCTCAAAGATCTCATAATTATTTAGCCTAAAAATAAATACATATCAATAAAAACAAAATTAGAGCCTCATAAACTTGACGACTTTTTAAAATTGAATTTTTGAACTTTATTTTGGTTATATTGAGCCCTCAAAATTTGCGAATCATAAAAATTAGGCTCTCAGCTAATAGAATTGGCTAACAGAGTAAAGTAATTTTTTAGTTGAGGTATTTGACGCCGTTAGTTAATTCTGTTAGCTGAAAGTCTAATTTTCATAAATCGCAAACTTTAAGAATTCCATATCACCAAAGCAAAATTCAGAGCTCAATGTCAAAAGTTATCGAGTTCATGGGCTCTAAAATATATTTTTTCTAAATTTTAAATGAAAATAAAATGACAATATTTAAAATTATGATGCCTTATACTGTAAGATAGATATTCAAATATTATCTTAATATTATTTATCTCAAATTATAATCCCTACAAGAGGGAAAATCTTATCTTTTTGGCCATTAGGTGTTTATATTAGTATGTTTATGGCTGGTTGGTCTTTTTCTTTGTATTACAAATGATAATTAGATTTCTAACCTTTGATAATTTAAAATTTACTATTATCGCTTCCTTTCTATTTGTTTCAAGTTGACATGCTAGGGTGATGCAGTCAAAGCTTGAGTTGATGACCATTGAAAGTTGGGGCATATTCAAGCCAAGACTAATTAATGACCATTATTTGACTTCAATATTATGGAGTTTGAACTCCACACCTTTGAAGTTAATTTTTTTTTCATGTTTGAAAATTCAAAACCTTTTTTAATTATGAAAAACGAAGTTGTTTCAGAAAATTATTAGAAGAAAATAGGAATTTGAAATTTGGTGTTTAATTATGAGATTTTGAATTGCATGTGATCAAAGAAGAAATTCTTATTCCCACCTAAAACTAGGGGTTGGGTTCTTAAGTAAGTGAATAAAAAATTGAAAGATTTGAAATGTGAATTGAAAGCTCAGTATTTTGACCCTTTAAAGATGAAGGAGCAAATCCAAATTAATATTTCCAAATAAGTTAAGGTTACTCAGTGGCATTTCTTAGTTAATAGCTAGTTTAGTGAGTAAAATTAGTTTAACAACTATGATTTTTTATTTAATTTTTTATTTGTATTTAAATATGCCAACATTTATTTTTACTTGTATAAAAAAATGAGTCTAATAAAGACTGAAAATGCAAAAAAAATAATGCACATACTTCAAGAAGAAAGAGTTATGCTAGCCTTAGAGTGGAGAAGGTAAGTACTTTAATATATTACAAGAGCTCAATTTATAAATATTTAATCATATGATTGTTTCATAAGCGATAAATCTTCATATTTTTAGGAAAATGCACCTATAAAAGCTCTTGATTGGCTTAAGTTTTTTTTATGCAACTCACAAAAAGGAAGGATGAATGTTAAAGAACTAATGGCAATATTCTTTACAATAATGATTAGCTTTTGATGTGGTTTGTTGTTGAAATATGATTGATATATTAAATTTTAAATACTCCAAGAACTTGGTTGATTATTTACTTCTGTGGGTTAACTAAATTTGGATTTGCTTTTATTTGTATTTGACTGTAAATAATATTTATTTAGTTTGATTTTTTTGCTTGTTCATGAATAATATGATTTATATGGTTTTTCTTGACTGGGCAAAGTTCTTCATCAATTTTTAACTATTCTTGATAGCGTAATTGGTTGGATTTTTTTTTATTTGGGTATATCTGTGTGTGCTTATGTATAATTTGTTTAATTTATATCTTGCTTTTGTTCAATTGTTTGTTATAAAAACATGCAAATTTGTTTTTCCTTAGAACTAATAGTTTTTTATTTAGACTTGTGTTATTTATTTTGTACAAATAATTCATTATTATAGCAGGAAACTTTTGCTATTCAATCTCAATGTTCTGTTAATTTAAACATAGATTTGGATGAAGTAAATGAGAAAATTTTTTAAAAATTGATGGGTCCAGAGCATAATGGTCGAGTTTGAGGCTTAGGTTTAGGACCTTCTACTATATCTTATTTTGAAGCTACCTCTTACAATATGGGTGCAAGATGGGAATGTTTTACAATTTCAAGTCAAGCAGAAGAAATCAAACAATTGAAAGATCGATTGTAAATTGTGACATTTAAATACAATGAAGTATCTAGATCATTGCAAGCTTTGAATTCATTTATTCGTAAGAAGTACTATGGACAAAACTAGATACCAACAAATATCAACAATTTTAAGGTATTAGCTCACAATCATAGCTTGTCTAATTTAAAAGTTATTGTATTATAAATCTTTATATATAAATATTTTGCAATTTTAATAGTATGGTGTGTCAAATGATCACTAAGATGTGTTTTCTCCCAACATCAATTCTTTTGATTCGATTTACAATCCTCGAGGAAATAATTAGTTATTAGTTTGTTTACTTTTATTTTTAGGTCATTGTTAGTTATTGAGATTTATAGCCTATGGCAAGAGAAATTTAACAGAATCTTTTAATGATAAATTTATTTTATAATTTCACATATTCTAATTCTATTTTTTTAATATATTTTATTGATTTATAATATGTATTAAAAAAACAAGATTGACTAGATATGATATGACTAAATTAGAGAATATAATATAAATTTATGCAAAAAAAAATCTATAGAAGCAGTTTAAACTACTCTTATATGTGCAAGTAATAATTGCATAGAAATAATATAGCTTCAATTCAACCGCACCTATAATATAAAATTTTGGAGCCAAAATTAGGTGAAAAATATTAGAGATAGTATAGCAATGCATTTAATTGCCCTTAACAATTTAAAATTTTGATGCCAAAATTTGGCAGAAAATACTGCAGACAACGCAGAGGCAGTTCAAATCGCCCTTATAAATTAAACTCTAACTTTCCTATATTTTTGTGACACTAATAACTGCCCCTGTAAGAGACATAGCGGCAGTCATATGTGTTAGAATTAGGATATGCTCTAGAGCCATATCTATAATGTAATTGTAAATTATATCCCTTAATGGCATAAAATTATATTCTTTTAATTAGATATTTATTTAATTATTAAATAAATATTTATTTATTTTATAGAATATAAGCTCATAAGTAATTTGTTAGAGAATTTATTTATAAGTGTTATAAATATGAGTGACAAATTTTCTAGTACAAATACTTTAAATGTTCATGGTCGTAGGATATTTTATTTGAGCGTAATTTATCCAAAAGACCATCACCTCTGTTTATTTCCAAGATTAATATGAGATATTAATGATATGGAAGTAGTGAGTCATATGCTACTTGAATAAAGATTCTAAATAAATATGTGAACACTCATAGTGATGAGTAGGTTGAACATGTGACGCAGGATAATAATAACATGAAGTTTTACTGCTTGTCAATTATTAATTATCCTGATCATAAATGAATTAATCCTTAGACCTGAGGGGATATTATATTTCACATATAGATAATTAAAATTTGTTACTGCTTCCATACATGTACAATGTATATGTATATGGGCATGTGGTGGTTTTAATTATTTATATGTAGGAAATAAATAATCCGCCAAAATGGAATTTATACCTTGAGTAAACAAGGATAAGATCCTATACAATTTGGTTATTCTTAATAAAGAAGTCCTTGGCCAAGGCGGTGAGATATTTACTAAGAAAAGTGTTTTTAGTAAAAATCAATTTTATTAAGAATTAGAACCATGATAGAAGTATAGTATATATTCGGGTTTGACAAAATCATGACCTTGAATTAATTCAAGATCTTTATAAAGGGATTAATCATTAATATGATAATTTGGTTCGAATATCCCATTTAACTTGACAGGTTAAAGATATTCATTTTTAATTAGGTAATTATAGTGCATGTTATGCTAGACACTGACTATGATTTATGAGACCGAAAGATAATTGGGATAATCTTTTGGAGAGAAAATATTTTCTCGCAATTATCAAGAGTTGATATTGTATCTCATTGCTAATTAAACATGAACCTAGAGAGTCACACACAATACAACTCTAAATGATCTAGTAAATATTATTTTGATAATTAATTAAAATGTTTAATTAATTAATCAAAATTAATTGGATTAAATTTGTAATGAGATTACAAAGACCCTAGCATGTCTTAAATATTTAATCCATGTAGAGTAAAAATTAATTACAATACTTGTATATGATACATGTTATGTAGATTAATTTTTGGACTTAAAATAATAAATTTAATTAATTATTTATTTAATTAAAAGTTAATTAATTATTTAATTTCTTTTTCTTTTTCTTTTATGAGTGGAAGACCATTTTAATGGGTGAGTGACTACTTTAATTAGTGGAGTATTATGGAAAGACCATTTTAATGGGTGAAAGGCTACTTTAATTAGTGGAGTATTATTTTATTAAAGTGGTGGATATGATTTATTTTTCCTTTATGTAAAGAAAAATAATAAAACCACTTGATAAAATATAATTGAGTGGTGATCTCATTTAGGTTTTGATTTTTGAAGTAGCATTCATTAAGTTTGGTTTTTCACAAGAGAGATTTTCTCCTCTCTTTCAACGTGAAGAGGAAAAGAAAAAAAAATATTTTTATTTTATTTTTCCTTTTAAGTCCAATTTTTCAAGAAAGAGTTCTTGAAATTAAATCTCTACATATCATCCATACTAGAGTTTTAATCTTGGTTTTGGGCAATAACAATAAATCAAGATTTAATCTTTGGAGCTTGGAGGATCTAGATCAAAGGAGTTGGTGTGAGATATCTAGAGGCCACACATTTGGGTGGTTTGGAGGAATTGTGAAAACACTTAGTCTTCAAGAGGTAATTTCTAATATCTCCTCCTATGTATATTTGGTATTTTGTAAATCAATTAGTTTTTTAATTATTTGGATGTTTTGTTAAATTCTAAAATTAGAACTTAGAATTGAAAAGTTCAATTCTAGTGTTAAAAGTTAACACATGATATTTAATTAATAAACTAATTGTGAAAATTTTTGAAATTTACCACAGTAATTTATTAATTAAATTACGCTTCTGTTGCTCTAATTCTAGTATTTATAGCAAATCAACAGTGGTATCAGAGCCGGCTAATTGATTTGCAAGATCTAATTTTATGGCCAAATTCTTAATTTTATAATATTTAATAATTTTATTTAGTGTATGTGATATGCTAAATTAATTTTTGAATATATATATAAAATTTAAGAAGTGTAGTAATTCTTAAATATTTGATATTTGGGAAATTAAAATTAAATATGTGATATTTAATTTAAATAAAAATTGTATATAAGATATACAATTAGTTTATGGAAGTGTTCCATATGGTCCAAAAATAAAATAATATACTTTTAGTTATTATTTATTTATTTATGGATGTGAAAGGCATAATGGATGATCATGGACTTAGGATCATTTTTATACATACATGTGATGAATGTATATATATTTGATTTGATGATTTTGTAATATTTATTCTTTTGATGGAATGTAATTATTAATTAGAAAATAAGATTTATTTTATTCCCTTTATAGGCTTTTGTAAAATTAATTGTATGATTAAAATGTATTTATCAAAGATGGAGGGAGACCAAATTTCACAAATATGCCTAGTGGAAGCAAGGACTTCAAGTGTTGAAGACTTTGTAATTTATTTATTTATTTTAATTCTAATTTGTAATTTAATGCATTCATGCATAAATTCATTTATCACCATATTCTTTCCGGCTAAGAATATGGAAATCATAGTAGTGCATGATCATACCTTTTATATTTTCCATTCTTCAATGTATATGATGCATGTAAAATGGTGAATGTGCAAAGTGAGACTAATAAGTATTAATTAAATAATTGATTAAAAGTTAATTAATCACTTAATTAAAAATATTGCCCAAAAATCTTCCAATTAAAAATTAAGTCTAGTAGCTCTCCACTAAAGCAATGAATTTAAAATTTTAATTAATTTTTCACTGGCTATGGACACATAGGAGTGATTTATTAATTAAGAGATTTTGAAATTAATTGTTAATCATGAGATGATGTGAATATATGGATACATTATTTTACAAGAACGGCAATGGGCACCTGAGTTTCTTAATGTTTAAATCCATATGCATGCTGATTTAGTGGTTATAGACTTAACTAATATAAAAGGCTAAGAATGGCACTAGGCACCTGAGGCCCGTAATATTAGGAGCAGAAATGATTAAGTTTCACATGAGATGTGATATTAGAGGAAGTTAATAATTAGTAAGAGTTACTAATTAATAAAACTGGCTAATAAGTAAAAGTTACTAGTTTAATCACTCATTAGAAATCTATCCTTATAAAGATTTTCGTTTTTCACTTGGAAGTGTGAAATTTGAAATAAATAGTGGGAGGATCATAATTGATTAAAGACCAAATCATTATGATAGTTTTACATTACATGATTCTAATAATTTACTTTATTTTCTGCAGTGTCTTAAATCTCTAATAAAATGAAAAACTCAAATCCACTCGCAAGCATTCTTGATAAAAACATGCTCACGGGGCCTAATTACACTGATTGGTTAAGAAACATTAAAATCATCTTGATTTCTGATCGCATAAAGTATGTGATTGATTCTCCTATTCCAAGTTTATCTGAAGGAGCTTCAGAAGAAGAAACTGAGACATGGAGAAAGTGGAAATTGGATGATGAGCAAGCTAGAATGTATATGCTTGCTTCTATGAATAGAGATTTGCAGAAGCAACATGAAAATTATTCTACTGCTCAGGAAATTATTATGCACTTGGAAGAATTATATGGTGAGACAAGCAGGAATGTTAGATATGAGATATCTAAGGAATTATTCCGTTCTACCATGAAGGAAGGTATGGATGTTGGAGAACATGTTCATAAAATGATTCGACTCATTGAAAATCTAGAAAGTTTAGACTTTGGAATTGATCAACATCTCCAAATTGATTTGATCCTCTCATCCCTTCCTGATTCATATGGTAGGTTCATATCTAATTTTTATATGAACAAAATTGACTGCACATTAGCTAGTCTCCTTAATATGCTTGTCACCGAACAAAATACCTTAAAAAATAGTAAGGATAAAGAAGTTTTAGTTGTTGCTTCTACCACTTCTTCTAGTAAGACTAAGAAGAAAAAAGGAAAGAAGAAGAAAGCTTCCAAACTTAAACCAAGTGGCAGAGTTTCTAAACCAAAATTAAATAAGGCATCCAGTTCTAATGACAAAGGAAAATGTTTCCATTGTAAGGAAGAAGGCCATTGGAAGAGAAATTGCCCTAAGTACTTGGAGTCAATAAAGGGCAAGAACAAACCTTCGGAAGGTATGTTCTATTATTCTAATCCTTCTAATAACTCATCTATTGCTTGGATTCTTGACTCAGGTGCAAGTAATCACATTTGTGCATCTTTGCAGGATCTAGTAAGCAGTGAGCCTTTGGAACAGGATGAGGTAATTTTAAAGCTTGGTAATGGAGCAAGCGTTGCAGCCAAAGCTATTGGATCTACCTCAATTGACTTAAGAAGTCATATTTTATTATTACATGATGTTTTATATGTACCTAATGCCTATAAAAACATTATCTCTATTTCTAGTTTGACTAGTATGGGTTATGAACTCTATTTTAAAAGAGATTCTTGTTTAATATATTATTGTAATAATATAATAGGCACTGGTTATATTATAGAAGGCCTTTATTATTTGGATAATAATGGTAGTTGTAATAATAAAATTGTTCCACACAATGCCACACATATAAATGTTATTCATAAAAATAAATCTAGTCTAAAACACTTATGGCATTTAAGACTAGGTCATATTGGAGAGGATAGAATCACTAAGTTGGAAAGGTTAGGAATTTTAGATCCTTTGGATCAAAATACTATTCCGACTTGTGAATCATGTCTTCAAGGAAAAATGACTAGATCACCTTTTGTTGGACAAAAGGAAAGGGCCAAAGAAGTTTTAGAACTCATACATAGTGATGTATGTGGTCCATTAAGTATAATGGCTAGAGGAGGTTTTTCATACTTCATCACTTTTACAGATGATTTCTCTAGATTTGGCTATGTTTATCTTTTGAAGCATAAACATGAATCTTTTGAGAAATTTAAGGAGTTTAAAAATGAAGTAGAAAATCATTTGGGTAAAAGAATCAAAACTCTACGATCAGATCGTGGTGGAGAATATCTATCTAATGAGTTTAATCTTTTTCTCAAAGAAAATGGCATTGTATCACAATTAACACCTCCAGGGACACCTCAATTAAATGGAGTGTCTGAAAGGAGAAATCGAACTTTAATGGACATGGTTCGTTCTATGATGAGTTATACTGATTTGCCTAATTCTTTATGGGGATATGCACTCCAGACTGCATGTTATATTCTTAATAGAGTTCCATCTAAATCTGTTCCAACCACTCCCTATGAGATATGGAATGGTAAGACACCAAGTCTTAAGCACATTAAGATTTGGGGATGTCCATCTTATATTAAGAAGGTAAAATTCGATAAGTTGGAACCTAGATCTATTAAAGGAAGGTTTATTGGATTTCCTAAAGGTAGTTTAGGATTTATTTTCTATCTTCCAGAAGATCAAAGTTTTGTAATTAGTAGAGATGTTATTTTTCTTGAGAAAGAGTTTCTTCAAGAAAGTGGCAAAGTAAGGAAGATAGAATTAGATGAGGTATCATCTAAAGATATCCAACAAAATGATCATATGCAAATTGATCAACCACAAGAAATATGTCAACCAATTAATGATGTATCTACATCAGTACCTCGAAAATCTAGCAGAATTTCTCATCCACCAGAGAGATTAGACTTGTTGCTTGATAAGAAAGAGTTATTTATTCATGCACAAGTTGATCATACAATTGATCCTGCTACATATGAAGAAGCTATATTAGATATAGACTCTTCTAAATGGAAAGAGGCAATGAAAGTTGAAATGGATTCCATGTATGCAAACCAAGTCTGGGAACTTGTGGATCCACCTGAAGGTATTGTACCTATAGGAAATAAATGGATCTTCAAGAGAAAGATTGGTGCAGATGGAAAGGTTGAAACCTTTAAAGCAAGGTTGGTGGCTAAAGGTTATAGTCAAAGAGAAGGAATTGACTATGAAGAGACTTTTTCACCTGTTGCCATGCTTAAATCCATTAGAATTTTACTTGCCTTAGCCGCACACTATGATTATGAGGTTTGGCAAATGGATGTCAAAACTGCTTTTCTTAATGGATATATTGAAGAAAATATATTCATGGTACAACCAAAAGGTTTTGAATCTACGGATAGTACTAAAGTGTGTAAGCTTAAGAGGTCCATTTATGGTCTTAAGCAAGCTTCGAGGAGTTGGAATCATCGTTTTGATGAAGCTGTAAAGAGTTATAGTTTTATCAAAAATGAAGATGAACCATGTGTATACAAAAAGGTTAGTGGGAGTGCACTCACTTTCTTAGTTTTGTATGTGGATGACATCCTTTTAATTGGAAATGATGTTGGTATGCTTACTGATGTAAAACTATGGTTATCAAATACATTCTCTATGAAAGACTTAGGAGAAGCAATCTATATTCTTGGTATTAGAATCTATAGAAATAGATCTAAGAGATTAATAGGGCTCTCCCAAAGTCAATATTTGGAAAGGGTGTTGAAGAGGTTCAACATGCAAGATTCCAAGAAAGGATTGTTGCCAGTTAGGCATGGTATCCATCTTTCAAAGGAAATGTCTCCCAAGACTCTAGAAGATAGAGAAAAAATGGCCAAAGTTCCTTATGCTTCGGCTATAGGAAGTCTAATGTATGCAATGTTGTGTACTAGGCCGGATATTGCTTATGCTGTTAGTATGACTAGCAGATTTCAATCCAATCCAGGTTTGGAACATTGGATGGCAGTTAAAGTAATCCTAAAGTACTTGAGAAGAACTAAGGATTTAGTTTTAACATATGGAGGATGTGATCTTAAACTTGATGGTTTTACTGATTCTGATTTTCAATCAGATGTGGATGATAGAAAGTCTATCTCAGGATTTGTTTTTATTTGTAATGGAGGAGCAGTAAGTTGGAAGAGTTCTAAACAAAGTACAACTGCGGACTCCACTACAGAAGCTGAATATGTTGCTGCATCAGATGCTGCAAAAGAAGCTGTTTGGATTAAAAAGTTCGTAACTGAACTTGGAGTGGTTCCATCCATAGAATCACCTGTTACATTGTATTGTGACAATAATGGAGCTATTGCTCAGGCAAAAGAACCAAGGTATCATCAAAAATCCAAACACATTGAAAGACGGTATCATATTATTAGAGAAATAATTAGCAAAGGATATGTAGCAGTGCAGAAAGTATTGTCAGCAGAAAACGTGGCTGATCCCATGACTAAAGCTATGATACAACGTCAATTGGATTTACATCTTGAGAAGATGGGTCTAAGATATTGTAAAGAATGGCTCTAGTGCAAGTGGGAGATTGTTAGAATTAGGATATGCTCTAGAGCCATATCTATAATGTAATTGTAAATTATATCCCTTAATGGCATAAAATTATATTCTTTTAATTAGATATTTATTTAATTATTAAATAAATATTTATTTATTTTATAGAATATAAGCTCATAAGTAATTTGTTAGAGAATTTATTTATAAGTGTTATAAATATGAGTGACAAATTTTCTAGTACAAATACTTTAAATGTTCATGGTCGTAGGATATTTTATTTGAGCGTAATTTATCCAAAAGACCATCACCTCTGTTTATTTCCAAGATTAATATGAGATATTAATGATATGGAAGTAGTGAGTCATATGCTACTTGAATAAAGATTCTAAATAAATATGTGAACACTCATAGTGATGAGTAGGTTGAACATGTGACGCAGGATAATAATAACATGAAGTTTTACTGCTTGTCAATTATTAATTATCCTGATCATAAATGAATTAATCCTTAGACCTGAGGGGATATTATATTTCACATATAGATAATTAAAATTTGTTACTGCTTCCATACATGTACAATGTATATGTATATGGGCATGTGGTGGTTTTAATTATTTATATGTAGGAAATAAATAATCCGCCAAAATGGAATTTATACCTTGAGTAAACAAGGATAAGATCCTATACAATTTGGTTATTCTTAATAAAGAAGTCCTTGGCCAAGGCGGTGAGATATTTACTAAGAAAAGTGTTTTTAGTAAAAATCAATTTTATTAAGAATTAGAACCATGATAGAAGTATAGTATATATTCGGGTTTGACAAAATCATGACCTTGAATTAATTCAAGATCTTTATAAAGGGATTAATCATTAATATGATAATTTGGTTCGAATATCCCATTTAACTTGACAGGTTAAAGATATTCATTTTTAATTAGGTAATTATAGTGCATGTTATGCTAGACACTGACTATGATTTATGAGACCGAAAGATAATTGGGATAATCTTTTGGAGAGAAAATATTTTCTCGCAATTATTAAGAGTTGATATTGTATCTCATTGCTAATTAAACATGAACCTAGAGAGTCACACACAATACAACTCTAAATGATCTAGTAAATATTATTTTGATAATTAATTAAAATGTTTAATTAATTAATCAAAATTAATTGGATTAAATTTTTAATGAGATTACAAAGACCCTAGCATGTCTTAAATATTTAATCCATGTAGAGTAAAAATTAATTACAATACTTGTATATGATACATGTTATGTAGATTAATTTTTGGACTTAAAATAATAAATTTAATTATTTATTTATTTAATTAAAAGTTAATTAATTATTTAATTTATTTTTCTTTTTCTTTTATGAGTGGAAGACCATTTTAATGGGTGAGTGACTACTTTAATTAGTGGAGTATTATGGAAAGACCATTTTAATGGGTGAAAGGCTACTTTAATTAGTGGAGTATTATTTTATTAAAGTGGTGGATATGATTTATTTTTCCTTTATGTAAAGAAAAATAATAAAACCACTTGATAAAATATAATTGAGTGGTGATCTCATTTAGGTTTTGATTTTTGAAGTAGCATTCATTAAGTTTGGTTTTTCACAAGAGAGATTTTCTCCTCTCTTTCAACGTGAAGAGGAAAAGAAAAAAAAATATTTTTATTTTATTTTTCCTTTTAAGTCCAATTTTTCAAGAAAGAGTTCTTGAAATTAAATCTCTACATATCATCCATACTAGAGTTTTAATCTTGGTTTTGAGTAATAACAATAAATCAAGATTTAATCTTTGGAGCTTGGAGGATCTAGATCAAAGGAGTTGGTGTGAGATATCTAGAGGCCACACATTTGGGTGGTTTGGAGGAATTGTGAAAACACTTAGTCTTCAAGAGGTAATTTCTAATATCTCATCCTATGTATATTTGGTATTTTGTAAATCAATTAGTTTTTTAATTATTTGGATGTTTTGTTAAATTCTAAAATTAGAACTTAGAATTGAAAAGTTCAATTCTAGTGTTAAAAGTTAACACATGATATTTAATTAATAAACTAATTGTGAAAATTTTTGAAATTTACCACAGTAATTTATTAATTAAATTACGCTTCCGTTGCTCTAATTCTAGTATTTATAGCATCTCAACAATATGCGCCTCTACACAACTGCCTTTACATGTTACCATACCCCGACGATGCCGAAAATCGCTCTTACAAGGCAAAAACGATGTGAAACAAGTCAATTTAGAGTCGGTTGTTATGCCTCTAGCATATGTATAACCACCCTACACGGCTTTTTAACCACCTCCATATGCCTACTTTGTTGTAATGACATTAAAAAAATTATATAGTTCATCAATTAAAATATATTGTACACAAAAATAAAACAAAAAATATATATTGCATATACATGATATAAATATGAAAAACGACAACAACTACACTAAATAAAATATATATGTTTGTATATATATGTACAAAAACAATACATAAAATCATAAAGAATACAAAAATAAATACAAAAAACAAAATCCAGAAGAATAACATAAAAAAGGAGAAAAAAAATTCTAGGAGAATAGTAAAAAAAGAGAGAAGATAATAACCAAAAGAAAAATAGAAGTAAAATTGAAAAACAATCTAGAGAAAATAATTGTATAAAAAATATCTAAAGAAAATAATTGTATACTCGAGAAAAAGAGCTTCAAAAAAAAGTAAATGAAGGAAAAGAAAAAAGGACCAAAATAAGAGCAGACATAAAACAAATAAGAAAATAAAAGAAACAAAAAGACTACTATGTTAAATAATATAAATAAATCTCACAATAGAAAAATATGAGATAATATAGTGATATAAAAAAAAATTCACCACCTTATTATGGTAATATTACATAAGTAACTTAAAAACATAAATTTTTTTCAAATATACGATAGTGACAAAATATTTTTGTTTTATGCCAAAAGCTTAAAAAATTTAAAAAGTACCTTACATCATCATCCCATAATAACTTCCATTAATTTTACAAATTGTATATATTATGTTTATGTGATAGATATTGTATATATGTTATAAAATTTTTGAAAAAAATATAAAAACTGAGTTTATTTTAAATATTATTTTATAAAATAATAACTTTAACATAAGAAAACATCATTTTTATAAAAATTTGATACATATACAACATCTAAAATATCCCTAAAATATCTAAAACTTATCAACTATATCCCTAAAATGTCAGCAAAAATAAATATATATTATTGATATATTGAATTAAAAATGAAAATATAATTACTCTCTTAATATTTTTATTAATTATAAAATAATTGAATTGTATATATTATAGATATATTGTTCAAAACCTAAATTCATAGTGACATTACATGCAATAATATTAAAAAAAAAGTAATAAATATGTTGTTTATGTAGATGATATAATATATATTACTAATATGTTGAGTTAAATACGAAACATAAATACAATCTTAATATTTTCAATAATTATATAATACTTGAGTTGAATATGTTTTGGATATATTGTTCAAAATCTAAATACCGGGGGACATTATATACAACAATATTAAAAAAAAGAAAATATGTTATTTATGTATATGATATGTAATGTATATGTTACTCATATGTTAAGTTAAAGAAAAAAGTATTTTAGAGCCTCTAAACTTAACAATTTTTTAACATTGAGGCTTTGAACTTCACTGTGATGACATTAAAACCTTAAGATTTAGGATTCATAAAAGTTAGGCTCTCAGTTAACAGAATTGGTTGACAATATGAAATATTTTATTAGTTGATATGTTGACGCCGTTAGCCAATTTTATTGGCTTAGGGCTTAATTTTTATAAATCGTAAACCTGGAGAGCTCAATGTCATTAAAGTAAAGTTCAGATGCTTAATATCAAAAAGTTGTCAATTTCAAATGCTCTAAAAAGTATTTTTTCTAAGTTAAATATGAAAACATAAATATTGCTTTAATATTTTTATTAATTATAGAGTACTTGAGTTGTATATGTCTTATATATAGTGTTCAAAACCTACACACCTATATGCAAAAATAAATAAATAAAATAAATACGTTCTTTATATATATGATATCTAATGTATATATTGTTGATATATTGAGTTAAATATGAAAATATAATTATTGTCTTAATATTTCTATTAATTATAGAGTATTTGAGTTGTATATGTCTTGGATATGATGTTCAAACTATAAATACATGATGATATTATATGTAACAATATTGAAAAAAATGATAAATATGTTATGTATGTTGAGGATATGTAATATATATGTAGTTGATATGTTAGTTGTGATAACCAATATGTTGAGTTTAATAGATTACAAAACAAATTAAAACACAAATCAATAAAAAAAGAAAAAAATAATATTAAAAATCATAGAAAAAAGTTTAAAAATATATTTGAAGCATTTTTATTTAACACGTAATATGCATTACAGCTTAAGAACCGAAAAAAAAAACCTAATATTACAATTCAAGAACTAGAATTGGAAAAAAAAGAAGATGAAAAAACATAGAGAAATCTATAACCAAACATACAGCAAAAAGAAAAGAAGATGAACAAAATAAGAAGAAGAAGTAAAAGTTGTGAAAGATTAAACAATTGTTAAAAAGCATAAATCTGAAAAACAAAACTTAAAAAGAGAAATTGAGAAAAGTGAAAAATGAAAAGGAAAAACATGTGCCATATTTTTTAAAACAAAAGTTGAATTGGAAGGTATTTTTGTAGAGGAATTTACACAATACATCTTGGTTGATCTTTTCTTTTCAATAATATGGCCACATTTTTTTTCTCATTTCTGTAGCACACGGCTCTTTTTTTTTTTTTTTTTTTTGATTTTGAGAAGTTTTTAACGGTCTTTTTGTTTTTTTTTTCCTTTTTTTGTTTTAGTTTTATTTGTGCTTTTTTATTGAAATATAATTTTTTTATGTTATTTTCTCACAATTGAATAATATATATAAAATATCTATCAAACTTCTATAGTATCCATATAACATCTATTAAATATATATAAATAATTTACTAAACATATATAAAACATCTACTAAATATCTACAAATTTATTTAATATTTTTTAACTTTATTTAATATACACACAATATCCACACAATATTCACATAACATCTATGTAATATACATACAATATTTACAATAAATATATAATATATATATACAACACTTATCAAATATTTATAAAATTTATATAACATCAATATAACAAACACAAAATATACAAAATCTAAACAACATCCACATAATAAAATTAATATTTTTTTAAAACTTTTTTTTTATGTATATAATATATAAAATTTATTTAAAAATAAATTTAATAATTTTTATTAATATATTTTTATATATTTTGTTATTATTATTATTATTATTATTATTATTATTATTATTATTATTTATGATTTTGTATTTGTTTTTTTAATCAAAATTAAAATTTTCTCTTCATAAAAATTAATAAATTTTATATGTTGAAAAAATTATTTAAAATATTAATTTTTATTATTTTATTAAAATATTTTTATTTAATAGTGAAGTTTAAAAAAATTAAAATTAAAATAAAATATTGATTATAGTAAGAAAATAAGTATTTTAGAAAAATAATCTTTATTTTAGTGAAAAGTGAAATTTGCACTTATTTTTTTTTTAAAATGTAATTATTTTTATTTTTCTAATATTTTTAAAATAAAGTTTATTTTTTTATAGCCTTGTAAATGTCCTGTTTTTGTAATTATCTCTATATATTATGGGACATTCATAAAACTACATAAAAAAATAATTTCTATTCTAAAAATACTATAAAAAATAAAAATATTTATACTTTTATAAAAAGTTAAAATAAAATTTAAAAAAATACTAAAATAATTTTTTTTTAAAAATACTTTTTTTCTCACTATAATTAATATTTTACTTTCAATTTCATTTTTTTTTTCTAAACTTTCCTATTAAATAAAAATATTCTAACAAAATAATGAAAATAAATATTTTAAGTTATTTTTTTAGCATATAAAATTTATTAATTTTTATAAAAAAAATTAATATTGATTAAAAATAACAAATAAATAAGCATAATAAATATAAAAAAGCAAAATATATAAAAATATATTGATAAAAATTATTAAATTTATTTTTAAATAAATTTTTTATATTATGTATGTAAAAAAATAAAGTTAAAAAGGATATGAGAGAAAGTACAAATAAGTCATTAAAATTTTGATGAAGGTATATATTAGCCCCTAAAATTTTTTTGGCTCAATTATATACATAATTTTTTCTGAATTAATTATTTAAGCACCTAGTAACAGAAGAAATCGAACAAATTTATTTTTGGATATTTTTTATATTTTATTTTTTTTAATCTTTTTTACTTTTATATACCCAAATAAACTTTAAATTTCAAATCCACATCCATAAACAATCCTTTTTCTTCCTTTTCTTTGTAGTTTGCCCATACCAGCAGATAAAAATCACTATCTCATTCTTTGCAAATTGCAATTACTCGTTGCATTGTCTATCTTCTTCTTCTTTTTTTTCTTTTTCTCAAATGACCAATTAATGATTTTAATCAAAACCCCTAAAAACATTTGAAAATGATATTGATTTCAACTTAAATAATGATCTCATTTCTTTTACTTTTCATTAATGTACTATGTTTCTCTTTTACTACTGATGGTCTCGCTTTTTTTTCTTTTTTTTTTTTGCTCCTAAAAGCTGCAATTATCAGTGACTCAATTCAAGTTCTTATCTCTTAGTTTGATTCTAATATAATTTTGCGAAATCCTTAAAAGTTTTAACCCTTTCGGATTTATCTTTAAATTTTCTTAGTGGGTCTCTTCTTGAATTTCTCATTAAGATCAAAAGTCTCATTGGAATTCTTAATTTGTTTTATATTGCATTTTTCAATGAAATTTTAGAATCGTGCTGAAAACTTCCAGTGAAGGTGAATCTAGGGCATAATAATTTGTATATTTGTGTAATATTTTTCTTATATATATGTATATATCTTTTACTTTGTTTGGTTTAAGAAATCTGTAAAAGAAAAGAAAAAAATTGAAAATTTGGACTTCGTATATTTCTTTTGGTAAAATTAGATTTTTTTCCCTTTTGAAATTTAAATTAATTTTCCAAGAATTGTGAATTTTCTTTTTGTTTCTTTAACATTAATTTATGAGATTAAATTCAAAGCCATGGAGTTGAATCTTCTTCACCATTTGGATTTGAGTGAGAACTTTCTAATCACAAATCATAAAGAAAATGGACGGAATGATAAATGGAAATCATTCTAAATCCAGGATACATCACAATCGAACATTGAAAATGAGCAAAATCATGAAGAATTTTTTGAGAAAAAATACTAGACGGCTCTATTGGGTGAACAAGACAAACAAGAAAAAAAAATCTCCTATAATTAACGTTAATTTTTTTTAATTCATTTAAAGGCACCACGTTATATTTTAGATAATGATTTTTATTTTTTCTTTATTAGAGAGGTCTAGATAACTCTTTTTGTTTTTTAAATCGTGTTTATTTGAGCATAAAAAAATTTTAAAGTATCTATAAAAAAATTTTAAGGGCTTATTTACACTCTCTTAAAAATATTAATTTTATTATGTAAATATTATATAGATATTTAGTAGATATTGTGTGTATTTTTAATAGATATTATAGATATTGTATGTAAATTGTGTATTTATTATCTAAATTGTATATATTTTATGTAGAAGTTGTGGTGTGGATATTGTGATAATCAAAAATTAAAATTAGAAAAATATTTAAAATATGATATAGATATTTGATAGATATTTGGTAAATGTGGTAGATATTTATTTTGTTGAGTGTATATTTTATATATGTTATATATATACTATTTTTTGTGCATATTAAAAATATGATATGAATTTTTTTAATAAAATAAAAATAAATAAATAATACAATAGGAAAATAAAAAAAAATTGACGCGGAAAAGGTAGAATTGGAAAAAAATTGCCATGTTCTGTACAATTGAAAAAAAAAAAGGTGTCCGGCCACTGTTTTTTAAAGAAAAAACAAAAGTCCGTAGAGGGTATAATTTGAGGAATTTACGCGCAACACCTTTTTTACAAATCCAATTTCAAAAATACGACCGACGTCTTTTTTTTTTTTTTTTTGACAAATATAGGGAACAGCCTTTTTTGTTCCTTTTTTTTTCACGTTAATTTTTTTCTTTTTTTTTCTTTTTAATATTTTTCTATTTTTATATATTTTTATATTATTATATTATATAAAAAAATATATGCATAACATATATATAATACACATAATAAAAATAATAATATATATAATATATACATAACATATATGTAATATATCTATAATATGTACACTACAATTAATTAATATATAAAGGTTAATATATATATATACATACACACATACTACACATAATAAAAATAATAACATATATGTAATATATATATAATATATATACAATATATACACTACAATTAATTAATATATAAAGATTAAAAAATACATATATATATATAATATATATACTATAATTAAATAATATATAAAGATTAAAATATAATATATCTATAATATATATATAATTTATCTATAATATACACTCAATATATCTAAAATATAAAAAATTATGTTATGAAATAATATTTTTAAAATATTTTTTTGAGAAATTTTTATAAAATTATGTTATTTTTTATTAAAGTTATTATTTTTTATAAAATAATATTATAAATAAATTTAATTTTTATATTTTTTTTGAAGAATTTTATAATATATATAATATATCTATAATATTTTTATAATATATACAAATTGTAAAAATATGATAATATAAGATATTTTTATAATTTTATAAAATTTTTAGATATTTTTAAAATTTTTTGTATATCTACAACATTTTTTTAAAAAAATTTTAGTTTTATAGGTAATTTTGTATAATGTCCTCATGTATTATTGCAGTTCAGCCCAGTTAGTGCAAAATCCCATTCCTAATTGGGCCTGGCCTGAAGATGGAATAAGACAACTTAAAAGCCACGTAGGCAATGCTAAATTAAACTAGCCGTTGAAAATTTTAATTGCTACATTATTATCATAATAATGAAAGCCCTATAATTTATATCTATTGACCAAAAAGCTCTCACACAATTTCAAATCCCAAAACCGCTGGGCGCTTATTTCTAATGTTCATTTTCAAATCTATTTTCAATCAGAACCGTTGATACCCATGTCTAACCTTTATCCGTTTTAAAGACTAAAACTCAAAATTTTAAACTCTGAACAGAGAAGCACAGAGCTCAGTGAAAATAGAAAAATGTTCTAAAGATCCAGTAGTTCCCTAGTTTTCTTTTTCAAGATTTTGTCAGTACAGTGACTCGAAATCTGCAGATTTTGTTCTTTACTTCCACTTTCAGGTATTTCTCTAGTGAAAACAATGTAGAAAGTATTAAAAATTTCCAAAATTTATGATTTTTTTTTTACAACTTATTTTTATTCGATTTTAGAATGTTGAGGGATTTCAAATTCCTTCGCCGGAATTCGGGCAAACATGGTGAGGAAATCGAGAATGTGCCTGTAAACCCTAGAGATTCATTGGCGAGTCAAGCTACCGTTGACTCATCTAGGCCTCCGTTGAACACGATTCAAGACCCAGCTCCAATTCCTCACTCTGTCAACCCTAAATCCGAACAAGAAGCATTAGTGGCTAGAAATAAAATTGATAGAACACCAACTAAGCCCAAATCCATAAATGTTGACTCCACTTTGCCTCTCCGAACCCTGGATAAACATGGAGGAGGAACGGTATTTTCTTCGAAGAATCGATTTGGATGGGCTCTGAGAAATGAGCCTGGCTCAACTTCTAGTGAATCGCGTGATGAAGTTAGAGCTGATATTAATAGTTATTCAATGCAGCCGAGTCGAGGGGGTTTGCCAAACACGACTCCAAGGTCTACTAGAACAATGGGGAGGGCTAATTCAAGTTACTCTGAGACTAATTCCGCGCAAAGCACACCAACTAAGAGTGTTTCTAAGCCTCCAATTTCAGGTTTTAGGAGTAAGTTTGATGGAAATATTGGAGGAGGGTGTGTGGGGAATTTTGCTGTGTTGTATAGAGGAGTTCCTATTTTTGGTGGCTCAAGTACTACAATTGTCAATACTGTTGAAGTGCCTCATTTTGATCTCAAGGAGGATCCATCATTTTGGATGGAGCACAATGTACATGTAATCTCAGTTTATAGGTTGATTATTGATGCGACTGTTTACTTTGTATCTGTTTGTTTGGTGCCTAGAATTAATTGGGAGCTAATTTTATGAAAAAACTGATGGTGAAAATGTTATTTTTTTTGGGAGAACTTTTACAACTCAAAATCGGTATCATTTAGAATGACATGAATGCTAAAGAACTTTTACAAGAAATGATGATGGATTCAGTTTAATGATCAAAGGGTTCGTTGGTGTTGCTCGCAAGATAGATTTCTGAATTGGGCTTTTTCTTTTTTCTTTTTTCTTGTTTTTGAATTGATGCTTTGTGCTGCAAGTTGAGCTAAAGGTTGAATTTATCCAGGTTCTTATTCGTGTGCATCCTCTCAATGGCATGGAAAGGAGTATGCATGGTTACAACAGGTGCTTGAAGCAAGAAAGTGCTCAAAGCATAACCGGTAACCTGAAACTCGCTTCACATTTGACCATGTAGCATGTGAAACAATTGAAGGATCTTCTAGGAGAATTGTTGGGTTTGGGTATTCCCTCCTATGAGGTAAAAACCCATTATCAAGTAAATTTTTGTCTTTTTACCCAATGGGTATTTTTATCTTTTCACTTGGGATATTAAATTTTCATTTCCAGCAGAATTGTGTGTGTGGTGTGTCTTTCATCATTTTATATAAAAATCAAAAAGAGAAACAGAGAGTGAGAGAAGAAAAGAAGAGAAAATTTTAGTTTGAGCTACCTATCTTCCGACGAGGATCTAACGGTGAAATTTGCTCTGTTTGAGATGATTTTTTGTGGAGAGGTAGAAGACTTTATGTTCTTCATTCTGAACGGTGGGATTCTATTTTGGATATTCAGAAGTTGAGGTTTTGTTGTCAAAACCATATTGTTCGTCTGGGCATTTCTAGCACTGTCGAGCTTCACCATTTTCAATGGTTGGGCAGCCATCCTTTGTCTGCTTGAGCTATTTTTTGGTGAGTTTTTTTCTTTACTTCCTATTATTTATTCTGAATGGTGGAGATTGAATTTTAAAGATTGAAAATTTCCCAAAAATTGTTAGAACAGAGGACTTTGTTGTGATTCTCTCTTTGTGTTGTTCTCTACTTATTGTGTTGGTATGATGTTGAGCTTTTGATTTTTGGTTGTTGTGATTGCTGGAAATTTGTAAGACATTATTTGTGATAGTGGATATCATTTGCTTAGACCGACAAGAGGTCTCGTGGCTTTTTATCCTTCACACTGAAGGAGTTTTTGCCACGTTAAAGAAATTCTTGTGTTCATGTGATGAATGATTTTTTGATAGATTATTTTGGGCAGCCTATACATGTTTTAGGTGCTGTAATTTTTTGCTCATTGTTACTCATAGTAGATTCACTCAAGTGGAAAAAATTTATTATCTTGTTATCGTGATCGCTTCTTTCCCAACACAGTGGTATCAGAGCGAGGTTAATTTGTTAATTAGGTGTAATTTGCTTGTGTGAATAATTGAGCTAAATTTGAGTAAAATAATTTATTTAGATGGCACAAACTATCACAGTTGGAGAGGGAAGATAAGGGATCTTCTAAATTTAAAAAGATTACATTTGCCTATTTTTGCTACTAGAGAACCTGAGTCCAAAACTGATGAAGAATGGGAATTTGAGCATTTGCAAGTTTGTGGCTTTATTCGACAATGAGTTGAAGATAATGTATTGAATCATATTGCTAATGATACACATGCCAAAACTTAGTGGGAAAAGCTTGAATCTTTGTATATTTCTAAGACTGGTAACAATAAGTTGTTCTTACTTAAACAAGCTATTCGTTTGCAGTAAAGAGAGGGAAGCTCGGTTCTTGATTATGTGAATGCTTTTCAGGGTATCTTTGATCAGTTTTCTGGTATGGGTGTGAAATTTGATGAAGAAATTATGGGACTCTGGTTGTTAAATACACTTTTTGACTCTTGGGAGAATTTTCGGGTGTCTTTGACGAATTCTGCTCCTGAAAGTGGTGTAACCATGTCGTATGAAAAGATTAGTATTTTGAATGAAGAGATGAGAAGAAGAAATCAGGGGGCATCTACTTCACAGTCAGAAATTTTGGTTACTGAAAACAGGGGGAGAAGTAAAAGTAGGAGTCAAAATCAAAATAAAGGCAAGAGCAGAAGTAAATCAAAATCAAAATATAAGAACATTGAATGTCATTAATATGGTAAACCAGGGCATATCAAAAAATATTGTTTCAAGTGAAAGAAAGAAAATAAGTCAGACAAAGGGAAGCAAGAAAGGAGAGGCAATGATAACAATATTGATCGTATTGTCACTACCACTTCAAATGATGATTTGACTATAGTTTGTCAAGAGAATATGGTTATTATAGCCTATGATGATACTGCTTGGGGTTCTTGATAGTGGTGTACGCTTTCATGTTACATCAAGGAATGAGTTCTTTGCATCGTATACTTCGGGTATTTTGGAGTTTTAAAGATGGGTAATGATGGAGTGTCAAAGGTGATAGGCATTGGAACTGTTTGTTTAGAGACCCAAAATGGAACAAAATTAGAGCTGAAGAATGTTAGACATACCCCAGACATTAGGTTGCATTTGATCTCTATTAGTAAGCTTGATGATGATGGCTATTGCAGCACTTTTGATGATGAAAAATATAAAATCAACAAAAACTCCTTAGTTATGGGTAGAGGAAATAAGGCTTCAGAATTATATTGGCTGCAAGCTTCAATATCTACAGATCTTATTAATGCACTTGAATGTGATAACTCTTCAGAATTATGGCACAAGAGGCTAAGTCATATTAGTGAGAAAAGACTAGATTGTCTAGCTAAAAGGAATTTGCTTTCGGATTTGAAAAGTGTAAGGTTAGACAGATGTGTTCATTGCTTAGTTGGAAGACATAAGAGGGTTTCTTTTAAACATCATTCTCCTTCTAGGAAAAATGATTTGCTTGAGCTGGTACATTCAGATGTATGTGGTCATTTGAAGAAAAAGTTATTTAGTGGTACACTTTACTTTGTGACCTTTATTGATGATCATTCTATAAGACTTTGGGTTCATACCTTAAAGTCTAAATATCAAATTCTTGGTACATTTTGGTGCATTTAAAGAATTTCAAGCTTTTGCTGAGAGAGAAACTGAAAAAAAAAGTTGAAATGTATTTGCATGGTGGTGAGTATTGTAGGCCTTTTGATATATATTGCAAAGAACATGGTATTAGACATCAGAAGACACCTCCCAAGACTCCTTAACTGAATTATTTGGCAGAAAGGATGAACAAAATATTAATGGAGAGAGTTAGATGTGTTCTTTCAGAGGCTAAATTGCCTAACTCTTTTTGGGGTAAAGCTTTGTATACCGTTGCACATGTGATTAATCTAACTCCCACTATTGCATTGGAAAATATTGTTCCAAATAGGTTTTGGTATGGTAAGGATGTTTCCTACGACCACCTATGAGTGTTTGGTTATAAATGTTTTGTCCATGTTCCCAAACATGAGAGGTCAAAGTTAGATTCTAAGACTAGACAATGTATCTTCATTGGCTATGGTCAAGATGAGTTTGGCTACCGGTGTTATGATCCTGTTGAGAAGAAACTTGTCAGAAGCCATGATGTGATCTTTGTAGAAGATCAAACTATTGAAGATATTGACAAAGTGGAGAAGACAAAGCCTCAGACTCAAAGTTTGATTGATTTAAATCAAACTCCTTCAGCTCCTACACTTGATGCAGTTGATGATGAGAATCAGGTTGATCTGCAAGATGATACTCAAGATGCAGGTAATATTAATGTTCCTATTGATGATGTTGTTGATGAACATCATGAGGTACTTTATGAGCATGAAGAAGTTACAGTCAGGAGGTCTACCAGAGACCGTATGCCTTCTATTGGGTACCCACAGAGTGAATATGTGTTATTGACAGATGCAGACAAGCCTGAATGCTATCAAGAAGCAATTGAGAGTGAGGAGAAGGCTAAATGGGTTGCAGCTATGAATGATGAAATGCAATCCTTGTATGATAATGAGACGTTTGAACTGGTAAAGCTTCCTAGGGATAGAAAAGCCTTGAAGAATAGGTGGAACTATAGGATGAGGCAAGAAGATAATTCATCATCTCCGCAGTTTAAAGCCAGATTAGTCTTCAAGGGCTTCAGTCAGAAAAAGGGAATTGATTTTGAGGAGATTTTCTTACCAGTCATCAAGATGTCTTCCATTCAAATTATAATGGGCTTAGCTGCTACTCTTGATTTAGAGAATGAGCAGATGGATGTGAAGACTACTTTCCTTCATGGTGACTTAGATGAGGAGATTTACATGGAGCAGCCAGAAGGTTTGGAGGAGATTTACATGAAGCAACCAGAAGGTTTTATGATGAAGGAAAAAGAAGACCATGTTTGTAGACTGAAGAAGAGCTTGTATGGTTTAAAACAAGCATCAAGGCAATGGTACAATAAGTTTGAGCCTTCATGATTCAACAAGGCTACAAGAAGACTACTTCTAATCATTGTATTTTTGTGCAATAATTTTCTGACAATGACTTCATCATTTTGTTATTGTATGTTGATGACATGCTTATTGTAGGTCCTAACTCTGTAAGAATTAAAAACTTGAAGAATAAGATGAGCAAGTCCTTTGATATGAAAGATTTGGGGCTAGGCAAGCAGATTCTTGGCATAAAAGTTATTCGTGATAGAAAATGTAAGAAGTTATGGCTATCTCAGGAGAGGAATGTTGAGAAGGTACTACGGCGGTTCAATATGACTAAGGAAAAAGCTGTAAGTACACCTCTTTCCTCATCTCTTAGATTGAGTGTGAAGCAATCTCCTTCTAATGATTAAGATAAAGAATACATATAAAAGGTTTCATATGCATCTGCAGTAGGAAGTTTGATGTATGTCATAGTTTGTACAAGACCAGATATAACTCATGTAGTTGGTACAGTTAGTAGATTTTTTTCTAATCCAGGAAGAGAGCATTGGAATGTAGTCAAGTGAATTTTGAGATATCTCCGTGGCACTTTTAGTTTGAAGTTGTGTTATGGGATTGATGAGCCTATGCTTTGTGGTTATACAGATTCTGATATGGCTAGTGCTATTGATTTAAGAAAGTCTACTTCTGATTTTTTAATTACCTTTGCAGGGGGAGCTGTGGTATGGCAATCTAAGTTGCAAAAATATATTACTTTGTCTACCATGGAGGCTGAATTCATTGCAGCCACAGAAGCTTGTAAGGAGATGCTGTGGATGAAAAAGTTCATGAACAAGCTTGGGTTTACTCAGAAGAGATATGTGCTGTTTTGCGATAGTTAGAGTGCTATTCATCTTGGTAAGAATTCTACTTTTCATGGTAGATCAAAACATGTTGATGTGAGGTATCATTGGATTCGTGATATTTTGGATTCTAAATCCATTGAGCTTGAAAAGATACATACAGAAGTTGAGGTTTTGTTGTCAAAACCATGTTGTTCGTCTGGGCGTTTCCAATACTATCGAGCTTCACAATTTTCAACGGTTGGGCAGTCATCCTTAGTCTGATCGAGCTATTTTTTGGTGAGTTTTTTCTTGACTTCCTGTTCTTTATTCTGAACGGTGGAGATTGGATTTTAACGGTTGAAAATTTCCCAAAAATTGTTAGAACAGAGGACTTTGTTGTGATTCTCTCTTTGTATTGTTCTCTACTTATTGTGTTGGTATGATGTTGAGCCTTTGATTTTTGGTTGTTGCAATTGCTGAAAAATTGTAAGATATTATTTGTGATAGTGGATATCATTTGCTTAGACCGGCAGGAGATCTCATGATTTTTTATCCTTCACACCGAAAGAGTTTTTTGCCACGTTAAAGAAATTTTTGTATTCATGTAGTGAATGATCTTTTGATAGATTATTTTGGGCAGCTTATACATATTTAGGTGCTGTAATTTTTTGCTCATTGTTACTTATAGTAAATTCATTCAAGTGGGGAAGGTTTATTATCTTATTATCGTGATCGCTTCCTTCCCAACAACAATTGATCAGGTTCGATTAGGAAGTGGATACTAGTTAATTCTTTTCCAAAAACACATTTTTCTTAGTGTTGTATAATTGTAAATTGTCATTTCTAGGAAACGCTTTTTAGGATGACTGGCCTCCCGATGGTGGAGAATTGCTTGTCTGGCTACAACAGCTGTATGTTTGCCCATGGTCAGGTAATCCCCTTAGCACATAGAAATGTGTTTACTTCCACAAATCTGAAGTAAAAGCCAACAAGTTGAGCTACAAATATGCATGATTTGCGGAAGATGGTTCCCTGTGTAGACTTTATTTCCTCTCTTGCTTCCTATATGGTATGCCTGTCTGTTATTCTACCTGGTGAAAAATTTCAGTACTGTTTTACCTCAATGGTTTCCATTGTTTGTCGTAGAGTTTCTAATTCTTCCTGCAAGTTGTTGGTTCAAAAAATAATCACCAATCAATTAGTTTTATGCTTGCAAAATTTATGAAGCATCGGCACAAAAGCTGGACATTGTTCTTCAGCACACAAAATGTTATGGAATAGTATTCATGCAATTAACGAAATGTCTCAAAATTCTTTCCTAAAATCCCCATATATCTGGAATATTGATGTAACTTAACAAAAGGAAGTTTGGTTGTGCAGACAGGCAGTGGGAAGACATACACAACGCTCGGTGAAATTAATGATTTAGAAGTCAAACCAAGCCCACATCGTGGAATGAAGCCGAGAATATTTGAATTCCTGTTTGCGAGGATTCAAGCTGTATGTACTCTTTGCCTGATATTGCCGATTCACCTTTTGACGTGTGCTTGTAGCATGTAAATTTTTATTACATGCTTTACTTACATAATGACTTGTCCAGTGGTAAAAGTTCACAGATGTAGATCTAAGAATAAATGATATGATATCTTTTTTCTCGCTACACTCTTTAACTTAATTCTTATTCAGGAAGAAGAAAGTCGAAGCGATAAGAGGCTAAAATATAATTGCAAGTGCTCTTTCTTAGAGATTTACAATGAACAAATTACTGATCTTCTTGATTCCTCATCATCCAATTTGCTTGTGAGTTTTAATTATTTTGCAAGTGCTTTAGCTATGGAATGTTTTAGGGTACTTTTAGTTATTCCATTTTATTTAATTTGCTTTATAGCTGAGGGATGATATCAAGCAGGGTGTCTATGTAGAAAATCTCTCAGAATTTGAAATTCGAACTGTGAGCGACATTCTGAAGCTATTGGCTCAGGTTATCAATCCTTTATTAATTTTTCTTTTCTAACTCTCTTTACCCTCTTTATGCATGCATCCACTCGCATGGATGGTTTTGACAACCAAAAATTTATTGCATGTAGGGATCTCTAAATAGGAAAGTTGCAGCTACAAATATGAACAGAGAGAGCAGTTGGTCACATAGCGTTTTTACTTGTGTAATTCAAAGCAGGTGGGAAAAAGATTCCACAACTAATCTAAGGTTTGGTCGATTGAACCTAGTTGATCTTGCGGTTCAGAAAGGTGAGCGTGCTGTTTTCAGCTCTTGATCGACTACATACAACACTCCTTGTCAATACTAATTAATTAGTCAAACTGCAGGCAGAAAAGTTCAGGTGCTGAAGGTGAGCGTCTAAAGGAAACTGCGAACATAAACAAATCATTGTCCACCAGTGGCGGAACCAGGCGGGGTCATGTGGGGTCGCATGACCCCCTGGCCGGCCGGCCGGAAGCTAATATACGTGAGTCAGGAAGCGCGACCCCCCCTCCCCTCTGGCCATCCGCTGTAACAGAGCCCCTGCAGCTGCACCGGTGAAAATTTTGCCCCCCTCTTGCATAGTCACTGGTTCCACCACTGTTGTCCACATTGGGGGTACTGAAACATTATCCAATTGTGTTAGCATCCATCAGTCTTTTCTGCTCTTATATTATGTTTTTTTTTTCTTTTGTTTAATGCTTTTATGGAAATATAATGGAAACCTATTATTTGCAGTCATGTAATTATGATTCTAGTAGATGTGGCAATTGGGAAGCCAAAGCATGTTCCTTATAGGGATTCAAGGCTGACCTTCCTTCTTCAGGTTAATTCTAATCATGTTTTCCATCTTCTTCATTACTATACTTTTCACTCTTGATGTAATACATGGTACTAAATATGACACAGGACTCGCTTGGTGGAAACTCAAAAACGATGATCATTGCTAATGTCAGCCCTTCTATATGGTTGGTCACATGTTTGAATTTGCGGTCCTATTGTTTCAATCTGCCACTTGCTCAAAAAGTTATGATAAACCTTTTTTTTCTGTTATTTCTGCACTTTGCAGCTGTGCAGCTGAAACACTAAACACTTTAAAGTTTGCTCAGCGAGCAAAACTTATCCAGAATAATGTAAGCTTTTTCTTACATATAGTTGACTTTTTTCAGACAATTGATCAATTTCACTAATTTTGATTTATACCATGGGATAGGCCGTGGTGAATGAAGATTCCACTGGGGATGTCATTGCACTGCAGCATCAAATACGACTTCTAAAGGTGTGCCATTAATTTTGACAACTTTTTGATCTAGAATTTTTCTTTTGCCAATAACTTGTACTAAAATTATGGATCCTTTGTGGGACAGGAGGAGCTCTCTCTCCTGAAATGTCAAAATGTCTTTAGGTCTTTGTCATTTGGTTCAACCATCAATAATACAACTCAAGTACAAGATACTGCTTGCATTGAGAATATGTATGAAACAGATCAACAGCAGGTTGATAGCTTCCTTGGACTTGAATCAAAAGGCGTTGTAAGAATGTCTACTAAGCAGGTAAGAAGATTAGTGCTTTATTATATAATTCAGTAATATATTTTGTCAATTATCTAAATGGAGCTAGCATTCCTTGTAGCCTGATAAAGAAAATGAGAGCATGCATATACTTGTTTAATTACAAACTGTCCATCTCTTAAATGACATGATTAGAAAGAAATTTGCTTACCCATTGATGGGCATCCAAAGCGAAACATTGTGATCTAGTTTTTTATTTCTTGTTTGGATGTTTTCTATCCCTACCAAGATAATCTCATATATTCCTTTTTTTTTTTCCTTTTTTTCCGCCATTTTGAGTTTAGATCAGAAAATATTGCATATAACTAAAATATATGTTCAAACAGTTGAAGTCTTTGGAGATAACACTTGCTGGTGCACTGAGAAGAGAGCAGATGACGGAGACATGCATCAAGAAACTTGAAGCAGAAATTGAGCATTTGAACACTTTGAGCTAAGTGGCCTTGCATTGACTGCATATCAGGTGCGTCAAAGAGAGGAAGAGACTAGGAGCACAAAAATGATGCTCAGATTTCAGGAAGACAAAATTCAAAGGACAGAGTCACTTCTTGGTGGTTCATTGCCTCAGGATACTTATTTGCTCGAAGAGAACAGAGCCCTCTGTGAAGAGATTCTGTTGCTTCAAGCTAAAGTAGATAAAAATCCTGAAGTAACTCGCTTTGCATTGGAGAATATAAGGCTTTTGGACCAACTCAGAAGGTAATGGTCTTTTCTTTGTTTTTACAACAGTATGTGACCTCTTTATCCTAAAATTTTCACTCTGCCTTTCTTAGATTTCAAGAATTCTATGAAGAAGGGGAGAGAGAAATACTCTTTGATGAAGTATCCAAACTTGGGGAACAGGTATTCATGGAATTGAATCACAATAAATTCTATTTTTGTTTTATTTTTTGTATGGGACCTGCAAAATTAAAAATCCTTCTTTTGCAGCTGCTTCATTATCTTGATGGGAAATCTGTACAGCATAACCATCCAAATGTCAATGGCGAACCTCAGGTTTGTATTTTGTTAAATCTTTCCCGTTTTCCTCTATAAACAAACCCTAGAAGATATGGGAATGACTAGAAATAACTTTGAGCTTGCACTTATTATATTACATTCTCCTTTAGCTCTTATTTGGGCAACCTGATGGAATGCTAGAGTTTTGATGTGCGACTAAGTAGTTAGGATATGTCCTTTTCATACTGGTTTAAATTTCCCCTCATTGACACAGGAAGCAAGGTGCATCAGCAATGAAGACAGTTCTCTCCATTTAGAGGTTTCTTACTTCTTTATAATTCTGCTCCCTTTTAGCCATGAAATTTCTTAATACATTTCTCGCTCACTTTTTTGTTTTTCTTTTCAGTTAAAGAATACCCTCAATGAGTTAGAGGAATGCAGATGTAACTTAAATTCTTGCTTAGAGGAGAACCAAAAACTAAGTAGGTGAGAAATTCTGTCTTATTTTCCAGTAGATTTAGCATCCTATCAGTGAGTTGACTATTATCACAGTCAAAATCCCTTAATGCAATGTGTTTTTCTGCCTCATTGCCATGCTTCTGATTCCATCATATTTTGCAGAGAAATAAATGGTCTGCATCTTATGTTAGACAATCTCAAATCCGCTACACAGGACGAAGATGGAAACATCAAAACTACTAAGGTGCTTCAGAGTTTTGGAGTGTGCAGTCCCATAAAGATGACTATTGCTTTGATGGTGAATGCATTTGATAAGCAGCTTCTGTTAGTCATATGTATATGTCCGCATGTACAGTTTGTCCTATTTCATGCATATTCTGACGTGTGTTCATGATTTTTCAGGATTATTCAGAAGCTCTAACTTTTGAACTAGGCATGTTTAAGGGAGATCAAAAAGAGGCAGAGAACATATGTACCACTTCATTGATGAAACATGCAGAAGAAATCTTGAATTTGCAGCTGGAATTGGACATCTTGAAGATTATACTGAGAGAAGAGAGATCATCTCGTAGTGAAGTAGAGGAAAGGACAGCATACTTGAGTGGAGAACTTGAGCTGGCAGAAGAAAAAAGTTTATATTTGTAAGCAAGCAATTTGGAGATGCAACTCGTGAACTGGAAGAGGCAAAGTCAATTATTGAAGCCCTCGAGTCTGAGCAAATAACTACTATAAATGAGATGGAAGAGCTTAGGAAGAGTAACATCCATTATGCGCAGCTTTTATGTGCTAAGGAACCTGAAATGATGACCCTTAAGGAGCAACTTTCCAGGAAAGAATTAATAGATCATCACCCGACTAACAATCCAGAGGGTGAGGAATCTGCTTTGCAGACAAAATTGAAGAGGATGCAAGATTCCCTTGAGAAGGCCAAGATATTGAACACATGGTACCAGAGTGATCATGCATTTGAAGTCTGTAGGCAGGCAGAAGCTGAAACTGCTGAGGTTATTGTTTGTATGCAGGAAGAACTATCCATTCTTCAGCAGCAAGTCCATGATTGCCATTTGAAAGAGCAGGATACCAAACATGCTGTGATGCAACAAAAAGAAGAACGAAATTGTCCTTCTGAGGTCTCTGTTAAAAGAGAAAACATCTATCATTGCACAGCTGGAAGACAAGGTCAAACTGGCAAATTATCATGCCAGTAAATCATCAGATAGCGCAACAGCTGCTTTTGTGATTGTAAATAGGCTTTCGAAAGTGAATCTTAACAATCTCAATGAATTAAAGCACAAGGATGGCCAACTTAGTGAATCAGCAGAGATTAATCAGAGGAAAGATGCCCTTCTAGAAGATCAGGCAGCTGCTATTAAAGAGGCAGAGAAAGAGATTCAGTCTCCGGGAGCAGAATTGGAGTTAAAGGAAACATGTACTGAACTTCAACAGAAACTCTTGGCAGAGAAGAAACATGCTAATGGTTTGGAACAAAGGCCTGAAGATCTTGAAGAGAATGACATTTTGAAGACGAAAGCAAAACTAACTGAGCTGCAAACTGGTGTATCCTCACTCAGGTCATGCATGAGTATCTCTTTAAAGCATGATGAAAGTCCTGAGAATAATGGAACAGATGGTGCTTGTGAATCTGTTGACAGCAGCAATCTACAGGTAAGCTAATGCTATTGCTCTCTGCTTAGTGGTGCTCCCTTATGTTCAATTTTGTGCCACAGTTGTCTCTGAAAGGAGTTTGGTTTGCTGCTATATCTGGACATTATTGCAGACAGATGCTGGAGAGGACCTAAGAGCTCATGCCCCTGAGTGTTGTGCTCAAATATGATCCTGCCAGGCAAAATATGATGAAGTCAGGACCTCCAAGGATGTGTGCAATCGAGATGTTACCATTATTCTTCTCACAAAGGAAATTGAGTCTGCCCTTGAAAGTCTTCAAAAGGTTCAAATGGAAATGGCTAAACTTCGTAGTGAGAAAGAAGAAATACGGATGTCTCAGAAACGAAGGCGGGAGAACTTAAAATGTTTCTCATCTCACTTACTTGCAATTGAAGCAGCTATGAGTGATTTTGAAAAGTAGTTTGAACTAAAGATAGATGCCATCAATCATAAGCTACAGTCATTTGAACAAATTGTCCAGGGAGCTGGAATTCATTGGTGCCAAACAAAAGAGGCAACTTGCTATTCTAAATTTGTGCTATCAAATCTGCTTGAACTCATTGCTAATTTGGTTTTTCTCAAGAAATACATGTTATATCCTTTTGCTGATATCTAGTACTGCTATTAATTTTCTCTCTGTCTAAATAAGGATAACTATATTTCAAATGATGATAAATACCAACAGATTTTTCATGCCATCATTGTGTTTTTACCCTTTTCCAATAAGGTATATCAGATATAATTATCAGACATTCAGTAAGTGTTTGATCCTCAAATCACTGATTCATTCTTTCCACAATTCTGCAGTTTTTTGATATGGAAGTTAGTGATGCAAAGATAGTTGCAGTACAAAAGGCAGCAGAGGCTTCTTGTGTTTTTGCCAAATTGGAAGAGGCCCAAGATACCATGAAAGAAGCTGATATCATGATCAATGAACTGGTAATAGCTAATGAAACAATGAAACTTGATATGGAAAGGCTGAAAGAAATAGAAATCACGTTAACCAAAGAGAAAGTGATGCTAATTAATGAGGTTAGGAACTTGCAATCCATAAATTGTCTCAAGGATCTGCAAGTTGAAGAACTTGAAAAGCAGTTTATCGTGAACTTGATGGAAACAAGTGATCTGGTTGTGGAGCTGGAGGGTATTATTTCACAGGTCCAGACCACTTTTGAAGAAGACTTCAAATCTTTGGTATGTGATTTTCATTTTGTCTGTCAAGGCTCCAGCTTTAGATTCAAGGAAGTCGGTGAGATCATGTCTTGAAGATGTCTGGTCTGAGATAATTTTGAAGGATTGTGCTGTATCAGTCCTACATCTCTGTCATATGAGCATTTTGTTGGAAACAGTAATGGGCCTAAATGCAGAAAATGGATTGCTTCAACATGGTTTGTGTGAATCAAACACGATGATAGCTGGTCTAAGGGAGCACAATTTTAAATCAAGTAAAGAGCTTCAGATGTGCAGAACTCTGAAGGGGAAATTACTGGCTGACATCAAGTACAGTTTTGATCGAATCTTGAAGAAAGAAGAGGAAACTGGGGAACTTAGCTTTAAGTTAAACACTTTTGAGAAAAAGATCTTTGACCTTCAGTTACAAGAGGAATTGATGTTACAAAGGTCCAACTACATGGGATCACAGCTTTCCACTCTAATAAAGGATATAGACTTCAGTAACAGAAGCATTGCTGAGTCCCTTTTTGATCAAGAGAAAATGCTGAAAGAGAAAGAGGAGCTTCTAAATTATCAGGCTGAGCTTTCAATGATAGACCTGTGCTCAAAAGACTTGGCATCACAGCTTGAAGAAATATCTCTCCAGAAAGATGTAGCTGAAAGAGACAACATCAATTGTGAGGCTGTTCTCGAGATTTTGAGGGAACAAATGATTCTTTTAATGGTAGATGGAGAATTGAAAGGACAAATTCTGGTGGCCAAGGATGCTAAAGTTGCTCTTCTACAAAAGGAAGTTGAAGAAGCACAAAGGGAGGCTCAGGATTTATTGTCAAGGCTGAACCAAAGACATTTGAGAATTACAGAGATGAATGATGTTGCACTCTCAAATGAAAAATTGAAAGGTGAACTGGTTGAGATTATGGAAACCAAGGTTCAAGCACTTGAAACTGACTGTGAGAAACTGCTAAAGGATTTGAAGGCCAAAGAAATAGCATTGGACAACTGTTCCAGCCAAATCTTTATTCTTGATCAACAAAACCAGAAATTGCAGGAGGATGTTTACCTGTTGGAAACTTCATCAAGCACGCTTCAAAGTGAGCTAGAAAAGAAAGATGCAGAACTCAGCAGAATGAATGGGTTAGAAGTAGAAAAGGAATCACTTGAAGGTGAAGTCTGGAAGTTAAAGACAGAGAACTGCCTCGTTCTCCAAGATTTGGAGAAGAAGAATTCAGAAATTAAATCATGTTCAAGCCATATAAACATGTCTGGAATGGAAAATGAGAAGTTGAAAAATAGAGTTTTGTCCTTGGAGACTCTTTTTGCGAGTCTAGATAATGATTTGGAGGTGAAAAATGCTGAAATGAATGAACTTCAGCATTCTAAGTCTGTTCTGAAGGCAGATTTAGGCTCAAAAGGAAAGGATTTTCTAACATTTGTTGATAAAGTGAATTCACTGGAGAATGAGAACATTCTTTTGAAAAATGAACTCAAGTCTCATGAGAAAGTTATACATGAAGCCGTTGCTAGGTCAAGCTTGAATAGTATGAAGTTTGTTGATTTTCTTGAGAAAGAAAGTAATATGGTTGTTGAAAAAATGTTCTATGATATATGTGAAGAAATAGAGAGAATATCCAAGTTCTTTAAAGAAATCGAATGCTTGGAGTGCTATGCTAAAGAGCTGGTATCTGACAACATGAGTCTCCATGCTGAATTATCAAGGAAGGATGACATTCTGAAAGGATTATTATTTGATATGAACTTGCTACAAGAGTCTGCCTCTAATACTAAGGGTCAAAAAGATAAGATTGAGGAAATTAAGGCGTCCCTGGAGGCTTTGGAAGATGAGCTCGTTGTAAAGTCAAGTGAGCTTGTTGAGGCTGTTGCTCACAGTGAGATGCTTGAAGCCCAATTGCAGGAGAAGATGGGCATTATCTCTTCTCTTCAGTTAAATTGTGCAAAGGAATGTGAGTCTCTGAAAATGTCTACTTCTGAAAATATGGAGCTGAGAGCTCAAATTGAAAAGGTCTTAGCTGCAAAAAGTTCTCTTGAGGAGGAATTATCAGAGAGAAGGAATTTGACTGAGAGCTTGGAGATAGAAGTCTCACAAATGGGTAACGCCCTTGGCCAAATGAATAGTACTGTTGAATCTTTAAGGAAAAACTTAGATGAACTTACTAATGAGAGGGATCAACTTCATATGGAGATGCATGTTCTGAAAGAAAAGCTTGAAAAGGCGTCCCTGGAGGCTTTGGAAGATGAGCTCGTTGTAAAGTCAAGTGAGCTTGTTGAGGCTGTTGCTCACAGTGAGATGCTTGAAGCCCAATTGCAGGAGAAGATGGGCATTATCTCTTCTCTTCAGTTAAATTGTGCAAAGGAATGTGAGTCTCTGAAAATGTCTACTTCTGAAAATATGGAGCTGAGAGCTCAAATTGAAAAGGTCTTAGCTGCAAAAAGTTCTCTTGAGGAGGAATTATCAGAGAGAAGGAATTTGACTGAGAGCTTGGAGATAGAAGTCTCACAAATGGGTAACGCCCTTGGCCAAATGAATAGTACTGTTGAATCTTTAAGGAAAAACTTAGATGAACTTACTAATGAGAGGGATCAACTTCATATGGAGATGCATGTTCTGAAAGAAAAGCTTGAAAAGGCACAAGCTTGGGCCGAAGAAAATGAAGCTATTACACTGGAGGCTCAACAGGTAAATTCTAATTTTGGATCCACATTCTAACACCTTTACAACTTATTGCCAATAGCAACTTGAATGAAATTATTCTGTTTCATGTGCTAAAAGCTTAAGCTCCATGTTATGCAATTGAAGTTCTTAAACAATCTTCATTGATCTATTGATGTGTGATTGAGGTATATGGTGAAATCGCATATGATGTTCTCATGTACTTTATGTTTCTTAATTCTATTTCATTGCCGACAATGTCAGATAGCTGAATCCAAGCAGACCTATGCTGAAGAAAAGGAAGCAGAGGTCAAGCTACTAGAGCGCTCTGTTGAAGAGCTAGAATGCACTGTGAATGTACTGGAAAATAAGGTTAGATTTTCTATTTCTAAGAGGTTGCATGAACTATGTTTTATGATCACTGCATCCGATATACACATAGATTGACATGCTTAAGGATTTTTGAAGTCTCATCAAATTATGTGAATATTTGTTTTATACTTACTATTCTTATGCTCTCTTGTTAGGTTGACAACTATTCTTATGCTCTCTTGTTAGGTTGACATTCTTAAAGGAGAAACTGAACGGCAAAGATTGCAAAGAGAAAAGCTAGAGGTGGAACTCCATGCTATAAATCATCAGATGCAGAGTGTTAAAAGTGCTGACGCTGACATGAAAAGGTTTAGGTCACTTGTCAAGATCCATTTTCCCTTTAATTGCAGTTTCCCTTCCCAGATGCTGAAGTATTGCTTCATTTCACCAACCATTTGATTTTGTTACTTCTCTAGGCATTTAGATGAGAAGGAGAAATGCCATGAAGAAGCCCTGAAGCACATACAGATTCTTGAGAGGGATATTGCTGAGAGAGATGCAGAGGTGAAGTTGTTTGTTGCGCTATTACGGAAACACTTTAGTTTTATCCTCCCGTGCATATGAGTATGATGATAAAACTAGGTTTGACAACACATTGTTTCCTAACGAGGTCTCAGCATTTGAAGTTTATGCTTTTCTTAGGTGCCACAGATCACCAAATGCAAGGCACATAACTCCGAGTTAAATTTGCATGCTGAAGCCCAGGCTAGTGAGTACAAGCAGAAGGTAAGCCAGGATTTCAAGTCTATACTGTTTACTCTTCCTAAATTCCATGAAGATTGTGAACTGATAAATTTGGATACAGTTCAAGGCCTTGCAAGCCTTGAAAATTAGAGAAAAATGCTTCCAAGTCCGGGGGTTCTGGCTCCCCTTTCAAATGTATTGGTTTGGGTTTGGCACAACAAATGAAATCTGAGAAGGATGAGGACCTTAAGGCTGCTAGGCTGCGAATTGAAGAGCTAGAATCCCTAGCAGCAAGTCGACAAAAAGAGGTAGGCTTTACCAATCTAAAATGCAAATTCAAAGTCCTGTTAACGTCATTAATATTATCATATAGTGCTTGTTCTCTTCCCAGGTATTTGCATTGAATGCAAGATTAGCTGCTGCAGAGAGCATGACCCATGATGTTATTCGAAATCTGCTGGGAGTGAAATTGGATATGACAAATTATGTGGTAAATTTACATGAATAATCATGTTTTAATACATCTTTATATGTATTGCATGTTTGTACAGAACCAAAGATATATATTACCATCCTCTTTATATATTACCATGTCAAAAAAAAAATCCTTTTTTATTGTTCAAATATGAGTACTTTATTGACAAATAACCTACACACAGAGCCATTTCACGCATCTGAACATGGAAAAAATTCAAATAAAAACCCAATGAGCAGGAAAAGTTTTTGTGGCATCTTTATTTATTTTTCCCTTTGGTTAATGGCAGTCATTGTTGGATGACAAGCAACTATCGAAGATAGCAGAGAAAGCTCAACTTAATTGCCGAGAACCTGAACCACAGGTATTTTTTTACTTGTGGTGATAATGTAACTAGGATACTGTTGTATGTTTTATTTTAATCTGTTGTCCATGCAGGATAAGCAAGAGACCTTGAAACTCAAACAACAGCTCAATGAATTTATTGAGGAGAGGAGAAGGTAAGCATATCTTGCCTCGAAATGTTCCTTGACTTGCCTCTCTATCCCCTCCCCAACAAAATAAAAAAGAGGAAAAAAAAAATCTGAAGCCTGTTTATAAAATTTTCTTGCCTAGATGGCTAGAGGAAATTGATCGGAAGCAGGCCGAGATGGTTGCTGCACAAATAGCATTGGAAAAGCTTCACCAGCGAGATCAGTTACTTAAAGCTGAAAATGAAGTGTTAAAGGTTAGAATTATAAGTATACGTGGAACATTCTTTTTCAAAGGATTTGATTGAAATCGTCCTCAATCTTTGTTTTTCCCCTATTTAAATGGTATTACTTCTTTTTAAATTCATCCAGATGGAGAATGTAAATAATAAGAAGAGGCTGATGGAACTTGAAGGTGAAGTAAAGAAGCTGTCTGGCCGCAAAACCTCCAGCAGTGCATTCATCATAATGCAAAAGTCAGGGTAAGATATGATAAATCAAGTTTCAAACCATATCAAATTTAAAATATGCTGGACTTCATTGGATTATTGCAAAGGCTATTTGCTTTCCCTAAGGTCTGTTTTTTTTTATTTTTTATTTTTTATTTTTTATTTTTTATTTTTTATTGTATAGCATCGCTAAGGTCTGTTTATATTAAGGTCTGATCTATTATGATACATTAGGAGAAGAACAATTGCTTAAAATTCAGAATGAAGACCTAAGTGCTAAGCTGCAGCTGACGGAGATTATTCTTTCAAGAGTGAAGGAAGAGCTTGCGCGTTATCGTGCTTCCATTGGCAAAAGTCTCTACATAGATTTTGATGGGGAACAACAGTTGATGAACAAACTGAAGGTTAGTGCAAAGAGAGACAACTGTTATTATGTTTTGATAATCTATAGTAGCTAAGTTGATTACTAGAATGCTAGCTATAGAATAGTTTTGTGTGCTATAATTATGTCTAGTTGTAGTTACCATATATATTCTACTACATGCTTGAAGAAAAATACAGAAAAACATTTTACAGATTCCTCTGTTAGAATATTCTACTACATGCTTGAAGAAAACTACAGAAAAACACTTTACAGATCTCTCTGTTAGAATATTAAACTTGATTAAAAAAAAGGAAGTCAACAATATCAACTCAAATGAGTTGCACCAACTCACTATGAGTTGGGTCATCGCCAACTCATTTGAGTTAGCAGTACCAAAGTCGGTAATAATCGACTTTGGTATATTTATAAATATGGCCTTAGGTCATTTGTTTTAAAAATAGGTAATAAGAGAGTTTAAAAGAGAGATAAAGTTGTGGTGTATGCTGTAAAATTTTGAGGGGTTAGTTTCAATAAGCTAACGCATACGTACTTGAGGTGTGAAATTTTTATCTCTAGATTTTATAGTTTGTGTATTCTTAATAAAATTTCAATTGTTTATCATCAAATTTTCTCCATCTTTAGACAATTAAAAAAATTCAATTTAATTTTCAATGTTTGGTATTGGAGCTCAGGTTGGATCAAGATGGCTTCAACGCTAGGAGTTCAAATTCAACAAATACAATCAACAATTTTCAAGTTCCATGAGAAAAATAATTTTGTGATGTGGACGCATTTGATGGAGATGTGCTTAAAAAGCAATTGTTATGGCGAAATTTTAGAAAAAGAAATTGTTGAAAAGAAAATATCTTAGTTGAATAATTAAAACAATTGGATCGTGATCGTTCATTAAATGAGAATGCTTTATTTTTAATCTGTCAATTTGTGGAGCTTTCAGTCTTAGAAAAATATTCCATGTAAAAATATCAAAAAAGACGTGGAATATCTTGCTCAAAACATATAAAGGTGTAGATCCAGTCAAACGAATAAGACTTTAAAACTTAAAAAGACAGTTCAAGCTGATGGAGTAAGGAAAAGATGAAAGTATTAGTAACTATTTCTCAGGAATGGATAAACTAGTCAATGAAATGAAGAATAATGGTGATAAAATGAAAGAAAGAGATTATGAAGATTTTACGCACGTTGTCTAGTCGCTTTTATTATGTAATAACAGCTATTGAAGAGTCCAAAAACTTGGACACCATGACTCTTAATGATTTACAAGCTTCATTGGAGTCAAGTGAAATGTGGATGAATAAAAGGTCACCAAGCACAATGTAACAAGCTTTCTTAAGTGAATTTAAAGAATAATGAGAAGACATCCAGATTGGAGCATAATCAAAGATGTTCTAATTTCAGAGGCAGGGAAGACGAAAATTTCAAAACTACTTCTAGACAATGAGCAAAAAAATTGTGAATCCCAACATGGTAAATCCAATATTCAATATTATAAATGCAAAAAGCATGACTACTATCAATTTGAATGTAAGTCACACATTTAATGCCATAATTGTAAAAAAATATGGTCATTATAGTAAAGAATGTCATGCTAGAAGATCAGACCACGAAGACAATCGTGTTCGGGTAGCTTAGAATGATGGTGCAAAAACCTTGTTGTTTGCTACTTATAAAACATATGATAGTAATAATTGTCAGTGGTTGTTAGACTCGGATTACAATAATCATATAAGTGGAAACAATAAAGTTTTCTTCGAGTTAAATGAATCTTTCCGCTTTTCTGTGAAATTTGATAACAACTATTAGATTATGAAGAATAAGGAAGGATCTTAGAACATTAAACTTGATTTAAAAAAAAGTCAACAATATCAACTCAAATGAGTTGGCACCAACTCACTATGAATTGGGTCATCACCAACTCACTATGAATTGGGTCATCACCAACTCATTTGAGGTGGCGGTACCAAAGTCGGTTTTAAAAAACCGAAGTTGGTAATGGTAATAACCAACTTTGTTATATTATAAATATGGTCTTAGGCCATTTGTTTTAAAAATAGGTCATAAGAGAGATTAAAAGAGAGATAGAGAGTGGTGGTGCGTGTTGTAAAATTTTGAGGGGTTAGCTTCAACAAGCTAATGTACAACACGTTTGGGATATGAAATTTTTGCCTCTAGATTTTATAATTTGCATCTTAATCAATAAACTTGAGTATTTATTATCAAATTTCCTCCATCTTTAAGCAATTAAAAAAAATTCAATTTAATTGTCAACACTCTGTCTCATTTTTTTTTTTTTTTGTTATCAATGACTAATTTAAAACGAGATTTATACAGGAAACCGAGGATGACAGGGCGCAAATAGCACAGAGGTTATTGGGCTTGTGTACCAGTGTTTTGAGGGTAAGTTTTTTAAATTTGGCCTCAAATTGACGAAGACAAAACCTGAAATATTTCTCATGTTTATTGAAATTTCCAGGCAGCTGGAATAACAAAACCTGTATCCGATATAAGCCCGGCTGTTGCTGAAGAGGCACTTGAGCAGATGAAAAGTAGACTCACCTCACTGGTAAGAGAATGCCAAGATTTGACGTATAAGGTAAAAATACATGAACAAAAACACATCACACATGAACATGCACCAATGTTAACTAAGTCGGAATCGCAGTGAACTGGTTTCTTTGGGTGAAATTTGTGATAGCAACCTAAGAAATTGACAAAAGGTCTAAATTCTTTTACAGAATATAATTACCAATGAAAGAATTCGATTGTCGGAGCTAATGCCTCAAGTATCACCAAATTCAAAGATAGATGAGAACTGTCGAACTCCAAGAAGGGGCCAAACTTCTTTTCTTTCTGCTTTAGACCGATAAGACTACCACTCACTGGCTGAAAATGGAGATGATGGACAGTTAGCTTTACGTTTATAACAACAGAAAGCCATGCATGGATATGTTTTTTTTTTTTTTTTTTTTTGTTCTTTTTATCCAGTTGAGCTGTGTACCAATTCTTTTCTTATATTGTATAGCAATTCTTTTGTTGTGTAACATGTATATAAAGAGTAACTAAACATGATATTATTTAGTGTAGTTGATCTTTTCCACCGTTTATTGCCTTTGTACATTGTAATAAGTTGGATGTCTTGAATTAAAATTCACCATTCAAATTTTCAATTCGATTGTAGAGATTTTTTTTATTATTATAAAGTTAAGGAAGACATGTTAATATTAGTGATGAATTATAGTGTTTGTGTTTGAAATAATATCACTTTATCACTGCACTAAGACACCAATTCCATCATAAAACCTTACAAATAAAAAAATAAATTAACTAGTTTATCAGCCATAAAATAAAAATATGTTTCATAAGTAGAATTTAATAAATAAAAAAACTAAAGACTTTCCTTTCAACAGAGAAAGAGAGATCCTCCCACATCATTCCTTTAAAGTTTACAAATTTTAGATATCAAATTTTACAATGCCAATAAATAAATAAAAAGGAACATAAAAAAATTGAGAATGAAAAAAGAATAAAGAAACGAAATTTTCTCAGCTCATAAAATTGCTTTGCTGACCTTTTTCTGTTCACTGAAATTATTCAAGTTTTTATTCTTGTTCTAGTGCTTATGTTAAAAGTTCATTAAACCCTTACACTCTCAAAATGTAGGGTTTTGGCATATGCAGCATTTGGTGCTTTCTGAATTTCAATTGAAGAAATCTGTCTTTATTCCTTCTTTCTTTCTAATCAAGAACCTAAATTCACACAGCATCCAGTCCCTTAACGCTTCAATTTGATCCCCAGGTTCGCATTTATAATACTTCAAACTTATCAAAACTTTTACCATACCATCCAGCTTTTTCTCTCATTCTCTCTGTAATTTTGTAGAATTTGATAGAGAAAACGAGCACTTCTGTTTTCAACTCAGTTTGCCTTGATCGAGGGTGTTTGTGGAATGTCAGTGTTCGAAATGAGGGTTTTTCTTTCCTATTTTTGTAAAATTTAATTTTTTAATCGATGATTAGTAATTTAATTATGAATCTCAGGGTGATGTGAAATTTTCAACATTAAGAAAACGAAATGATAACAGGGTCTTTGTTGGAAGATCTGCAGCATTATCACCCACAACCAGAAGGTTGCAGATTAGAAATTCTAAGCTGGAAAAGGAAGTTCGTGTGGCTTTTCTTGGTGCCAGTGGTTACACTGGTGCTGAGGTTTGTGCACTTTCATTTTTTTTTTCTTTTTGTACCTGCACCGAGGTTTGGTATTTTTGAAAATCTTCACTTTGTGATTTTATTTGTTATATTAGTTGCACTTCTGCTATTAATTTGAAGTTTTAGGGCCCTCTTAGAAAAGGAATGAGAAATCAATTATCCATTTATGGCAGATTATACGACTCCTTGCAAACCATCCATTCTTTGGCATTACTTTAATGACTGCAGACAGAAATGCTGGCAAAACAATTGAGTCAGTGTCTCCTCATTTCATTACACAAAAGGTAGCTATCATATAACATTTTTCTAATACAAATAACTAATTAATGTTCGTGCGAAAGTCCATCAAAGAGTTCATTTGCCTTTTATTTTGATGAATGATACTTGAGTTCCTTTGTTTGCAGGATCTATCAGTTTTGGTTTCCACTGGTGATGCAAGTTTCTCTGATATAGATGCCGTATTCTGTTGTTTGCCTTATGGAACCACACAGGTATCTTCCTTTTCTCTTTATATCTTTTAGTCCATCTTAACAATGTTTTTGGTCTTAATGAAGTTTATCTTCTGAGAGATAATTTCTTTTTCTTGGACACTATATGACCACCATTGATCAATTTATTTTCAGCAGGATATCATCAAAGCTCTTCCCAAAGGGTTAAAGATTGTTGATCTTTCTGCAGTATGCTTCTCACACTCTCTAGTTTGTGTTATTTGATAGTGCTGTTTTTGTAAGGTATAGTGGACTAATATCAAAATTCAGCATGTCATATCAAGTGTTGTCTAATAATTTTTCAGGACTTCCGTCTACGAAATATTTCTGAGTATGAAGAATGGTATGGCCAACCGCACAGAGCACCAAATTTGCAGCTGAGGTACTTGGGGCCCATTTCCTTTCTGAGTAGTTAAGCCTTTCTCTTAAGCATAGCAGTCTTTATCTGTAGCAAGTCTAGTTTGGACTTTTCATTTGCTGAGGTGCAAGTCAAAGCATTTGTTAAATGCGTCTGGAAATAGAATTTTATAACCAAAGTATAACTTGTAACTTTATTACTTTCATTTTGAGGCATTTCATTTCAACTGTATATATGGTTCTTTGACCTTGAATTCAACTGTGCGCTGTGGACTGTGTTTTACTGTTCAAGTGTTTGAACCTTTTCTGTGATAATAACTCAGTATTTCACTTCATTTACATGGTTATTTCGTACTTAATCTTAACATTCTTAATCAAATACAAATACAACTTCTGAAAAATGAAAAAGAAAAATCCCTAGTGCTTTGAAATAATTAGTACCAAATTAATTTATCAAAATGTCTTAGATCAAGTAAAATGTGAGATAAATAGGTCATACCATACCAAAAAGAGTTTATCCAGTAACCAGTTCTACTCAGAAGTTTATTCATTTTCAGGCATAACAACACCAAATGTTGAATATTATTTTTATATTTCTAGACCAGCCTTTTCTTTTCAGATCTTTTTGAGTTTCCAATGAAATGTTTGGACAGCTGATCACTTGTCAATCATGTTATATGCATGCAAAAGGGTTTTCCATATATAAAATAAAACATTGCTGATCTAACCAATCAAAAACACAAATAGGCTGCCTATTATAAAGATTTTTCAAGTTCAACAAGTGGAGAAAAACAAGAAGCAAAAGCTGCATTCCTATTCACTAATGGGAGGATTTGTCACTATAATACCCAAAAGAAAATTCTTTTCCCAAATATGAATATCACATTTGATATCAATGTATAGGACTTTATAATCAAATTATGTGGCTATGTAAAGAATTTAGAAGTTCTAAAATTTCTAATAATTTGTGACATAAAGGAAAATGGTCTTCTGAAAATTATTAATTAACAAGTGTTAGAGACGTTTGAAATATAAGCCACCAGGAAAATTCTCTGGTGTTATTCTGTCTGTTTCTTGAAGAGAGTATAGGTTTTGTAGGACTAGCATACAATTTTATAGGAGCTTTTTTCATGACCATTTAATCATCTTTTCCTGAATGCGCAATCTTTTTTATTTTAATTAGTTCTTTTTAAATGGATATAGGAAGAAGCCGTGTATGGTTTGACAGAGATTTTCAGAGAGGAAATAAAAAATGCATGCCTAGTTGCTAATCCTGGTTGTTATCCAACATCAATTCAACTTCCTCTTGTTCCATTGATAAAGGTTTGTGTGTATTGTTATGTTCAAGCTTTTCTTTTCCTCGTGCATAATCTATTAGCTCTATCTGTTTTGGTGGGACGAAAGTATTTTTCAGCATATGTTAATTTTCTGTAAGGTAGCTGCTTCCATGTATTGCTAAATACATCTTCAACAACAATTTATTTCTTTTGTTCAGACCTAAGTTTCAATTAGAAAAGAGCAAGAGCAAACTAAACAAATTGTAGGAACCATAAACTAAACAAATTATAGGAACCGATAGGATTGACAATAGAGCTAAGGGATTTGAAAGAACACATATGCTAAGGACCTATGCTTAATGGAGTTCCTTTGCATAGAGAGAGAGAGGGAGGGTTGGTGGTTGTGGGGAGATGAGACTGGCTTTGTACTGCCAGAAGAGGGGAAATTGATTAATAAAAAGTTAGTTCAATATAAACAAAATGTTGATCTTTGCAGTCTATGCTTTAATGCTAATGAGATATTATCTAGTAATAACTTGATTGTTTTAGATTGAGACATGGACTGCGACAACGCCCCTTTGATATCTGTGGCAGAATTAATCTGGCTTATTGGACCAATATTTGATAACGAGAGTGTGAGATGTACTTGCACCTGTCAATTCTGGATTTCGGTGTATTATTCTCCTCATTTATGGTTTCTTTCATTTGGATTTCAGCGTATCAATATATTAAAGTTATTATTTTTCATTATGGATTTCCTAATGCTAGTGGTGTGTGTTTTTCCATTCCATTATTTTCAATTTCCTGGTGATCTTCTGATTATTGTAGGCTAATCTCATTGATTTTAAAAATATCATTATTGACTCAAAGTCTGGCGTGAGTGGGGCAGGTTTGGGGTCTTTGCTGCATCTCATATCTTGATAGACATTGTTAGCAGTATATATTTTCTTACCACTTGCATCAATTGCTTCAGCAACTTATGATGGCTGGTACATTATGCAGGACGTGGTGCAAAGGTGGCAAATCTGTATACTGAATTAACAGAAGGAATTATGTCTTATGGTGTTACAAGGCACTGCCATGGTGATCTCAATGACTCAATCATAGAATTTGGAATCTTTTGCATCTATAGTGTGCACTTTTTAAGTCTTGAATGTAATACAAAAGAATCAAATTTGCACTTGTAAACATTTTTTCTTCTTACTTCATGTGGCACTTCTCTTTTTTAGTAATTTCTGATTTTATAAAATTTGTATGATGTATGGTTGGCATATCGTGTTAAATGCAAGATCATATTCAGTTGTAACCTGATGCAGTAATATGGATTCTGCTTTTGAATTGCAGTTCCAGAGATTGAACAGGGTCTATCTGATGCTGCACGTTCGAAAGTCACTGTCAGTTTCACTCCACACTTGATGCCAATGGTAACAGTCCTGCTCTATGCATGGTAAAACTGATTCACTTTGTTCTATTTGCTTACAAAAGAATAAGCCGTTTTGCTTTTTTCGTTTGTCATTCTTAAGAGCCGTGGGATGCAATCAACTATATATGTGGAAATGGCTGCAGGAGTGACAACTGATGATTTATACCAGCAACTGAAGGTTTCCTATGAGGTACATTGCTAATGAACATATTGATGGTTATGGAATGAAGTCTTTTTCCTGGATACATGTGGAAGCACATTCCTTTAGATATTCCTGCTTTACGTTTACAATGTACCCTCTCTTGATCAAGCATAAGTTATTCATCATTTGTTTTTGTTTTGTCATAGGATGAAGAATTCGTTAAATTATTGGAGAAAGGAGCTGTTCCTCGCACTCATGATGTTTGAGGTTCTAATTTTTGCTACATGAATGTCTTTCCTGATCGAATTTCTGGTATAGCAATAATTATATCAGTTGTATGTATCATTTGCTCTGCCATTATGGTTATTATCTTTGTATACAATGTCTTTTTTTCAGTGTTTTCACTGGTTCATATCTTAAAACCCTGTTGCAGATCGATAATCTTGTGAAGGGAGCATCTGGTCAAGCTCTACAAAATCTAAACATAATGATGGGATTTCCAGAAAATACAGGGCTAGGCTACCTGCCCCTGTTTCCTTGACGGCTTATGTTCCTTTTCCCCAAAACTTGTAAGCTGTCATTGCCAGTCCCTTGCGACTTTACATGATAAAGGCTCTTTACCTTCCTTTGGGAAGGAATACATTAATAGGAAGGAATATTTCTTATACCCGGAAAGAGCCCTTGCTACGATTATACGCATTTTAACCATTTTTTTAAAATTCACTGCATATTTATCCAAAGCCTCTAATCTAATTTTTCATTGCTGAGTATTCAATTTCAACCATTACTATGTCACAACGTATTGGTTGAAAAAAATCTGTATTCATTTAACAATGCAGTATTACAGCAATATCTTTGAGCTGCTTTACCATCTTTGCTGACAACATGATTTTGATAGACGAATCAGTTCAAACATTTACCTTGTAAATGAATTCCAACGTTCGCCTTGTAAATGAATTCCAATATTTGCAGATATCCTTTTGATTAGTCATAACCTCATTGATCTGTTTCAGCTTTTCTTTTTCTCAACTCCATTTCAAGGTTCCTAGCTTTCAATTCAAATACAAAATTTGAAGTTTTTTTTCTTCGAGGATTAAGCTATCAGCTACACTGGCTGATATGTAATATTTCATTAGTTTTTGCAGGTAATATGGAATGTAACTTTGGGAAAGCTCTAACGCTGGATAAAAGAAGTCTGGAATTGGGCAAATTGATGAGAGTTGTAATGAGCCAGTTTTCTCTCTTTTGTAATCTTAATTTCAATAAATGCATTGTTCCGATTAGATATCCTTTTTCAATTGCTTCTTGACGTGGTGGGGATTTTGGGACCTGATGAGAGCTTTTCTTGTATGTGAATTGTGAAACATCATTTTTCCATTACAAAGAAAAGCATTAAATAAATCATTTGATAAAGACCTGAAAAAAATTTATGATAGGAAAAATTGCAGGGGATGAGACAGGAGACATGGAATTAGGATAACTATAAAATAAATTTTATATAATTTTTCTTCTTCCTTTGTTTATAGTTGAATTAGGACAACTATAAAATAAATTTTATATAATTTTTCTTCTTCCTTTGTTTATGGTTATCTTAATTTTAAGTATATTAAATATATAAAGTCATATTGAAAATGTAAAATAATGTGCATGCATGGTTATATCAAAAAATAAAAAATTCTCAAATTGGAGATACTTGGAGTGAAAATTCTCAAATTTTGATCAAATTGTTTTTAATATTTTAAATAATAATAATTTCTAATATAATTAAATTGTAATAATTTTATGTTAAAATCTTTTAGTCAATAATACATTAATAAATTTTATATGTTCTCTTCAAAAATTAGCAATACAGCTATATTGAAAAAAAAAACTAAACTAAAATAATCTAATTATAATTATTATTTTTATAAAAGTTATTATACAGAAATTACCAAGAAAGAAAAAAGCTACAAAAGATGGAGTCAACGGTAGGGGATCGTGACTGTCACCCCTTAAATCCTCCGTCAGAAACTACTTTCTGGAGAAAACTACCAATACCAGAGTTGAAGATCTTATCTTTCCTCGATTCATGAAATGGTACCTGGGTTTCTTCCACCTATGAACTAATATTTCTTTCATTCACCCACAAGTTAGGAATTCTAGGGCTCTCCAGAATCAAGATTCTTGAAAATGGCAGCTCCATTTACCTCATATTTGTTATCTTCTTCTCCTCATCTCATAACCTCCAATCAAATGCTTCTTAGACCTCATCCTTCTTCCATTCGGAGACTCAAGGTTAGCTTACTCGTCACCTATCTATATTTGGAAAAATGTATCTTTTTTTTTTGCTAATGTTTGTTTGTTTTGTGGATCTTCTGGGTGATATTTCTTTCTCTGCTGGTGTTTTTGTTAGATGAGAATAAGATTTAGGAAATGGGTCCTTGAAATTCTAAGCCAAAATGGTTATTTTCGTGAATTGAATTAAGTTTAATAGTCTAATGAGGCGATTGGTGCTGTGTGATGATTGTGTACTGTTTTATTGTTGTTTGAGGATTTCTTTGTATTTTGACCTTCTATATTTTTTTGGGGGGATTTGTTTAGTTAGTTTTAGAACCTGATTGTGAAAGAGGTTATCAGCTTATCTCCAGGAATGGGTGAATCATTGTAGTGTTCTGATTTCTGAACTGTGATGCTGATATGAACAACAGGGCTATCTCTAGATATACTATAGTTAAAAAGGATAAAATATTGTCTATGAGCAGTGAGGACACACTTGAGTTTTTATGTTAATATAGTGTTCACACTTGATTAAGGATCAAATCAAATGGCACTTGGCTAAGTGATTTGGAAATTTTCTCAAGAGACTTTTTTAGTGTTCAATTCTTATTCTCTAGCATCATTTTAACTTCATTTTCAAACTTTAATAAGAATCTATCTGTCATGTCGATAATTAATTGAAGTCTTTAATTTGTAGCAGGGGCCATCACAATATTTTGGAGCACATAGCAGGTTCAGTGTGAAATCCAGTGGGATCTTTCGGGCCAATGGTATCTTTTCGAGTGCCAGGCTCAGTATCTCTTGTGCAATAATATGGCTGCAGGGCAGTCAGGTGACCCTGAGAAATTTCATTTTGGTCATCGTTTGAGCAAGGCAAGAAAATTTTGGGACAGTTGTCCTCAGCCAGTAAAGAGCTTCCCCTGGAACAGATCACTGGAGAACTTCATTCAGCTCATCCTTGATCTTATTGAGGCAGTTATCAAATGCTTGTGTGTACCTTTATTGGCAGTTTCGTCCCTCAGCGAGATGTCCTACTGTGCACATCAAAAGAAGCTATTCTTTGTTCCTTTTCCACTCCTTATAGGCATTGCTGTTGCTGGGGCCCTAAAAGATACCGTTTTGGAACTAACTCCATTTCTCAAGGTTGCGAAATTAATAAAACCAAATATTACTTTGTAGGAAATTCTGAACTTTTAGATGTATAGATATGGAAGATGCTAAATGAAACATGCATTCGTCCAATTCATTTGTGGTTCTAATGAAGCAGTGAATATGGTGGAAAAATATAGCAAATTAGTTGTTGCCAGATTGTAAATTATGAAAGGAAAGACATGAATATCACCTGGTTCTTCTTCCTTAGATGTATTGCAACTGAAATATCTCCTAGAAGAAGGCCAATGTGATTCATGATAACATCATCCCATCACTCAAAAAAAAAATCTCTCTAAGCTGATGGTTGAATGGAAAATTTATGCCTCTGACTTGAAAACCTACTGACCAACCAAATGCTTATGGATGCAACTGTAGATCATCTTGAGGAGTACCATATTCTTGTTTGAGCACCTATTCTGAGTTTATTTTATTTAATTTTTCTCATGCAGGTGAAAGAAAGGAACTCTAGTTCATGTTATTCTGGTGTGACTTGTTTTCTGGTTTAACTGTCAGGATGCAGAAGTTCCATGGCATTTGATTGCCATGGCAGTATTTTTTACATTGATCAAATTGCCGGGTCCATATTACCCATATTGGGGGCGCATATTTATTCCACACTTTGCAAATGGAGTGCTGTGGAGAACTTTATGGTCTGCATATTTTTGGTACAGAAGACCCAGAAAGGGATCAGGAACAATATTGCACCAGAATACTGTAAATGACCGTTGTTCTGAAACAAATAAAATTTAATTTCACAAGGTACTTGATGATATACTTTTCAAGAATATTTATTCTGTCGATCATATTGTGTTTATTTAGTTGCTGCAAGAGATCTCGAGACAATGTAATGGAAATTCACGAGCATCTTAGTTAGGCACGCAGCTGATCTTCACTTGCATCACATGTTGGTTTGTTTTTTATTTTTTGTTTTTTTTATTTTTTTTTTAATTTTATTTTTATCTTTTATTTTTTATTTTTTAGTTTTTTGTCATGGTAGCTCATGCTTTTATTGGGGACTTTGTATGCTGGTTTCTGTCCATAGGAGAGTTTGGCTCTAGATATCTTCTAAACATTTATGGAGCTGGGAGTTCTTTGAGAAGGGGTTAATGCCTGCAGCCTTCTTTGTTTAAAAGAGATTGTTTTTTTTTTTTTTGCATCATGAACAGATAATGCCTAGGTCATTCTGAAGCAATATTAGTGTTGCACCAAGGTACAAGGATTATCCTTGTTTCTATACCTAATAAATGATCCTCATTAGTTGGAGCAAGGCTGCCTGAAACAAGTTTGTCCATGATTAATGGAATCATATTGAAGCATACTTGATGAATTTCCTTACTTGCCCGCCTCACGAATCATCTTTTTCATAACTAGCTAATATGTTTTCATGCCTCAATGGCCTTGATATCATATTGTTTCCTTTGATATTTGAGATATTAGAAGGTCTCAAACTTGCACCATTAGCAATTTAGCGTTGAAGTCTGTAAATGTTTTGAAACACCACTTTACTGTTGTGAAACTTTTTTTGTGAATTCCTGTTGATGCAATTATAATGTGTTAATCCTTTTTTAATTCCTTTGTTTTTCATCTGATTTAATCTCATCACATTATGTGTCTGTGCACGAAGGTTGAGATCAGACATTCTGCAAATTTACAAGAAACACTGAGAAACAGGAGGCAATTTGATCAGAAGGTATGGTTGTAGGTCAATGATTTGCAGTAGAATGATAAAGGGATTGGCTTCTTTTCTCCATGTTTCTCTCCAACCTTCTCAACAAAGGTTTTGGAGTGTTTGGAAGCTAATTATCAGTCTTCTTTCTAAGCAATAGCTTCCAGTTATTTGTTCATTTATCTTTTCTTTGTAGATTCTTTTTTGTTTCTTTTTGAAAACATGCATAAAATGTACGGATTGAAAATTCAAATCAAGAAGGTACAAGTTCTCCAAAAGGTTGAAAGCTTGCTCATGCATCTTTATTGTTTAGGAAAATTGAAATCTGTTAATTTTATTTCAGTATCTGAAATTGCCCAGACGTGACTGAGGATTGTTGCTACTTCAACTGGGAAGCTAAAATTATTACATGGCATAAAATTAAAATGGAAATTAGTTTAGTATATTATTTTACTGCCCTACATGTTATGGAGGCAAAAATAACAAAAAAAAAAAAAAAGGTTAAATGCAAATATTAAAAATATTATATTCATTCGAAAGGGGATTATTTCTAGAGCATAAACTGATCCGAGAATATCTTTGGTCAACCAAAAATTTTAATTCAAGTTGTAACATTTCTTAGAATTTCTCTGAACTCTCATATTATGAGGTGTGTTTAAGATGTTAATTGTCTGTATAATAAACTTCATTGGATAGTGGTCAAGAAAAAAAATATTTCCTTCCTTTTATTTATCGTATAAAAAAAATCTTTATTTCACTTTAAATATTACTTTTAATTAAAAATTTTTAATATTACTCCTAATTAAATTTTTTATTTAATAAAAAGAAATAAATAGAGTAAGAAATATGAAAATAGTATTTAGGTAAATTATAATAAAATTTTTATAAAATTTATAATAGCTAATGATTTTTTTGATATATATATACTATTTTTATATAACACTTAAAATGTAACAGAGAGAGTATTTAATTATTCATTTATACAGTATCCATATTTTCTGTTTACAGGCTTTGCGTTTTATCATTAGGATTTAGGCCCCAATAAGGTAGTTAACTAGCGTAAACAGTTCAGTATATAAACACCCCGCCAACATACAAAGTTCAGAAAGAAAAAAAAAAATCAGACTCATGAGTTTGCAACTTTCCCCTGCGGTTGTAAGAAACTGTATTGATAATTCAAGCCTGTAATCACAAGTTACACAAAGATAATATTTACTTTTCTTTCAAAATAATAAATATATTCAACTAATAATAAATCGCTGGCAAAGTGATAATGATAATTAATTTTATTTAGTTTTTATTGCAGTATATGCTTTGTAATGTAAGATGTTAAATCTTTAAAACTTTTTAATGCATGTTCTGTGATAATATAAATAAAATAAAATAAAATAAAAGTTGAAATATTTATTATCATTTTTTCCCTAAAACATTTTTCAATGTATACAAAAAGAATCCACTTTAGATTAAATTGTCTAAAAAGGAAATAATTCTAAATCTAATACAAGTAAATAACTCAATTGTATAAATTAATTTAAAAAATAAATGAACTGGATTCTAATTGCAAGTTATAAAATTCATGAATTGGATTCAATTTATTAATTAGAAATTGCTTTGAGATTTTACCTCGTAAGTCAAACATTTTTTTAATAAAAGAATTAAGAGGCAAACGAATCTATCAGTTCAAAAATGGGTAAATTTAAACTTAAAGCTTTTAAGTGATTTTTTTTTTTTCTTATTAGAAGCTCGACCTCTGAAATATAGTTTTTACGGGGAACGAACTCCTGCCTTTTCAATTGAGAGTAATAATATGTGTTCAGCTGAGCTACTCCAGATGATTTTTTTAAGTGAATTTGTTATTCAAGTATCAAACATGCTATATCAGTGTGAGAAATTAATAATGAACATGATAAATATATAATTAAAACATAATTTATATTTATTTGTTCTAATTACAAACTAAATACTAAAATCATTAATTATAAAAACGATAAACGACATCGTGTTGACTGTTTTAATTATATTAATATCGCCGTTTTGATTTGGTTACAGTCGTTTGAAGTCCCTCCATCCACGATTTCTAATAAGCTCAGCTGTAAACGAAAATAGTTTCTTCTCTCACTCTCCCCAGCGCGTTACCCAGCCGTTAAACTCGGTGGCGGCTCACCGAGTCATCACCTGTCTTAAACTAGTCCATAGCCATGGGAGAACAAGAACCATCACCACCACAACAACAACATGAAGAGCAGAAAGAATTAACTGACGGTGGCGGAGGAAAGAGAAAACTGGACGCTTTCGAACTCGCCAAACAGAGAGCTCAAGAAATCGCCTCTCGAATCGCTAGTGACGCCGACCAGAAACGCCCTCGACTCGTTTCCGACGATAAATCCGAGCCTTCTTTGCACTCAAATTCTTTGGCTGCCTCAGCCTCTGCCTCTTTCCCTGGTAGATTTTCATTCCAGTCATCTCCTTTCCGTTTCTAGGGTTTGGCTGTTTAGCTATTTGTTCTATTGCAACTTGAATGTATCCATGAAATGTCGATTGAATAGCCATTGCTAGTCTCTTCTCGAATTTAAATGGAAGTCGGCATCTTTTGTTCTTTTTACCATGCCTAGAACTCCATTTGAATGAAATTCTCCATTTTTTAGATATAGAATGTTTTGAAGGAGATTGGATATTTGGGAAAACTTTTTAAGGTAGAGGGCCAATTACCTTAACGTTTTGGAGTATATGCAGTATGCACTTATTTTTTAGTGCTTGACTTTATGATTTTGGTATTGTGTTGTTGGATAGAAAACCCTGCAGGTGTAAGCTGTCCAGATATTTGTTTGTTTAGTGATACAGACAATTTTGATTTAGGTACAGAATTTTTACCTTAGTTCTTGAAGGAAACTCAGCAAAGATTAGAGCTTTATCATAATTTCTTAGCAAATATTTAGCTTAGCATGTTGCAATGAGGGTTCAATATACATGGGTCTATTAGTTAATATAATTATAACAGTTTCTGTTTCCATTAGGTATTGTAATATATTGGAGGAGAGAATTTACATAGAAATATTGCTTTGTGTTTGGATATTGTGATGAAGTGGTGGTAGGTAGTTGGCCCCAATTGGCTATCTATTTAGGAGCTTTGCTTTTTTTTTCTTTTTTAATGTAGGTGGCAACAAGGATGAATTAGAAGAAATGTATTGACATGCAGAGTCTCTTGTATGCTGGGTGCTCTTTATCCTTTGCTTTTTTATGGTTACTAGCTGTTGCAGATCTATATCTTGTTCAATAGCTGCAGCATTTGGATCCAAACTTTTTTTATATATTTTTTATTTACTTACACTTTTTACCATTTCTTAATTTGCTTTCTAGTCTACAATTCGCATTCTCCCTATTTCGAGGTTCTAAAGCAAGCTATCGATTTACTGTTTTCACTTTCCAGCATTTCATAAGTACGATCTAAGTTTCTGTGAATTTTCTAAATTATGATTGCTTAATTAAATTTATTTCAGTTCCCTTTGTTGCCCAGTCAAGTCTGTATCATGTTTCACAAGGCGCAAGTAAGAAAATTACAATTCCTAATGGCAAGGTATGGCATTCTCTTGCTGCATTGTAAAAATAGTGTACTATCAGTAGATACACTTGTTCAATGCCATCATAATTCTTCCCTCCAGGTTGGTGTGGTTATAGGAAAAGGAGGAGAAACAATAAAATACATCCAACTTCAGTCAGGGGCTAAAATTCAAATTACAAAGGATCAAGATGCTGATCCTCATTCTTTAACAAGGGATGTAGAGTTGATGGGTACTTCAGAACAAATTAGCAGGGCTGAAGAACTGATCAATGATGTGATTTCTGAGGTGATTATTTTCAAATTGTTTTGTGCCCCAATATCTTTTTTGGAGATCTAGAAGGCTCATTTTCAATGCAATTATGTCTTTAAAAATTGTTGGAACAGACAGATGCAGTGGGCTCTGCTTCATCTGCAGTTCATGGATTGAATACAAAGCAATCTGGAGCTGAACAGTTCTCCATGAAAATTCCCAATGATAAGGTAAATCTAGTGTCTTAAGCTTTGGTTCAAGCATAATGAAAATGCCAGACTACATTTTCTAATTCTTGCTGCTGAATTTTGTAGGTTGGATTGCTTATTGGCAAGGGCGGTGAAACCATAAAGTACACGCAAAGTAGATCAGGGACTCGTATGCAGGTGTGTAAGAACAAATTGCAGAAGTTATTGCAATAAAACTTCTTGTATAACCATATTGCATTCTATATTAATGGGAAAAACTCCTTGTCTTTTATGAGATCTTGTAAAAATATCAATTTCCAACTATTTATGACTTGATCAATACTAAAATACTAAAACCTCAACTTACTGACAGTCAATTGATGCACCAAGACAGTGAGGGGCCTGAGGGCTGCTTATTATATTTTGATAGTAAATATGGGTTTTATTTTCCACAAGCTATGTAGTGCTTTTGCCCACTTTGACTTTATGAAGTATCCAGATGATGATCAAGTTAAAGGTTGCATGATGGTCATAGTTTTAATTGGATTGTTCTCACCTTTAACTTTCTTCGATAGAAAATATTTTTTTTTTCTCATAGTTTAAATTGGATTGTTCTTACTTCCTTTTGTCTTCTTTAGAAAGGGAATTTTACCCCTGATTCTTTCGTAATATTGATTCAATTCCACCCACAACCTCCCTTCTAGTTTAATCTCAAGATGAAAGATGGTTATGTTTGAAATTATTGGCAACACTGTCCACCTCCAGCTCTTATAACATATTCTTCTACTATTATAGTGAAATACGTGAACATAGATTACACAATAGGCAATTCTTCTCTCTGAATCCTCTTTTGATGTGCTATTAGTGACAGTTCTATTCCTCGTATCAGAATTGATGGTTCTCTATTTTAATTTTGAATGTCTCCATATTTCTGTTTGAAAATTATTAAGTCCCTGTTCCTTTCTTCAGATTATTCCCCTCCATCTTCCTCCTGGTGACCCATCAACAGAGAGAACACTGTATATAAATGGCTCTGCAGAACAGATTGAAGCAGCCAAAGAATTGGTTAATGATGTAATCAGTGGGGTAGGTCACGTTAATAATATTTCTCTTCTTGTGTTGTGGCTCTTATAAATATCTGTGCATTGTAGAAATTTTGGTTTGAAAGATATGGGATTACCATATGTTGCCTTGTCCATTTATAATTGGTATCTTGTTCATTGAATTGTCATGCTCAACATACTAGTAGAAGTCTGCTTACTGGGCTTTTTTTTGTTCACAAAAAAAAAAAAAAATGGTTATGGCATCATTTTCTGTCTATTGCCAAAAGAAAATCCTTAAATCTAGTTACAATTTTGTGTTAGCTAGGTCAATGCTCATATGTTATTGTTACAATGTTTTCAGTTGAGATAGAAGTTTTAACCTTATCAAATGCAAATTGGAACTTATACTGCGAGTAGAAAGCATAAATGGTAAAAGCCATTGTTGCAGTTCCCATGTGGTATTGTCAAAAGTTGTGTTTGATTTAAGATTTATCTAAATTTTATAGATGTTAATTCTTTAGTTCATTTACGCATTTTACTCAATTGCTACATGGTTTCTCTCATGTAGAAACGTATCATAAATCCTTCAGTATCCAGTAGCTATCCACAGCCAGTTTATCCACCTACTGGTAATTGGGCCCAGCCAGGACAACCTCCTCTGCAACAACAGCCTCAATATGGGTATGCACAACCAAACCAACCTGCACCCTCTGCTTACTATGGCAACTATGCGCAGCCACCAGCCTGGGATCAGTCAACCACATCAACTATGTCTCAGACACCTCAGCAAATGACTGGATATGGTTACTATGGACAACCACCTCAAATTGGATCAGCTCCCCTTAATGCTAGTTATAGTTACAATCAAACACCTGCTGCTAGCAACACTTATGATCATAATTACAGTCAGCAGACACCAAGTTATGGACAAAATGTCACTAGTCAGGCTCCAACACAGGAACAGCAGAAAACATATACAACTTCAAGTTATGGGTCAGCTGCTGGGCCATCTCAACCTGATGGGGCAATCACCTCCCAATCAAGTCAAGCAGCATCTGCATATCCAGTCTCTTCTTATAGTCAACCAACAGCCAACCCCCAAACATACTGGAGTTCTAGCTTTGCTGGCCAACAACCACCTCAAACAGGATATGATCAAACGGGGTACTTCCAAACTGCTTATGGAGGGCTACAACCAGCTCAGGTCCCTCACTCATCGACTCAGCCTGTTTATGGACAAAGTGGATATCCTTTTCAGACACCTTCTGCCCCAGCAAATTATGTTCAAGGGGCCTATCCTGTACCTTATGCACAGTCACAGGTGGAGACACAACCCCTGTCACAGCCATCAAACAATGGTCATTCACAGTCATTGGCTTATGGAGTTGAAACTCATGATGGCAATTCAAATCCAAGCCATGGCACAAATACAGCTGTGCAGGAAGCAGTTCCTTCTCAAAGCTGAGCTGAAGGTGGTTGTTGCATCCCATGTCTTTTACATGAGAGTCCTTTTTGCTCTTGTATACTACCTCGTACTTATTGGAGGAATTAACCATTTTTAGGCTTATAATATTGGAAAATTTTGTCTGATATCTTTTCTTCATGGTTTAACTGCATTTGGACTTTGATCTGTCAAATTTAAAAAACTGAGCATCTCTGAGATGTGCCCATTGGTTGTGCTTTGATTGGAAGTTCTGTAAGAAAAAGCCGCATGTTTGATGGTCTGATTTGATGAGTTCTCTTCATTTCTGTTTTTGGATTTACATGCAAGGAGGTAAGAGAAATGACATGCATGTTGTTTATATAGGATTCAGGAATTGTAAGATCTAATGGGCAGTGTTATTATGAAGATGGAATATTGGATTTGTTGTTGTCATTGAATGTTTTCCTCTCCAAGTCAAGTCATGGGTTGCGAGTGCCAAGTCCAGCGTGTAGCAAGTAGAGGGCACGTTGGTTTGTAATCATGTTGTAATCTAGTCGAGTTTGAGCAGCTTGCTATTTGAGCTCTACTCTATTATATATTCTAAACTTGACCTGCGTATGATTTATTCGAGCTTTAGATAGATGAAAAATTCCTAATGTACAAGTTGGATTTGATTTAATTCTTTTTTAAAAAATCAAAAAATTTGTTTATAAATTTTAAATAACTAAATAATAATTATCATTTAAATATATTTATTTTGTATTTAGCATTAAATAAAATTTAGATGATTAGTTGATTGAACTTGTGAAGCACAAGTTAAGAATTACTGTACTCAAACTCAATCGGATACTAATTCTACTTGTTATTCTAATGGTTCGAATCACTTAACTAAAAATTGAATTGTATTATTTACATCTCATGGGAAAGCCAAATATATGAAAATTTGCAAATATTCACAATGCTTATTCTTGCAATTGTCGAATGTTTAAAATATTTGCCGTCCGAAAATGAAATTACTTCACATTTTTTTTTTTTGAAAAATACTTAGAAGATTAATGAAAAGACAATTTAATTATTATTTAATTATTTTATTTCTTAATATATTATTTATCTTAATTAGATGTACAAGTACAATGTGGATCCATAGCGCAATGGTAGCGCGTCTTAATCCGTTTTTAGAAGGAAGTGTGTTCGATTCAAATCTCAAGTTTTGGATTTTAAATTTCAATTCCTTATTTCAAGGAAGGAAAACCAAAATAATATTTTAATATTTTAAAAAAATTATAGAAAATTCAAAATTGTGAAGAAAAAACATTTTATTATTTTTTTTTCTATTTATTGCTTAGAAAATAACAACTTTAAATTTATTATTATTATATGAAAATAGAAAATGTCAGAGCCCGGGTTCGAACCGTGGACTTTTAGGGTGATAACCAACTACACCTGAGACTAGTGTGACACAAACAACTACATCACCCAGATGTGGGGTGCAAAACGAACATCTACGTTACTAATATTGAAAAAATTAGAAATCATCTCGCCAGACAACAAGCGTTACGGCTTCTGCACAAATGTTTTTCTCAAAAAAAAAATGATAAAAATAATAAAATAAAGGATGACACTTCCTTTCAACATAATTTGAAAGATTCAAAAACAATCTTTTTAATATTCCATCTAAATAATTTTGCATTTTCCCTATTGGGCTTTCTTAATTCTTTTCACAGCAAAAGGAAACCTTCTTGCTTTTGCTTATTAATGTATCCATCCACAATAATTTTATGTTGCTTGTGATCAAAACTATCCTAAATTTGGAGTCCTGTCCCAAAATTCAAGACAATTCAGTACAATTCATAAATACCAAATCCAACAAACATAATTATTGAATACCATTTTGAGAAACATAGGCACAACATTAAGATTTGAGTTCATTATTACCAGGTTACAAAGCGTACACAACAGTTTATAAGCCATTAGGAAGTGGCAAAACCATATTACAGGAGTAGAAGCATTCCATCACAAGGAATAAATGCCAATGGCAGCATGCAGATTGAAGTTCTTTCTTTCCTCCTTTCTTTCACCGCAATCATGCAGTACCATGTTCGAAATACTCCTTCCCTGTAGACATTCACATTGCATACACTATCTCTCCACTGCTATCCATGTCAAGTTCAGGATCAGTATCTAAATCATCCTCCATTTCATCATCAATATCCAGGCTGCCAGTTAAATATTGATTAAGACTGCTTGCACCAGCTGCTGGTATGGTGGCTTCAGAAATTATTTGCATGATCTCATCAAGGCTCTGCATTGGCTGATCAGGCTCTTCAAACTGGCTGCTCGTTGTATTTTCCTCCATTAGATCTGCTGGAAGATTCTTCAGAAACCATTCATGATTCCTGATCTCAGGAATACTTATCCTCTGTTGCAAAGAATTTATTCAGTTAGAAACTTCTACCGGTGCATTTTCCTCAAATAGTTAATCAGATAGAACCATGAAGGGAGAGTGGTAATTAGGAGGAAGACAATCATGATGAAGAAAAAATAAGAGATCAATATCATGAAAATTAGTGATATATATCTACAATTTAAAATAATATATATATATATGTATATAATAATGACGATAAGCTTCCCTTGCCCAATTTCCTTATTTTCTTCCAGGTCCATCCCCAACCACCTCTCTGAATGTTTTTTTCAAGTACTTTTTTTGCTTAATTTTTTATAGTTGCTTCTTTAGTTCTTTGTCTGATTTTTCCAATAATGACATGGGATTTACAGTTTTTGATCCATCGGATGGTTGAAGTTTTTAGTCCTCGAGCTTCAGCGATTTCTGCATGTGGATATGGCAGCTTTTGAGCTGGGATTTGAATAGAGACACTGATTAATTGACAGTAACAGTCCAAGATGCAAAGGCCCAGAAAGAGGTTTTTCCTGGAAGAATTCAGCTTGAAGAAGGATTTACATTTCTGGAGGGGGTCTGGTCTAGAAGTTCAGGCATAAGCAAATCTTGTAACTTGTTCAATTAACCCAGAAATCTCAGTTTATTCTATGTCATTGCACATGATGTCCCGTTGTAAGTTCTACCCATAGATGTGGGAGTTTTGATTACTCTGCCATATTCAGATTAACTCCCAGTAATGAAATTTCTACTCCATTACCAAAAAAAAAAAATAGCAATGTCTTCGAGAGGGAAAATCAGCAATGCTATAAAGACTGAATATATTAACATTTCTGCATCCAATTTTGTTATCAGGAATCAAGGAGATCACACTGACCTTTGCAGGGTCGGCAACAAATATTCTTGAGATGAGATGCCAGCATTCAGGAGATATATGAACATAATCAGGAATTGAGTACTGGACATTCAAAATTCGCTGCAAGAAGCAACAAAAACATGTTAGACAAATTATACAAGCAAAGGTGCTGCTAAGCTCAAGGAAGGGGCATAAATATTACGTGTATTGTCTTGCGAAAATTCTTAGGCTCTTCAGGGTCCTCAAAAGGATATGCTCCCACCAACATCACATATAACGTTACCCCACATGACCATACATCTGCAACCTGAATGATAGAATGAACTGCAAAATGTTAGTATAGAAATCAAAGCACATTGTTAAAATGCATTTTTGTAGGGTGATAACAATATTCTCGCACCATTTATACTAAATAGCTAGATGACCATAATTATAGTATTTTGTTTATGAGCCCACCCATTACATCCTCCACAATGCTAAGGTTCCTTCATTAATAGCTGTTTAGAACATATTATTGAAAAAAATCTCTCTCTGCAGCCAAAATTTTATTTTAACCACATAGTAGAGCCGACAATTTGGATTTCTAGACGCTTGAGGAAGGTAAACTACTATATATGGCCATGCAAATCAATTGAAGCTGATTTATCCTTTACTTCCAAGTGCAATTAGCAAAGTGATTTGCCAATAAGCTATAGAAATTTCTCTTCCCTTTTTGTCCCCAACAAGATTTCCGAAGTCCTAACTATTGGTGTGTGTTGACTTATCCTCAAATTTTCTCAGGGCACATGTAGAGGTAAATAAAGTTTTCCTAGTTATTTATTCACAGTTGTTGATTGCATACTGATCACACAATGACAGCATCAAGTTTTAATCCATTTCCCTACTAATAATTATCAAGGTGATCAACCTGTCTTTCTTTGCAGATTGCCAGTCACATCTATTGCAACTGGAACAAGTTAAAACAATCATTCTTATTTTTGGTAATCTAATCAATTGTTATCTTAATGAAATTAGAGTTCTATTCAAATTTCGGAGTTCAAGTTCTATTGCTGCCTATATTGTCTATATTAGAAATTTTATTATCTTGGACATGCCTTATGGATGTAATCCTGTTTGTCTCTCTCTATTTCAAGTCAACGCGATCTTTCTCTTCTTCTCAAGTTTCTTCTATATTTTCGTCTTGCTGCCCCTATTTTCCAATATTTATCAAGTTTTGCAGCATCACTGATATGCATAGCGCAGATTAGTAAAATCTGTCCTGCGTAAGTTTTTGCTACGTTTAAATCAAGTTTCAAGGATACAGGAGTACTGGTACATCATCATATCACTGGCCTCATATATCACGGATTAATGCTGATACAGATTATTCAAAAACTAAGCATGATTCTAGAAAATGCTACATTCTTGAAGTAGAAGAGGAGAAGAAGAAAACGAAGAAAAGGCCCTGACAAGCAATATATGAAAGACCATAAACTGAGAGTATATACTTTAATTTGACAGGATTTTAGCTTCATATAGGTTTAAAAAGTTTTTAATTAGAGAGAGAGAGCAGTTATATTACCTTGCCATCGTATTCCTTCTTAAGTAACACCTCAGGTGCAATATATGCAGGAGTTCCAACGGTAGATTTTGGTTGGGAATGGAGTACTGACGACTGTTTAAGAAGATAAAACCAATATAAAAGAATATGAACAATTAGATATAGTACACACCAAAAATAAAGTAATATGGAAGTATCTAGTTGCAGGAATGTTCCAACAAATGTATTGCTTATTCAACAGGAAAAGATCCCCATAATGTCCAGAATCATATAGGCATTTAAGAAAGGGCCTGCAGGTTTTGTCCCAATAATTAAGAGCTAAAACAAGAGAATTTTTTTACCTTGGAGTAACCAAAGTCGCAAATCTTTAGACGAGGTGCTTGGCTTCCATCCAAAAGTGTATTCTCCAATTTTAAGTCACGGTGACATACTTGCTTCACAAAATAATAAATCAGAAGAGATAAACCCATTCAGCAAGTTGCTCCTTCTGGATAAAGCTACAATAACAATCAAAGGTAGAAAACTTGATTTACTAACCATTGCATGACAGTAACTAACTCCTGAAATAAGTTGTTGGAAGAAAAAGCGTGCCTGCACCCAGAGAAGATTAAGAAATATTTTAAAGCCACCAAACAAAACAGATGTGTAGCCTAAGAACCTCATCCTCACTGAAGCGGCCTGCATTGCATATCCGTTCAAAAAGTTCTCCCCCAGATGCATACTCCATCACAATAGCCAAATGTGTAGGTGTTAATATGACCTGCAGTTTTCAACAACAAATTATTGAACCAAAATATCCCTTTGAGAGGAACAAAATATAAGTTAGGAGAAGTGACGCACCTCCTTGAATCTGACTATGTTAGGATGCCTCAGTGACCTGTGGTTAATAATTTCCCTTTGTACATTTTCATCTATCTGTTAAAATGCAAAAGCAATGTAAATCACAATATCAAACACAAAAGTCTAAAAAGGAATCAAAAGTGAGCATAACAATGACCAAAAAACAGAGAATCAAGGCTCCACAACCAATAATCTAGATGATGCCCATGCCATCCAAAATCTTTTTTTATAGAAGGGAACTCCAAAAGAGTGGCCTAATGTGAAGATTCTTGGTCCCGTGCCCACAACTTTTCAAGCCACTTCATATGAAACGTAACCACTCTGCTTTTTTTTATTTGTCTTCTCTGGAAAATTAATAATTATTGACATCCAGATACAGACCAATACAAATTTCTAGATTCCACGGATATCCATGCATTTTTCATCTCATCCACCAGCACTTTGGTGTAAGAACTTCAATTCCATAAAGAAACCTCAATAAAATTACAGTTTAAATAAGATCGATCAAAATAATGTTTGTTAATTGCTATCAAACAGGAAAAAAAGTAAGAATTAAATTTCAAACTTTACTGCTCACTCAACTACTTATGTCCAATAACCATATCCCAATTCTCAAGAACAAATGAGCATGAAGTGGCTGGATTGGTTTCACACCAGAACAACCTGTTAACCCTTGAACAATAACCCAACCAATTCACTTCATTGACCTACAACAAACTGAGTTCAAACTGGGTATCTGGATAAAAACACATATATATTGAAAGACAAAGGCTACACATTTATCTGCTCTATCAATCATGCAATTAATTTGCTGCTCAATCAGAAATTCTAATCCTGAAACATAAACAAGCTCAAAATTTAGCCAAACACATGGGCATATATACAACTTGATGATCCACTGAATTCAAACTGAAAAACACACCTTAACCACAAATTAACAGAAATTTGAACGAGAAGATGTATTATAAATTAAATTCAAAACATAATCATTAACAAGAAATAAACTCAATCACAAAAATCTATAGAAAGAATAGCAATAACAAAACTGAAAAGAGCAATTTTAGACAACACTAACCTTCTCACCTCTCTCGATATACTTGACAGCAACAAGCTCATCAGTTTGCTTGTCTCTCATCAATCTCGCCACCCCAAAGTTCCCCGACCCAATATCTCGCACCAGCTCGTACCTGTCACTATCGTGCATAATTGGCATATCCATACCCGGACCTACGGTAACCGCCGATCGATCCATGTCTCTCTATTATCAATCCCCACTTCTAAAATGAAAAAAAAAAAAAGAAAAAGAAATCCCAAAACTCTTCCTTTGGAAAAAACAAAAACTTAAAACCAACCAAAATAAAAAGAAAAGCTGAAGCCAATAGTTCACATTATCATCATAATCAGAGAAACCCCTGATCGAGAGAGATCCAAATGAGAAGGAGGAGGAGGATTAAGTGGCGAAACGTGAACCATATGATTGGATGGTAAAGAAAAAGACTGGAAATGGGTCTAACCTCGTGAAAACCTCACCAACCGAAATGGGTTCTGGGTAAATTATTAAAAGAATTCCAATAACAGAAGTAAAGAGTTGCAGAGAGAGAGAGAGAGAGAGAGAGAGAGAACAGTATAAAAATCCAACAACTTTCACTTCAAAAAACTAAAACAGATTGAAATTTTCTATTTAACATAACTTTCCCTCTCTAGAAGGAAAGGATGGAAAAGAAAGAGTTTCTTACTATTCTTGTGTGTGTGTCTCTCTTTCTTCACGCTTTTGCTCTGCTTTTTGTGTAATTAGTCTGTGTGGGTTTTATGCAAAACCGTTCTACAGAGAGAGAGAGAGAGAGTAACTTTTTCTAAAAAAAAATTAACTTCATTATTAATCACTGTTATTAATAATATAATTTATGTTGTCTCAAAGTCAGTGAAGTGATGAATGAAATGACTGAAATGTCGCTGCCCCTCCAATGAACCACAGGTGGTTTCTGCGTTTCAGGGTTTGTGTCTGAACCTTTGTATGCTGAATTTACTGTTTTGGACTTTTGCTTGGATAAGATTTCACCGTTCACGACAGAAATACGGCTTTCTGTTTCATCACTGGTGCTGAGGAAGCCGAGTAGATTTTTTAGATTTATTTCCTAATTTTTACTGGAGATATTTTTTATAAATAAAACAAAAATTTCCAAATTTAATGCTTCAATTTTTTTTTAATAATATTTATACACTCTTTTTGCTTCCTTAAAATCATCAATTTCAACTCATAAATATTTATTTAAAAAGTCATTAATTTTTTTAAATATTATATAAAATTATTTTAAATAAATTAAAATATTTTTTATTAATTTATTAATATTATTTTTTTTATTATATTAGTTAAATTATTATAATAAAAATATAATTAAAAAATTAATTAATTATTTTTTATTATATAAAATAATAATTTAAAATAAATTAATTATTTTTATAAAAATAATAATTTCAATAAAAGAAAAAAGTACATATTTATAAACAAAGAAGTAAAAAATTAATTTTAAATATATTATTCATATCTCAATGTATAAAGACCCTATTTTTAATATCCTTTTATAAGCAAAATAAAGTCTTAACTTAATTATATTTTTTTTTTGATAAATTATATAGTATAAATGTGATACCAACTAGAATTTTATTGGGAATCACAAGATATTTACTTGACGCGATAATTTTTCAAACTACTAGTATAAGTTATCATAACCCATACCATTTATTGTTGTCTTATAATTTCACCAATAAATCCCAATATTCACTCAATTTCTATTTTGTACTTTCATATACTATAATAAATTCATTTTCATTCTCAATATTTTATTGTTGTAAGCCAAGGCCACCATAGATTTCTCCAAAAATCCTTCCATATGTATATTTTTATAATTCACTTTTGTTCGTCTAAATTTTTTAAGCATTTCTTAGTGATTGTTGAAATGTATATTTTCTTTATTGTCCTTTATTTTTTGTATTTCCTTTTCCCTATTATGGTTGTAAATATTAGTTAGGGTTAAAAGTTTTTTGAATTTTTAGTTTGTATATAAATAGAAAGATGAATAGTAGATGTAATATTGATATTTTTCGATATGAGCAATACACAAATTCTCTTTTATTCCAGAGATTTTTCAACACTTTTCTGTGAGATTTCTCTTCTTATGATGTATTTTTATTTTTGATTCAAGTTTTAACATGGTATTCGAGTATGCATTTGTGTTGATTTGTTATTTTTTTTTTCTCTCATATCGAGTTTTTTTATTTTTATTTTTTTTCTCTTCGATACTCTAGTTTTTTCTTGATTTTAGTTTTGTGGCTTAAAATCTACTTGAGTTTGTTGATTTACTATTTAGATAAGTTGATTTCTCGGTTTTTTTTCTTAAAAACCTGTTTTTTTACTTTCGATCTCATTCATAGTTTTTATCTGCGAGTCAAAATCCTAGTTTTTCCTTCTAGAACTTCAAATCTGTTGATTTTATCAAAATATCACTTGATTCAGTATGGCTAATAATGCGGAGATACCTGAGTTGATTCCACAGTCACCTACAACCATTCAACCACGAGGTCATACAGATCGTGATCTAGCTGATCCGCTTCATCTACAGAGTTATGATCATCCTGGTATGATCTTGGTGAGTTCCTTCCTTACTGAAACAAATTATTTCTCCTAGAATAGAGCGATGAAGATTGCTTTTGGAGCAAAAACAAAACTATGTTTTGTTGATGGAAGTTATGTTAAACCACATGCTAGTTCTTATAAGTTTACTCTGCAGAGGAAGGTTGACTATATTGTCACTTCTTAGATCTTAAATTCTATTTCCAAGGAGTTAGTTAGGGCTTTCTATCCTTTATTTTTTGCATTTCTTTTGCCATATTATGGTTGTAAATATTATTTGGAGTTAAGGGTGTTTTGGACTTTTAGTTTGTATATAAATAGAAGACGATTGATAGCATATATAATTTTGACATTTTTCTATCTGAGCAATACATAAATTCTCTCTGATTTCAGAGATTTCTTCAATATTTCTTTGTGAGATTTCTCTTCTTATGAAGTATTTTTGTTTTTGATTCAAGTTTTAACAGTGATTATTATTATTATTGTTATTATTATTAGCAGTCATGGAGTTCTCTGACTAAGAGAGAAGATTTGCTTTGTGCTTTTTCCATATGCAACTTTAATAAAGGTTTTGATTTATGTTGTTGCTAATTACTTTGATTGCAAGCCATGGATTACGAAAATCAATTATCGATTGAGCCATTTAGATCTCTTTGCTCATGAATCTTCATGTAACTCCCTCTCTCTCTCTCTCTCTCTCTCTCTCTCTCTCTTTTGTCTTATTTATTGCCTTGTCAAGCCTTTCTCTGCTTGTACTAGTGATTGAAACCTCCATAATCGATCGATGGAAACCTTGAAAAATTATTGTACCAATGGTTTAAAATGATTAAGATTATAAGGTAAAGATGATAAAGGAAAAGGGTATGGATTTTAAGAATCAAAAGATAATTGTTGATTACAAATGTAGAAAACAAAATTAAGAAAATAATTTTTAATTATTAAAAAATTGCTATGCGTTGATAGGCTATTGAATTGCCATTCCAACTATGAATCCTAGTTAGAATAGCAGTGATAGTATATAATTTTTTAATTTTTTCCTTTTCCATGCCATTGACTGTTAAAATTATAAGATTCCAACCAAAATAAAATAAAATAAACACAGAAAATGGTAAAGCATTATAACTAATAATCCTGCAAAGACCTAAATAGGAGAATATCAAATTTTTCTCATGGATTTATTAAGACTAACATTTAATTGAAAAAATGAAGTTAATTTAACCTTGTTGAAGCCAATTTCCTTTTCTTATAATCATTTGGCATTTTGTTATTGTTTTCTAGGTATTTGTTGATGTAATGACCAATACCTTTATAAAATCTACAAGTTCAAATTCTTTCCTACTTCTTTTCCACTTTTAATTCTTTTTGTCTTGGACATCTTTTTGTGTTGGACTTTAAAGGGCAAAAAATATGATCACCTTCCAAAATCGCATCGGTACCTTCCATAGGACCATCCTCATCACCATTTTTATCTTGTGATATCTCTTCCTATACTATGCTGTGATTGTTCAATAATAATTTATGACACCAATGAGACTGTAAATATGAGCTTGGAATTTCATAACAATCTTTATGGAAGAAAACACTAAGTACTTGACAAAAAAAAAGCTTGTGAATTGATTAATATGGATGGAAGGAGGAGAGAGTTCATGAAATTATTATATGAGAAGAAAAGAGAGGTAAAATAATTACCAGGTAAAACTTGATTAATATGGGTGAAAAGGTGAAAAAGCTTTGGAAATTGATTAATATAAGTAAAAGAAAGGGAAAATTCAAGAAACTAATTAATACAAAGAAAAAAATGGAGGACATCTCGTTGGACAACAAAAAAAAAGCTTGTAAATTGATTAATATGGATGGAAGGAGGAGAGAGTGAGTGGTAAAATAATTACTAAGTAAAACTTGATTAATATGGTGAAAAGGTGAAAAAGTTTGAGAAATTGATTAATAGAAGTAAAAGGAAGGGAAAATTTAAGAAACTAATTAATAGAAGGAAAAAAAGTGGAGGAAAAAAATAATTTACGTGTAAAACTTATTTTTAAAAAGTTAATATTTTAAATTTACATTTGAAAATTAACTTTTGAGTTTTTAAGCATTAATGATTTGCTTATAAAAGAGAAAAGAGAAAAGATAGATATGATGGTCTAGATAACCAGAATGGTTATTCTGATAAAGATATTAGAGTCATTAATGTAACATTTCTATACTCTCTTTTTTTATATTCTATATATGTATAATATATATATTTTATATATGTAAAATATGCATATAAAATATAAAAATGCCACTGTAAGATTCAATATTAACATTTCAATTCAATATTAAAAATAATTATATATTTATTATTAAAAAATCTCTGAAAAAAATTTGTCAGAATTTTATCTGTAATTTTATTAAATCCCAAAAATCCAAAACCATAACTTGCATAAAACTTTCACTTCTAAACTATTATTTACAGCTCGTCCTCCAAATCACTATCCCATAAATAAAAATTTATCTATATATACAATGATTCTCAAAGCAAGTTTAATATGCATACAATCTTTGTATTATATAAAAACCAAAATACATTAGATTAAAAATATATATGTATGCAATTCTCAGTACCGATGGTCTCGTGGCAAAATAAAGACTCCAATCTTCATCTCACTATGGACCGCTTCTCTCTGCGGTCCTATCACCAGTGCAATACACTTTACCGTGCTAAGCGTGTTAAACATATAAAAATTTTTCCTCTTAATATTTTCAAAATTATTTTGCCAGTTTTTTTATATGTATATATATATATCGATAACACAACATCATCATAACAAGGCTCATATATAATTATTACATAACCACATATACATATATTCAGCAAATCATCATCACATTACAATATAAAACTCGACTCGTCATATCATTACCATGATTCTATAATCAATCAAACACTCAATATTCTTGTCAGTTCATCATTTCATCATTTAATTACAATGTTATTAATATTATACCAAACTCGACATCACATCACATGATAAACATGTTAGGCCTAACTACTCTCTGCACAATTATCACATTCCAGAATAATTGATTTGGACTATATCTCATATCTGTGACACCCAGTGTCTCTCTGAAGGCGTATCTCTATCTGTGGCACTCAGTGTCTCGCCCAGCGTAATTATATCATACATATGACTAAGCTCTGCTCAAGTCACGACCTAACTGTACTCAGGCTTTTCATCAAATACACCAATATAAATTTTTTGAAACTAATAATTATGCGAAGTAAGACACCACACATTACATTTTCCACATTTCCCATACTCATCATCAAGACTTACCTCAAGTCTTTCTACATATTTTCATCATTCATCACATCATTTTTTTTTCATTTCACATTTTGCAACATCACACACCCACACATACTTATGTTACAACATCACAAATATTTAACACATATAATTACATAACCAACACATAATTCATTATATATATATATATATATCTTTTTCCTTATTCCATATTCTTATCATGTTTCTCATTTTCAATGCACTTTTTATAGTTTTACTCTATTTTCATAATTTATACATATCTTTAACATAAGCCATAATTCAATAGATTATCATCATATTCATCAAACAATACACACACTTTAATTTCAAACAATGTACTATAAGTATGTACGAACCTTTTTCTTGCATTAAAACCAATCCAACTCTTCATCCACCTATCACTTTCATCGAAGCTTTAATTATTGCTACTTGTACTCACTTGGCCTAAATACACATAAGCCATACAATAAGCACTATTATTTATTTACAATCACTTCCATATCTAATGTATACCAAATTATCATTATTTCTACAATTCTCATTAAAACCTCATTAAAACTCTAAATTCATCACTTACTATTTTATTTAAACTTTATTCTATTAACCTCATTTTCAATATTTAACCTTAAAATCATTAACTATATACCAAAATAATAACAAATCAACTCATTTCAATAATTATATCAACCTCCTTCCAAAATTCAAATTTCACATCATCTAACCCTAAATCTCAACTTTATCCAAACTTGTCTATAACTAACTCCTAACCATAGAATCATCACATACATATTAAAACAACAATAAATTCATTCATTTCAATAATTATAACCATTCACACCAAATTTCTAATTTACACATATTCATCCATAACCCTAAATTCATCACTTATGTTCATCTCCATGAATTACTCATCAAATCACCACATATACATCTCACACATATCATAATTAGCATCTTAATTAAATGAAATTTTCCTCTCACTAACCATATTAAACATACACTTAAAATCCATTAAAACAAGCTTAAAAAATATACTTACTTGAATTTATTGCTAAACCTTCTTAAATCCTCTTGAAATCTCTTGTAAATTGTTGTATATGAAGGAAACCAATTATTGTCTCAATATAGCAACCAAGATGGAGGGTGAATTGGTTGATTTGAATAATTAAAGGCAAATTAAAATTCAAAATCAAATCAAGGCAAGAGTGATATAAGAGCATAATGAACACAAGAGAATTTATAATAATTCGGAACCTCAATCCTACATCTACTTCCTTAATAACTTGTTAAGGTTCCATTAATCTTAAGTTTTTACAAGCTTAACTCTAACTTGGTATTTTCACAAGCTCACACCAAACTTTATAATGATTTGAGATTAATCCTCATAACCCTTGCAAGAGTTTTTCCAAGCTCATTCTCACAACCTAAGTGTTTTCAACCTCACACTCATACTTACAATTTGGTGTTTAATGCTTACACCCAATACTCTAATAATTTAATTGATAATTATAGTAAAATGAAAATGAAAGTATGTTGCTTAGGCTATTTTAATCAAAGATTACTCTTGAATAAGATGTTTCATGAAGTATTTATATCCAATTTGGTCCAACTAGCCGTTATAAGCCATGCGATGTATTTTAGTAGGCTAATTCTTGTGTTAACAAGAAATATTCCACAGGAAGCGATCATTCTGGCATAAGGGATGGTCTCCCAGTCACTTTGGGCGGTTGCCCTTTAGACAGGGACGGTCGCTCCTTTTGAAAAAACTTCCAACGGTTAAATGTGAGTGCTCTGCAGGTGGAATCTCGCCCATGTTATTGCTGTCGGGACAGTCGCCCAAGGTCAGGGGACGGTTGCCCATTTTGAATCTGAAAGTGGGTTTACAACGGTTATTTTGCGTGTCACTTCTTCATTTGACAAAGAATTTTTTTGCCATCGCGCTAGTGCTGAATTTGCAATCGGATTGGGTGTCTCGTATCAAACTTCTGGGCGCACCCAAGACCATGAACACTACTGTCAATCCTTCTTATTTTCTCCAAAAATGAATGGACGGTTGCCTTTGGTTAGGGATGGTCGCGACAGTGTATGGAGAGCCCACACCTCAGACCATGTCTGTCACCGCGTTCCCTACTGTGAATGATAGACATTTGGTCACTTGTGGTGCGATCGTCATAACAAATAAACGGTAGCTACTGTTGTTATTACAGTCACTACTGAGATTGAGACTCTGACCGCGAACCCTTCTGTATCTCAACTTGAACTCAAATTATCAAGGTTGGTCGCCCTTAGGCCTAGAGTGACTGCACCTTTTGCCTTATTCTAGCTGTGTATTGAGCAACTTATTCCTGCATCAAGTAACTTAAATGCATGTTAAATGCATCATTCAATTTGAGTGATAAAGATCACAATTGATATTATTTGGATAACAATCTCTCTCTCTTTGATTTTAACAATAAAATAGAATGATGATAAAAGATAAGCAAAATAGTGGCAATCTTTTTTTTAATGTTAAATCTTTAAAGACTTATCTTGAGTCTAAATCTGAAAATATATTTTAAAATCAATTATGAATTTTATAAATTAAATTTAAGTCTAATTGAAATTGTGTTTTAATTTAAAATTTTATATATGTAAAAATTTTATTTATAACATAATATAAAAATTACTTGTAAAATACCTAATATTATGTGGATATTATATTTTCTAATATATGGATCATAGTTATGAGAATATTGTCATATATTTTCTTTTTTTTACAAAAAAAAAAAAGATAATTACTACTACTATTATTTTTTTAATAAATACTCTTTAAAGCGAGTGAATGAATTATACACATAAATTAATCTAACCTAATGATATAAATATACTTTCAATCTAAGCAATAAACTAAAATCAATTCTATTTACTTTCTTTAATACCCCAAAAAAACAACAGGGTGAACTAAAAAAAATTGTTAAATTTTCTTATTAAATTTTATTTTTTTATTATAGATATACTAAATATTAATGTTAGAGAACCCATTTTTTTTATTGAGTCAGTCATATTTTTATACCTAGTTGACAGCTATTTAAGAACATGGTCCCATATTTCAATGGTAACTATTTAAACTATCCAAATAAAAATATCAGCTTTGATATTATATTAAATTTTTATACTAAATTTTTATTTTTAAATATAGATGTAGAAGAAATAACTCTAAAAATTAGTTGTTAAGATGAAAAAGATTATTTATATATTAAATAAATCATATTCTTATATTTTTTTAAATACAAAAATTACTCATACTTCAATTATTATAGCATAGTTTAATAAAATTTAATATAAAATAATTTTCTAACAAATACTACCACTATTTAAGATTCTCTCACTTTATATATATTGAATCAACAATGGATTGAATTGTAGAAATATACAATTAAATAATGTGTTATCAATACCAATACAAAATAGGGTTTATTTGTTAGAAATAGTAACATTAAATTGATTTTTGACTTTTGTGAAATATCAGTTTTGCCTCGAATATTTATTTTTTTGATTATTTTTAAGAATTTTTTAATCTTTGTACTGCTAAATATTCCCACTGGCTTGGATAAAACTTAATAATTTGGAATTTTCTTTTTCCATAGCTTATATAGAAAATGTCGTCGTTTCGAATTAATTTGGTAATTAAATTTTAAAGAGTTAAAATATAATTTTTTTATCCATTTTGTCTTGTATATATATATATATGTGTGTGTGTGTGTGTATAATTGATGTCAATATAAGTGCATAATCACATGTCTGTAACTTCTATTTCATTTTGAATTATATGTTTAAAGAATAATTTTACTTACCTATTATAAGTAATTCAAAAGTAATTTTAGAAATTAAAAATATAAGTGCCATATATTATATTATGATTTAAAATTGAAAATACACTTAATAATATATCATAGAATATTTTTTTTTATTTCATACCTTCCAAATTAATAGACACACTTTCTATTTTACAAAAATTTAAAAAATTAATTATTTTTATTTTAAATATAAATTTACATATATTTTTCTCATTGCACTGTTATTTTAATATAAAATATATTTATTAAATATTTTAATAAATAATATTAAATATAAATATAATATATATTTTAACATATTAACTAACTTATTAAAATAGTAGATGAATCATAATTTAAAATAAATGAGACAAAATGTGTTTTTCAATTTAAAATTTAGAGAATATTTTATAACTAAAAAAAATATTGAAGTATATCATATTTGAAAATTTTTAATATGGACCGGGTATATACATCCAGCCAATAAGTAATAATTGAATATTTAGTTTTTATTAAAAGATATTTATAAAATTACCTTAAAAAATAAACTTTATTCTAAAAATACTATAAAAAATAAAAATATTTATACTTTTAGAAAAAATTACAGTAAATTTTTAAAAATACCATATTTCTAACTAAAATAAGTTTTTTTTTCAAAAATTAATCTTCTCTCACAACAAATAATATTTTACTTGAATTTATATATATATTTTTTAAATTTTACTATTAAATAAATATATTTCAATAAAATAATAAAAATTAATATTTTAAATTTTACTTTAACATATAAAATATATTAATTTTTATCAAGAAAAATTTTAATTTTGATTACAAATAATAAATAAATACTCATAAAAATATAAAAAAGAAAATTATATTAATAAAAATTATTAAATTTATTATAAATAAATTTTACATATTATATAAGTACAAAATAAAGTTAAAAAAATATAAATTTCGTTATATAGATATTGTGTAATTGTTTGACAGATATTTTATGTATATTTAATAAATATTATAGATGTTTAATAAATATTATGTGTATATTTTATATTTATAATATATATTATATGTATTTTATATAAATATTTTATGAATATTTATAAATAAAATTAAAAAAATATTAAAAATATTTATAACCGAAACAAAGCACGTGCTCTCATATAGAATTGAAAAAAAAAGTATGAGGGGTGGACAAAATAACCGAGAAAACCGAACCGACCGAGAAACCGACCGAAAACTGACCAAAAAATCGATTAACCGACTTGTCAGTTCGGTGTTCGGTTCTAAGTTACAGAAAAACCGAAACTGTTTGATCAGCCGGCGATTTCATTGCTCAGAAAACCGAACCGCCCCACCAACCGAAACTGCTCCTCTTCTATTTCATGCGCTGCCGTTTTTGTGTTTAAGGAAAGAAATATATTTTGAACCCTAAAGTCCTAAACCGAGCGTCCCAGCATCCATCTTCATTTTGTTTTCCCATTTCGTTTTCTAACCCTAACACCGCCCTCCCCTGTGTTCTTCCCTTTCGCATCGCCACCAGCAGGTCCACAGTCCTCTGCGCCAGTCGCCACCAGCAGCTTCTTCCCCTCGCTGGTTAGTGTTCTCCATTATTATATGTTGTGTTCTAGTGTTTTGTGTTGGGTTTAATTTTGGAAGCTGATAGATTTATTGCTCCGAAATCAAAATGTTTCTAAGTTTCGTGTTGTTACTTCTTTCTTGGGTTAATTTTTGTTATGTTTTTGTGTCATGTTTGACTATTTTTCAGTTTGGTTTTGTGTGGTTTCGGTTTTCAATTTGTTTCCATTTTGAAATTTTTTCATGTTCTCGTTTAAGCTCTCTTGTATGTTTGGAAAATATTTGATTTCGGTTAGCTCCTGCATTCAGTTTTGGCGTTTCATTTTCTTAGTTTCTCGATTTCTTTAATTTGTCATATATATTTACTTTGATTCTGTTTCTTCACTTTACTTTGATTTGTTTCTGTTTCTTTGTTTATGTGTGTTTCTGTTTCTGTTTCTTTACTTTGTTTCCAAGAATATTGACTTAGGTTGAAAGCTTAATTTTATACAAATCTGAAATCAATCTGATTTTGCATTTGATCTTCTGTAATGATATCAACCTGATATCAGTCTGATTTTGCATTTGATTCATGTTATTGTAGTTCGTATGGAAGTCGATTCGGCTCCGGCTCCGGCTCCTCCTGCTGGCAGCAATGCTCAAAATATTGAGGAAAGCCAAGTAGTTGAAGGTGTTAATGCTCCTGCACCTGCAGGGCCTGAACAACAAAGGAAAACTATGGCTGCCTCTAAAAATAAGCCACCACTGGGGAGGAAAAAGTCTGAATGTTGGCAGCACTTCAGTAAAGACTTAGATAATCCATCAAAATGCAAGTGCAATTATTGCCACAGGGAGTTTTGTTGTGATACCAAAAATAATGGTACATCTACTTTAAATGCTCATGTTGATAGGTGTAGGTTTAATCCGCATAATAAAGAAACTAGGCAAGCACAATTATCTCTGTATCAATTGCATTCTGGTGTGAAGTCTGGTATAGGGACACTTAGTACATGGAAATTTGATTATGAGGAGATTAGAAAGGCCTTAGCTGAAATGATTATAGTAAATGAATTACCATTTAAGTTTGTCGAGGGGAGGGGTTTTTTAATGTTTTGCTTGAAAATGAATCCCAAGTTCAAAATTCCTACTAGGAAAACTGTTTCTCGTGACATTTGGCAATTATACATAGATGAGAAAAAAAATTGAAACAATTCTTTAGAGAATTTTCATCTAGGGTATGCCTAACTGCCGATACATGGTCCTCACTTCAAAATGTTAATTATATGGTTATTACAGCACATTATATCACTGCTGATTGGAGAGAAAAAAAGTGTTGTGTTTTTGTCCAATTTTTAGCCATAAGGGAGATGATATTGGAAAAGCTATTGAAAATGCTCTTTTAGATTGGGGTATTGAAAAGATAATGACCATAACTGTTGACAATGCATCCTCAAATGATACCGCCTTAGAATATTTGAAAAAAAAACTTGTTAATTGGAATTCAACTGTGAATAAAGGTGCTTACTTTCACATGAGATGTATTGCTCATATAATTAACCTAGTTGTGAATGCGGGATTAGGGGAAGTCAATGCATCTGTTATGAAACTTAGGGCTGCTGTTAGGTTTGTTAGGTCGTCTCCCGCTCGGTTGAGATGATTTAAAGAATGTATTGAGAGTGAAAAAATTGAGTGCAAGAAGGGGTTATGTTTAGATGTTTCTACTAGGTGGAATTTCACCTATTTAATGTTGCGAGCTGCTGAGAAGTACGAAAGAGCTTTTGATAGTTTACCATATAAAGATCCATTCTTTATATCTAAGCTCAAAGAGGAGGTTGGTGGTGTGCCTGAAGCTGAAGATTGGTCAAAGATTAGAAAAATGGCAGACATGTTGGAAGTCTTTTATGAGATGACTCTTCGCATATCTGGTAGTTTGTATGTCACTAGTAATACATTTTTTAATGAGATTAGTGATGCTAATTGGAGATTACAATGTTGGATAAGGAGTGGTGATGAGGGTTTGAAGCGAATGGGTGAACTTATGAAAGAAAAATTTGATAAATATTGGGGTGATTCGGGTAAGATGAACAAACTCATCTATATAGCTGCAGTGTTGGATCCAAGGGACAAATTACAATACATGGGGGATGTGTTGCATAAAACACATGGTATGCAAGAAGGAACCGAATTATGCAATTCAATTAAACTGGCCATTGAAGAGCTTTATGAAGAGTATCGCAAATCAATGGAAAAGGCTCATAAGCCTACTTCAAATAACAATGCTTCACCCTCTTCCGAAGTAGTTGATGTTGATTGTGGTAGAAGGGGTCAATTGAGAAGCATGGTGAAAAGACAAGAGATAGCTAGTGGTGAACTTGAGATCCAAAAATCTGAACTAGAGTTGTATTTGGAGGAGTCTCTCCACAAAGATGTTGAAGAATTTGACATTTTGAAGTGGTGGCAAATGAACGCTCTTCGATTCCCTGTTCTTGCAAAAATCGCACAAGATGTGTTGGCCATTCCAATTTCTATAGTTGCATTGGAATCGACGTTTAGCACCGGAGGTAGAATTCTTGATGCATTTAGGACCTCTTTAGATCCTAAAATGGCCGAGGCTCTTGTTTGTGCGAGGGATTGGTTAAGAGACTTGGAGGAGCCTATGTGCGTTGAAGAATCAATTGATGATATTTACAAATTTGGAAGCGGTATGTAGAAGAGCTTTTATTTGATTTAAGCTTTGTTTATTTAATTTGTATGCATTTTATGTTTAACTTATTATTGTTTGATCTTTTGTTTCTTAGAAATGTCCGAAATTTTGGAAAGTGAAGGCGGAAGTACCTCGGTTCCCTTATCTATTGATTGAGGTTTGGACTTTCACTACTTGTACATATATTTTGCATTTTTCTTTTCTGATTATGTTTAATTATTTTGTGCAGATTATTAGCTTGGAAGAAATTGTTGGATTTCAAAGCTAGTTATTTGAAAGATGTGGTTTTAGTCTTTGCTGTGGCTTATTCGGAAATTGTTGGATTTTAATCGAAACACTGTTGTTGATTTGTAATATTTGAAGCTCAATTTGTATGCTTTTACTTTTTAGTGAGTTTGGGTTTGATTTGTGTGTTTGAATTGAAATTGATGAGTTTGGATTTGATTTGTTTTTTAATTGAAATTGATAATGATGTTTGGATTTGAATTGAAACAATGAAATTGATGATATTTTGATCTTTGCAGCAGAATAAATCAGGTTCAATGATTTTTTGTCTGAACAGAAACCGACTGAAACGACCGAATTTTTTTTATTCGGTTTTTTTCTCGGTTTCTAATTTTGTTCGGTCGGTTTTCGGTTACTAACATCAACGATCGGTTTTTGATCGGTTTGGTCTGATCGGTTTGGTTCGGTCGGCTGAACCAAGTTTGTCCACCCCTAGCCGCGGTATCAAAACCTGATGTTGAGTGTAAATTCCTCTTTTATTAATTGAGTACATATATTATATATAAACAGTCCGTTGTAGTATTTTTCATCATATTTTGGGCAAATTGGTATATATTTGGATAGAAAGTGTAACCAATAAAAAAAATTGATATCAATAAAATCAATGAACTTTTTTTAGGATGAAAATTAGAACTTTCATCACTTTTTTAAATTATTTCCTATTAAAGTTAAATTTAATTTTTGAGTAAATTGATTCCTATTTTTTTCAAAAAAAAAAACTTATATAGCTAAATTTAAAATTAGTTATTAATTAATTATTTTTTATCAATTAAATTTATTTTTATTAAAAATAATAAATATATCAAATGATTTTATTTTTCAAACTCGTCATAAAAAAAAGAGAACAACCCATTATATTTTGATTGAAATTATAGAAGTTTGTTAAATACCAAGCAATTAAATATAACTAGTTATGAATCTACGCGACAAACGGATGCGGTTTTTTTATGGTTTTTAATTATTTTCACATTGATATCACTTTCAAATAATTAAAATTTAAATTGTTTGAAAATAAATAAAAATTAAAAATATAAATCATTACAACTCGTAATTTCTTATAAACTTTAATTCTAAATTTTGTAATATCTAATCTAAACATAACGAATCCCCTAACATTAATCATTTTTTCTTATCACAAAATAATTAATAAATTAAATTCGTAAATGAAAGAAATATTATTTGTTACAAAATAAATGATGCTAATTTTGAAAATATTATAATTAGTAATGAGTCTTTCTAAATTTCTTATTTTTATCCTATTTTCAATTTTTACAATCCATAAAAATATGTTACTCCTTTTTGCTTTTAATAAATGCCAATACATAAAATTTCTTATATTATATGTATAAAATAATGCATTAAATCATAAGAATTTAAAGGGATATAAACATAAATAGAAATAAATAATATTGTTTATGTATTTATTCCTGTTTAAATTTTTTAACTTTTAGATTCTCAATTTCTATGAACCTACAAAAATATATTACTCATAGTGAAGCCATATATTAAAAAGGGGATAATTGTCACCCTTCTTTTTTTAGTATATATATGTATGTATTATTTATTAAAAATTTAAAATTTTTTTTATTTTCTCCCTTTAAAATTTTAAATTGTCCTCTATCCTTTTGTTTGCATAAGAAAAGAAAATTGAAATTCTAATAAATCACTTTTTTTTTCCAAATATACATATTTATTTTATGAAAATGACAAAAAAAAAACAATACTTTTCAAATGAAAAGAACAATAGAAATTAGAAACATAGCTAAACTTTTCGCCCAAATTAATTTAAACTTATCTAATAAATTAAAAGATTAAGAAAAAATCGAAAACACAATAAAGAAAAAGAAAATTTGAGAAACAATACAATGTTAGAATATATCTTTTTGTTAAATATATTTTTATTTGTTTATTTTTTAAATTTCTTCTCTTTACCTTTAATTTTATTTTATTATTTATATTTTTAGTATTGTGTCACGATTTTTTACTTCAACTATTTTTCAGGAAATTATGTTACAACAACGACAACAAAACCTTAATCACAAATCAATTGAGGTCATCTATATGGATTCTTCTTTTTCACTAAATACGATTTAAGGTTATCTCTTCTAATAGATATAACATCATAAGATCATTTTGAAACACCTATGACCAAGTCATTTTAGGCCTACCTCTGCCTCTCTTAGCTATATCTACTCTAACTTGTTCGGTTTTTCTAACCGGTGCATCACTAGGTCTTCGTTTTATATGGCCAAACCATCTCAATCTATGCTCTCTTATCTTATCCTCAATAAGTGCTACCCCCATATTTTCTCTAATGCACTCATTGCGAATTCTATCCATCCTAGAATGACCATACATCAATCTTATTATTTTCATTTCCACAACATGCATTTTTACTCATGTGTTGTCCCTTTACTGTCCAACACTCACTACCATACATCATCGCAGGCCTTATTACAGTGCGGTAAAATTTTTCTTTTAATTTAATTAGCATATTTTGATCACATAAAACTCCTGTAGCACTCCTCCACATCATCCAACCAACTTTAATCCTATGATTTACATCTTCTTCACAACTCCCATCTTCTTGAAGAATAGAGCCAATATATACTATGAGGTACTGGTATTCTGTCTAAAATAATTTTGCCTTTTTCTCTATTCTCGCTATTAATTTTATAATGCATATACTCAGTCTTAGTCCTATTTAGCTTAAAACCCTTAAATTTCAAAGTGCTTCTCCATAACTCCAACTTTTGACTTACCCCTGCTTGAGTCTCATCTATTAATACAATATCATCTGCAAACATTATACACCAATGAATGACATCCTGTAAATGTCTTGTTAGCTCATCCGTGACCAAGACGAAAATATAAGGGCTCAAAGCTAAAACTTGGTGTAATCCAATAGAAACTAAAAAATTCTTAGTATCTCCTCCCACAGTGCGGACACTGATGATAGCTCCCTCATACATATCCTTCAAGACTTAGATATATCGTATAAATATTCCCCTACGCTCTAGGATCCACCATAAAACTTCTCTAGGGATTCTATCATGCGCCTTTTTCAAGTCAATAAAAACCATATGTAAGTCATTCTTCATCTCTCTATACTTTTCCATCAAATCTTTTATAGGAAAAATAGCTTCCATAGTTGATCGACCAAGCATAAAGCCAAACTGATTTAAGGAGATATAAGTATCTACCCGCAAATGGTGTTTCACAACTCTTTTCCATATTTTCATAGTGTGGCTCATAAGTTTTATACCTATATGTTAATGATTCAATTTTCTTAATATAACATTAGGTAAATTTAGGAATGCACAATACACTCACATATTAACGTTTTATTTGATTAGTGTAATTTCTTTGCAAATAAATATGATTTTTTAATAAATTAGTAAATTTGTAAAATAATAATTATGTATGGAAGGTACAGTGAGCATTGAGACAATAATATAGAGCAAATCAAGAATAAAGTTAAGACTTCAAGAAAAATTTTACTCTATTATCTTGAAGTTTTGATTTCATCCATAATGTTACTTATATTTTTCTTTTAATAAATGTCAATATGTAAATAATATTTAATGTGAATGGATAGTTCTTTATTGTCTTTCTAAATTGCTTATCTTTGAATTCATAATTTTTATAAATGAAGATATAAAAACATGTTACTTATTTTTTTCTTCAATATATGCCAATAAATTATATTTTTTCATTATTTTTTCTATTATATATATACATGATGTGGCAGTTTACACTATCTAAATTGCTCACTTTTTTATCCGAAAAAAAGTTGTGATGCCTGCCCCGAGCACTTATCCGATTTTTTGTGGGATCAAAATATTCATTTGGGTTTAATTCACAAAACACCGTTGCATTTGGTCCTCATTCGTTGGTAAGTGCGGGTCGTTGGCGAGTGCGGGTTTGAAAAGAATCATCACTTGAAATATATTTCAGATGAAAAATTTAAAGGAAAATTCCTTATGACTCCATTTTTAGAAAACGACACTAGCTAGAACCAGAGGATTTGTCCAGTACCAGGTTTTTATTTTAAGTAAATAAGTCTAGCCTTAATATAAACTAAGATTTACAAAATTGATTTCATGATGATAATTATAATATACAAAATAGTTGTATAAATGCATGAACAATTATATTAAGCATGGCATCTATCCATTCACATCTATAATAAGGAAAAAAAAGTATCAAAGGGCATAAAAGAATATTACATTTTAAATCCAATTGTAAAGGGATTCCAACTCTGGCCCTTATGGATATTAAGATGGGCATATATTCTCCAGAAGCATTCAATAGAATAATAAAGTACAATATTAAAATATATAATATAATAAATGAGATGAACCTAAGATTGCTAGGATTGCAGGCTCGATCGTTTGGATTGAAATTCCAAACAAGCAAGCATATCTTATTAGTATAGAAATCAGAGCCTCATACAGTTCTGTCCAGTCGTAAAAGTGTAAAAATGGGATAGGTGTCATAACACTAAGGTTCTGGTTGACCGAGGGTTGAATCTAAGACTGACTCAAACCAATTACTATTTGAAAAAGATTAAGTGATTACTTGTTTATGTGAGTTAATTATAACCTAAGCTCAATTCTAGGCTCAACAAGACAGAAACATGATTGCTTATGTGAATTAATTAAAACTTAAGTTCGATTCTAAGCTCAATTTGACATAAAAATAATTAATTAATTTATTGATTATGTAAACTGATAATAACCTAAATTCAATTCTAATCTCAATTAGACATAAAATTGATTAATTGATTGATTATGTGAGCTGATCATAACTTAAGCTTGATTCTAGGCTTAATTTGGTACAAAAATGATTGATTAGTTTACCTAAAACTCACTTTAGAGTTTATATAACACTTTGACGCAATATCGAAGATGGGTTATGAATTATACCTTATTGGATAGTGTTTTTTTAAGGTGTGGGAGCTTCTAAGTCCTTCTTGCAGGACCAAAGTTTCACCTTTTATAATTAAAGTAGAGCTTAATGCACTCTTTGATAACTTTGAAGCTTGATAGATCTTGGTAAAGAAATTTGGTGATGTTGATTTGATGAAGGAGGCTTAAGGAAAGCCTTGATGAGGTAATTTGATGAATTTGACTTGCAGAACTTGAAGGATATTGATGAAATGACAAATAATCTTGATTTGATAAGAAAATTAGAGAGCTTTAGGAGAAAGTTAATAGCAAAAAGCTAAAAACACTTGTATAAGCTTTCTTACTATATTTTCTAATGTCCTCTCTAATGTCCCTTTAATGTGAAAAATGCCTAATATTTATAGGCACACGAATCAATGCAATAGGTGACCGAGAGATAGCTAGGCAATCACCAACAATGAAGTAGGTCACTAGTGACTAGCACGGTCATCCATGGCTTAACTAATCACTAGTCAACGGTTTAGGTTTCGGTCACTAATCCGATAATTAAAACTATCAACAGTCACCTATAAATAGATCTATGATAGTTCGATCGACCGGTGACCGCTATAGACCATTGATCTCAGGTTTTTGCACATTTGACTTTTTAGAGCTTGTTTTGGGACCATCCAACGTCAAATTAATGCGATTCTCCATCACTTGGAATTGTAACAGAATAAACTTTGACCTGAGGTGCAAAAAATGAGGGTTCACAAAAGTGAGAAGGATGGTTGCTAACCAATATGAATTTAAAGAAGATTTTTGGATAAATGACAATCTAATTGGCACCCTGTTACAAGTCCTAGGACATAAGAAAAGAAAATGAATAAAAAAAGAAAATTTATAGCATCCCTTCTAATATTTAAGACAATAATTTTTATCTTCCATGAGCAAGAATCTGATTCATTGATAGCTTTAATTAGGAGGCAATCTTATTTTAAAATACCAATAAATTGTTTTTTTCTTTTTATGTTGTATATGCGTGGCAGCCTTCATTTCTTTTATTTTCTTCAATTTTTTATATGTATAATATATTGTTAAAAACAATATTAAGACATAGTCTGTTTTTATTTTGTTTTATTGAGAATGGGCTCAAATTATAATTGAAAAGTAAATAATTAACAAAATTATTAGAAAAAATGAAATTGAAGATTTTTTTAGCGGGTTCAGGCCACCCACAGGCCACAGCCAGACCCATACATGACCGCTGCAAGTGCGTTCCTAAAACCGTCTTCGCCTTATCCTCGCCGTTGATAGCCAAACTTAAACCCAACCACGTCCACGAGCCAATAGCCATGATTCTTGGCGGATCCCAAGAGCTCTATCCACCATCTATTCTCACTGTTCTTTGCAGTTTCGGTAATCCCCTCTAAAACTCTAAACCTAACACAAAGCCCGCTCTCCGGTCTCTCCCTATGCGCAATTCCCTCTTATTCTCTCTCCCCCTCCTCCGCTCAGTCACTCTTTCCTTCTCTCACCACCGTTACCACTACCACCCCTGTATCCGGCAAGGTTTGTTTCTTCGCCCTCTCCACTCGTCCTCCCTTTCCCGTCAATACCTTTGCGCATTTCCGAGTCTAAATTGTTTCAGTACTTCCACCGAACAGGTGGCACGCGAAGCTTATTCTCCTGCCGAATCCGAAGAAAATGGGATTTCTCAAGCCACAGCGAGATTGAAAATGAAAATTTTAAATTCAAGGGTGGTCGGAGATTTTCAGGGGCTGGTGAGGATTTGAAGCACTTGGATACGCTGGCGTTGGATGTGAAGGAGTTGGAGGAGTTACCAGAACAATGGAGGCGGGCGAGATTGGCTTGGCTCTGTAAGGAGTTGCCGGTGCATAAGGCGGGAACTTTGGTTAGGATACTTAACGCACAGAAGAAATGGATGAGGCAGGAGGATGCTACCTATATTGCCGTGCACTGTATGCGCATTCGTGAAAACGAGACCGGGTTTAGGGTACTCCTTTAGAAAATGAGCACGCTCTGTTTTGATTTCTTGCTGCATTTTTTATTTAATTGCCTTTTCTTGTGATAATCTTGCTTGTGACAGGCCTATGAATTGTGTTTCCTAGTGCTTATCTTCTTTATTGATAGGACTATGAGCATTTGAATGGCTACTAAGTAAAATTGAGTACTAGATGGGGAAGTGTTAGTTTGGGTTACTGGTTGTCTCTGATTTTGGAATTGCCATTTGAAAATTGGGATGCATCTTTGTCATTCATTGAGGCTAATCTTTGTCCGTCTTTGGAAAGTTTATACCACTATATTGAGTTTGAAGCTGAATCGGTATATATTGATTTCACTTTGCCTATAAAGTTTGTAACTTGGCTTGGCTAGAGCACTTATATATATCTTGAAATTAGAACATAGTAAAGCAAATAAAATTATGTATATCTTAAATTGCAAAATTGCTTTGTTTGTTTGTCAGGTATACAAATGGATGATGCAGCAACAGTGGTATCGATTTGATTTTGCTCTATCTACAAAGCTAGCAGATTACCTTGGCAAGGAGCGAAAGTTTGCAAAGTGCAGGGAGATATTTGATGATATTATTAATCAGGGGCGTGTGCCTAGCGAGTCTACTTTTCACATTTTGGTCATTGCATATCTTAGCGCGCCAGTTCAAGGTTGCCTTGTGGAAGCCTGTAGTATTTACATTCGTATGATTCAGTTAGGAGGTTACCAGCCACGACTCTGTTTGCAAAATTCTCTCTTTACTGCTCTTGTGAGCAAACCTGGGGGCACTTCAAAACATTATCTCAGGCAGGCCGAGTTTATTTTTCATAATTTGGTGACATCAGGACTTGAGATAAGGAAGGACATATATGGTTGCCTAATTTGGCTACATAGCTATCAGGACACCATAGATAAGGGAAGGATTGCATCACTAAGGGAAGAAATGAAACAAGCAGGAATAAAAGAGGGCAGGGAAGGGCTTGTGTCCATTTTGAGGGCTTGTGTCAAAGGAGGGTGATGTGGAGGAAGCAGAAAGAACTTGGCTTAAAATCCTCAAAATTGATGGACTCCCTTCACAAGCTTTTGTGTATAGAATGGAAGTCTTTGCAAGGGTTGGAGAACATATGAAATCTGTGGAGATATTCAGGGAAATGTAGGAACTTTTAGGTTCTGCTAGTGTTGCTTCATATCATAAAATCATAGAGGTGTTGTGTCAAGGTCAGAACACAGAATTGGCAGAATCACTTGTGCAAGAGTTCATTAAGAGTGGTATGAAGCCCCTTATGCCCTCTTTTATTGATCTAATGAATATTTACTTTAGTTTAAATTTGCATGATAAACTGGAGCTGACCTTCTCTTCATGCCTTGAGAATTGCCGACAAAACCGAACAATTTACAATATATACATGGATTCTTTGGTGAAAGTTGGTAATCTTGACAAAGCTGAAGAGACCTTTGACCATATTTGTAGTGATGAGGCTGTTGGTGTTAATAAAAGATCGTGTAATACTATCCTAAGTGGGTATCTCTCTTTTGGAGACTATGTGAAGGCAGAGAAGATATATGATATGATGTGCCAGAAGACTTATGATATTGAACCCTCATTGATGGAAAATCTTGACTATGTACTAAGCTTGAGCAGGAAAGAGGTTAAGAAGCCTGTAAGCCTCAAGCTAAGTAAAGATCAGAGAGAATTTCTAGTGGAGTTGCTGTTAGGTGGTTTGCGAATTGAATCGGATGAACAGAGGAAGAAACACATGATTCAGTTTGAGTTCAATGAGAATTCTGCCACTCATTCTGTTTTGAGGAGACATTTATATGATCAATACCATGAGTGGTTACATCGCTGCTGTAAGCTCAGCAATGGTGGTGATGATGTACCTTATAGATTTTCTACCATCTCGCACGCTTATTTTAGTTTCTATACAGACCAATTTTGGCCAAAAGGTCAGCCCATGATTCCAAAGCTAATTCATCGGTGGTTGTCACCAAAGGTTCTTGTGTACTGGTATATGTATGGAGGCCACAGAACATCAAATGGGGATATATTGTTGAAGCTAGAAGGAAGTCGTGAGGGTGTTGAAAAGGTTGTCAAAACATTGACAGCGAAATCTCTCAGTTGCAGGGTGAAGAGAAAAGGAAGAGTGTTTTGGATAGGCTTTCTAGGAAGTGATTCCATATGGTTCTGGAAACTTGTAGAACCTTATATTTTAGATGACCTTAAAGATCTTCTAAAAGTGGGTGATCGGACCTTGGAGTGTAATGCAACAGAAACACAAATTATAAACTTTGATAGTGGGTCTGATGTTGAAGAAGAGGCGTCTGAGTACAGCGATATTGACCGTCGGTAGGACTTACTGTTATGTTGGTATCCCCATTGAGAAGGAATTCTTTTTTTTTTTGGCTCACGACTCACTTAGGTTGGAAAAGATTTTTGCGCAACTGGGGAAATTTGCATGCATAATATTCATGGCACTATCATTCTTGGAAACTTGTACATATTAATATTCTTGCAAAGTGAAGTTATGTAATTAAATCAGTTGATAAAGAAATTCCCATAAAATTTATTCCAAATGGATCTCTCCTTTTCATAATTTTAGGCTAAATATTGTTTAGGCTATGGTGTCCTTTCATTTGTCTAACTACAACACTTGCATTAAAGTTACACAAAATATATATTATAATTTCTTGAAATTTTAATCTTATTAAGTATAAGAAAATGAAATAAATTAAAATATGTTATATATGTAAACAATGTTTGAAATAATTTTTATACAAAAATTTAATTTAACTCGATTAAATTCTATTAATAAAGTTAAATTCTTGCAAATATTTCTTATTCAAATGAGGACATTTTCTTGTGGGGTAGGATGCGAAACGTGAGATTGTGACATGATTTGTTGGATAATATTATTAATTAATAATTATGGGTTGAAGATGGACATTTTAATTTTATTTTTCGTGCTAGGAAAGGAATGGTAATGTTCACGTTTTTCTTGTGATTTGCAATTGTTAAATTATATGTCGTTGTTATTATTGTTGGATTTCATTGATGACCGCCATCTATATTTCTTTTTTAAGTTTTGAGCATTGACAAAGAATTTAAATTTAAATTTATTAGTTAATTAGGATGATAATATCAGTTATATTTATTATGTCCATTTATATCCTAACACAACAATTTGAAAAATATCACATAAAAATTATAAATATATTCACCATTCAGTTAATTAATGAGTGATATCATATATTTTTATCTATACACTATTATAGGTCACAATGCATTGAATTAAATATATTAAAAATACTATAAGAGAACTGAATATTAATGAAATAAATAATTTTATATTTATTCAATTAATAACATATTTAATATAAATATTGTTATCTCCCAGCATCTAAAACCATATATGCATACTTATTTGTTAGACGGTACCGTATCTATACTTAATTTGTGATGTGCGCAACAAAACTCATAAGTGGCCGTGGCATGCTATGATGAAAGGAAAAAAAAAATACAATATAAACAAAAACGACGTCGTTTGAATGACTAGAAATACCCCTTAATCGAGAATGACACCTGCATTAAGGACTCCATTCTCGATAAAACAAAACGGACAACAGTAATATTTCGTGCTCTCCTTTCTCCGTGAGAAAACAAAACGGCCCAAACCTCTACCGAAAAAAGCAGCGCCGATATCGGAACCCGAAGTAGAAAATGGTATCGGACTCGGACCTTGTGACCCGCCTTCGGGAAATTCTTCATGACTCCGACCTTGATACAGCTACCGCCGGCAGTGTCCGTCGGAGGCTGGAACAAGATTTCGGCGTCGAATTATCGGACCGGAAAGCTTTCATTAGGGAACAAATCGATATTTACCTCGAAACCCTAGCCAACAATCCTAACGAAGAAGAAAATATAACCGGTAATAAGCAAAATGAGGAAGAAAATGAAAACGACGCCGTTAAAGAAAATGATGGTGATGATGATGAAGAAGAAAAAGAAGAGAGTGAAGGACGAGGAACTAATATAAAAGGGCGAGTTTATTTTTAGATTATCTTTTGTTTTGATTTTCTGCAATGATAATTCTAAATATTAGTTGTTCTGTTTATGCAATAGGTGCAACAAGGCAGAGAAAGGCGTGAAAAGAAGAGGCGGCTTTACGAAGCCTTGTACCCTATCTCCACAGCTTCAAAATTTTGTTGGGGTTCCTGAATTAGCAAGAACTGAGGTATTCCTACATATCAGATGGTTCCTTTAATACCTTGCAAACACTGAATGTTAATAATTGCTTTAGGTTGTGAAGAAACTTTGGGCATATATCCGGGAGAACAATTTACAAGACCCAAAGAATAAGCGAAATATAAAATGTGATGAAGCATTGCGTGATCTTTTTCGCGTAAATTCGATTAATATGTTTCAAATGAATAAAGCCCTGTCCAAGCATATTTGGCCATTAACTGCAGAAACGGGTATTTTCTTTTATAAATTTTATATCTTTTTATTTTTTATTTTTTTTTGGTAATGGGACTAGATATATCCTTAATTGCGTTGCTTATTATTAGGGTAATAATCTCAGTACTTAAACTTATAAGTTTGTTTGGTAGTAGTCTGAATGCTTGCAGTCTTAACTTTGGCCATGGCACTCATCAATAAACATATATTTACCTAGGTTCCCTGTTTGTTTAATTGCTTCTAATAGCCAGTTGTGTTTTTGCTGGCATTCCTCTGTGGTAAAGGCTTGAGGTTTTTCCATCAAAATTATTGGGTTCAAATCTTGCTTAGGATTAAATTTGGGATGAATAATTAGATTTCTCTAGATTAGTTTGCAGGAAAAATATGAAGTGATGCAGGAGCAATCCTAGTCCTAATTAGATTCTTAGCACAACTAGGATTTTATTTAATTTTCTATTTTATTTCAGATTTGCTTAGTTTTCTGTTTCCTTATTCGATTAGGATTTACTATTTTATCATTGAATATGAGTAGAGTTTTAATTCTTTCTTTAATTAGGATTCCTAGTCTAGTTAGGATTTATCACTATAAATAGACAACACCAATAGTATTGTAATCATCTTATTTTTTTTTCCTCATAATTTAAATTCAAAAGTTATAAACCTAATTGCTGATTACTGTTCCACCTACAATCAACCCTATTCTAGCCTAATTGTTGAAAACTGACAGCCCACACCTTTCCCCTGCGTCAATTGGTATCACAGCTCAAAAACAGATCCCTAGGATTCCTTTTTTGTCTGAATTAAACCATGGTTGGAAGAGGCTGAGGCAATCAGCCCCAACAAGACGATATAGCTGAGATACGGCGAATGATTGAGGATTTGACCCGGGTTGTACAAGCTTTGCAGCATCAGAAACCCGTGGAAGCCCGAATGGAGACTCCGGAAGGCAACCACCAAAACCTTGATTTTCAAGAAACTCTTGAGAGTGAAGAGGAAGTCGAGGACGTAAACCCTTTTCATGAAGCTGGACCTGCAAACCCAGCAGCACGAGGTAGATTGAAAGAGCGATTACTTCATGCTCTTGATTTAAATAGTGGAGGAGTTAAAATTGAAGTTGTTATTTTTCATGGGAAATCCCATATCGAAGACTATTTGGTTGAGAAACTAGTTTAGAAAATTATTTTAAATGGAAATCAATGGTTGAAACCCGAAAAATACTTTTTGTAAAGCTTAAATTGAAGAGTACTGCACTTCAATGGTGGAAGAGAGTTGAAGAGTAGCGCGCACGACAAAGAAAGCTTAAAATCAACATGTGGGAGCACATGAAAAATAAGCTAAGGAAGGTGAATTTAGCCTAGTATGATGAAGATACTGCTACTAATAAATACAATGAAGAGACAATCCGTGCTGATGGGAACGATAAAGGGAATGGTATAGTACCTTATGGTGGACAAAACAGTGGTTCGTCTACAATGAGAGGCAACAATTCTCAAGTTCGTTGCTTTACTTGTGGAGAAAAGGGACATACTTCATTCATTTGTCCATAAAGGAAGGTGAATTTAGCCTAGTATGATGAAGATCTAGGTCTTATTTTTGATGAATATGATGAGGAAGTAGAAGAAATTGATGTTCACCCAGCTCAAGGTGAGTCTTTAGTTGTTCGAACAGTCATGACAACCATGAACAAGGAAGGAAAAGAAGATTGGAGGAGGCGTTACTCAACTTATGATCTGGAATTCTACGCCTTGGTGAGAGCTATTCGACATTGGCAGCATTACTTAGCTTATCGTGAGTTTGTGGTTTTCTCTAATCATCAGGCTTTGAGGTATCTAAAGTCTTAGAATAAACTCAACAATCGACATGCCAAGTGGAGTTCTTTCCTTGATGAATTTAATTTCTCACTTAAGTATAAATCCAGTCAATCTAATATTGTGGCTGATGCATTAAGCAGAAGATCCCTAATTTTGTCAATTTTGAGCACTCAAATTACTAGTTTTGAAGAACTGAAAAATCAGTATGATTCAGATTCATGTTTTGGCAAGATAAAGGCTGATTTGCTGCATTCTCCAGAAGCTGAAAGTCTGCCATATCGATTGCAAGATGTTTATTTATTCAAAGGAAAATAAGTTATGCATTCCTGAAGGATCTTTAAGGGAACAAATCATTAGAGAACTTCATGGGAATGGTTTAGGAGGACACTTTGGTAGAGACAAGACTTTTGCAATTGTTTTCGACCGTTATTATTGGCCATAGATTGAAAAAGATGTGAGGAAATTGGTGGAACGATGTCTATCCTGTTTACTCGGAAAAGAAAGCACACAAAATACAGGATTATATACTCCTTTACCTGAACCAGATGCACCTTGGGTTCACTTGAGTATGGATTTTGTTTTGGGACTTCTAAAGACAGCAAAGGGATTTGATTCTATATTTGTTGTAGTGGATCGTTTCTCTAAAATGACTCATTTTATTCCATGTTTCAAAACTTCTGCTGCAGTTCATGTTACTGAGTTATTCTTTCAAGAGGTTGTGAGACTGCATGATGTTCCAACTTCTATTATTTCCGATAGAGATGTAAAATTTATGGGGCACTTTTGGAGGACTTTATGGAGAAAATTCGGAACTGAATTGAAGTATTCCACTACTTGCCATCCACAAACAGACGGTCAAACAGAAGTTGTCAATCGTAGTTTGGGAAATCTATTAAGATGTCTCGTTGGAAGCAATACAAAGACATGGGATCTAGTTATTCCCCAAGCTGAATTTGCATACAACAATTCAGTCAATCGAAGTATAAAGAAGACTCTTTTTGAAGCCGCTTATGGACTTAAACCTCAAAATGTACTTGATTTGATACCTTTGCCTCAAGAGGCTAGAGTAAGTGCTGAAGGGGAATTGTTTGCTGTTCACATCAAGAAAATTCATACAGAGGTCAAAGCTGCCTTAAAAGACAGCAATGCATCATATGCTTCTACCGCCAACCAGCATCGACGCTTACAAGAATTTGAAGAAGGTGACAAAGTCCTTGTACACTTAAAGACAAGAACGTTTTCGTAAAGGAACTTATCATAAGCTGAAATCTAGGAGGTTTGGACCTTGTAAGGTGTTGAAGAAGATCAGTTCCAATGCCTACGTAATTGATCTTCCATCTGATTTACAAATCAGTCCGGTTTTTAATGTTTTAGACTTGTATCCTTTTCATGGATTTTGATTGAGTACCATCCTCCATTGAAGCACAAGTACAAGAGCTACCTATTGCAAAAGCTGATGTTATTGAAGAAGTGTTGAATGTCAAGGAAGCTCGTTCTAGGCGTGGCAACCGATATAGACGATTTTTAGTTAAGTGGTTTGGAAAACCAACAAGCGAAAGTACATGGGTTTCTGAAGAAGAGTTAAAGCAAGTTGATCCAGCCATACATGCGGAATACATCAAGGTTTACTCGTCGGAGCCGAGTCTTTTTCAAACCCGAGGAGAATGATGCAGGAGTAATCCTAGTCCTAATTGGATTCCTAGCATAACTAGAATTTTATTTAATTTCCTATTTTATTTCAGATTTGCATTAGTTTTTTGTTTCCTTATTTGATTAGGATTTACTATTTTATCATTGAATAGGAGTAGAGTTTTAATTCTTTCTTTAATTAGGATTCCTAGTCTAGTTAGGATTTATCACTATAAATAGACAGCACCAATAGTATTGTAATCATCTTATTTTTTTTCCTTATAATTTAAATTCAAAAGTTATAAACTTAATTGTTGATTACTGTTCTACCTACAATCAAGCTTATTCTAGCCTAATTGTTGAAAACTGATAGCCAACACTTTTTCCCTACGTTATGAAGCCACCCCTTTAGTCGTTTATGGTTTACCTTTTTCCTTTTAGCAGACAAGGCATGTGTAGACGACCTATGGTTTCTCTTGGTTATTAGCTTTATGTGCTTATGCAATTACAATGTTATTGAAGCATAACTACACCATGCAAATACTTAAAAATTTTGGTGCAAGTTAATATTTACATAAAATAATTTAAACAGGAATGGGGGTGGGGAATATCACAGAAAGGCATATTTGGGATTTAACTACTTATTTTGTTCGCTGTTTCTTGAATATACTGTGAAGGGAAGGGAATATAAAGGACCTGGCATTGTTAAATATGGAATGTAATAACAATTATGACAGTTTGAAAATTTGATTTACAATTATAATGTTAATTATTAGTAAATATTTTTTTTCCTTTGCCTTTTACGGGTTGTTTCTACCACCATTCTCCCTTTTCTTTGGCTTTGGCATGATAATTTATTATTTCATGTAAGCTAATCCTTTTTTGGCCAGTATTTGGACTACTTTAGGATGTTTATATTTTCTGCAATTTCAACTTCAACTACCACAAACAGGCTTCCACATTGAACTTCCGCTTTATTTCATTTACGGTATAATATAACCTTCTTAATTATTTACCTTTGGAGGCATTATCCTGAAGTTGCATGCTATAGGTATTTGATTGTTGTATTAACCCATGCAATTAATGAGCAATCAGAGAATGAAAAGCAGAAGGTAAAAGATGAAGATGGGAGTTATTCTGTACCGGAAGAGGAGGACCTTGTTGAGGAAAAAGAAAATGAAGATGACAAGGAAGAGGATTCTGTATCGGAAGAAGAGGACCCTGTTGAAGAAAAAGAAAATGAAGACGAAGATGAAGAGGAAGGGGAAGAGGAAGATGTGGAGAAAGAGCAAAATGAGCAAAGCAAGAAAGGAAGGTAATTTGCTCTTGCTTCTTTTATCCTTCCATGTATGTATTTTTTTTGTTTTTATTTTCTGCTGCTTAGTTTCTTTTCTTCCATGTTTGAACGAGCAGAAATCACATCCATGCCTTTTTCTAATGGATGTTCACTTGCGATTGGAAGAGTTATCTTTTTGACCACTTAATTATACATTGTTTACGTAAAAACTTTCATCTCTGAAAATAACACTGTGGTCTGTTTGTGGTGACTCCTATTGCCAAATTTATCAATGATAAGTTGACTTTTTAAAATTTTTTATGATGTATTTTGGTTGAAGTTAATTTAGTGAGGTTCATAACCTTAGAATTTATTGCAAGGATCAATGGAGTGGATGCTATTTGTTGTTTGAATGCCAAAATTGTTAGTTTGCAACACTAAACTATTAAATATGTATGGTTTTTGGGTTCTGGCTTTAGTACTTATAAGTCATCTATTTTAGCAGGTCTACTAAGGGCGATAAAGATGTTAAGAAAAGAGGTGGAGGCTTCACTAAATTGTGTAGCCTATCCCCACAACTTCAAGAGTTCATTGGAGTGCCTGAATTGGCCAGAACAGAGGTATGAAAATAGATTTTTCTCTATATATTTTCAGTTCCATCATGTAAGATGATTTTTTTTTATTCCTTAGGATGACCTTTTTTTTTTTAACATTGTAGGATGATTTTTTTATTCCTTTAGAATGACATCTTTTTAACAGTGGTTTATGCTCATTGTTTTTCCTTAATATATTGTTTCTAGGTTGTGAAGAGACTTTGGGCTTACATTCGGGAGAACAATTTACAAGATCCAAAGAATAAGCGGAATATAATATGTGATGGATCATTGCATGCTCTTTTTCGTGTTGATTCTATTAATATGTTTCAAATGAACAAAGCACTGTCCAAGCACATATGGCCATTAAACGAGGAAGATGGTATGTGTCTGAATGAGCTTTTCTTTTTTAACTTATGGTAGCTTATACTGTAAATGTGAATGATATTATCTTGAATCATTTGCTGCCTTCTTTTTGGCTAGTTGAACTCTTAACGATTGAATAAGAAATAACAAATACAATTTAAGTTTGAAAAAAACTTTTGCTGTTTTTTCACAATAATGAGAGATGTATTGCTTAAAGTTGATGCATATCATGTTCCTAAAATTGCTTTATTTCTCTTTTTAAAAGAATATAATTGCTAGACCGGCACTGTTTAACATTGTTCTCAGTTGCTACTTTGGATGCCTATTTTTCAGTTTATAAATATTAGTGACTTAGACTGCTAGATTCTGGTTCTGCTTGCAGTACTTACACAAGGAATACTTTAGTTGTGTATCCTGTCCCACGGTCTATATTGTCAGACTTGAGTATAAATGCTGTTATTAGGTGCTTAGGAGGTCCATTTGTCATGTTGGCGAAATTGGGATTAAAGCCCATTCGAGTTAGAAATCCCTAGTGGTCTCTATAAAATGGAAGCTCAGGGAAAGAGAGTGTTTGCAGATGCAATAATCAGGGTTAAAATTCTCCAATTGTTTGAGAAATTAAATATTTTAGTAGGGAATGATATATAATGTAGTAAAATTATCATTGAAGGATCTAATAAAAAGCTTTTATTTGTTTAATTTTTTTTATGAAGTCTTGAGTCAAGTTTTCTTTCACTAGTCACCAAAAGGGTTATCTTTCTTGAAGCCATGATGAAAAAAAAAATCTGAATTTTGTTTGCTTGAGTAAAATGTTTTATCCTGATCTTGTAGCTCCAGACAACTCTTCCCAAAAGGAGAAACGATGCAAACATGGAAGAGAAAAAGGTGAGACCAGTAACTTTGAGTCTACATTAAATTAACTTTCTGGCTTGGGAAATTTAATTTCCATCACCCAGTTTTCATACTTTCTGAAATGGCATGACCTATCCATGTGCCATATAAGAAAATTGAAAATGCCCTGATATTCTTCTAATGATGATACTGTAACAAACATTCTGTTAGGTTCAATTGAGCCTCAGCAGAAAGAAAAACGGCAGAAGAAAGGAGCTTCTGGTCTTCTTGCTCCTCTTCCACTCTCAGATGCTCTTATAAAATTTTTTGGCACTGGTGAAAATGAATTATCTCGAGCTCATGTCATAAAGAGAATGTGGGAATACATAAAACAAAATGATCTGCAGGTATGCCACTGTTGCTTTCCCGAGTAAAATTCCGCTGCTCTTGTACAGAATGGCATATGTGTGTGTATATATATGATATGAACTAGGTCTCCATCAAAGTGAAAATGTAGGACAGATGAACAATATTTCAGGCACGTGCAGAGCATTTTCATTAATTAGAGCTTGCTGACTAGCCTCCTATATATATTTGTTATGTTTGTGCATTGTCAAAGGTTATAGGTTAGTAAACCCTTGGGTCGGACATGGTGATTCAGGGACAATAGATTGAAAAATAATTGAAGCAAATCCTAAAGCTTGCTAATATAGAGAGAGCAACAATATCCAAGAGATGAAGTCTAACAAGTTGCAATGATTAAGGGCTCTTAAATGATGATACAAGTTATGAACAAGCTTTGCTTTGCTAGAAAGTTTCAATAAAGCTAGACCCATGACTCAAATCACATACATGTTGAACCTTTTAATAATACAAGGACATTATTAATAACTAATTAATTACTAACTTGATCTGGTTGCTGGAGGCAACAAACATGTATGAGCCATTTCACGAAGCATGTTTTCAGTTGCTTTGATAATCCAAAGTTTCGTTGGCTCTGGGTCTTCTGTTTAAAAAATAAGGTTGATAAAAATGTGTCAATGCTCTATTTCGCATGGAGAATGTAACTTTCCATGACTTCATTTATCATTCAATAATGAGGGACTAATATCTTTATTGAGATCAGTGAATCAAAAGATATCCTTATTCCAATTTTTGTCCAGCCTAGTTGGCTTTTGGTGTTCAAAAAATAACCTGCTCTATTTCATATGCCTGGCCCAATATATTTTCTGGTGGCTGAACTTGTGGTTGTGCCATTGTGTGGAACTGACTGCTTTAGAGCATGGTCATTTTCAATTTGAATGGAACTGTATTTTTCATTGTTCCTGTGTTTTCTTCATTAATCTCTATATATATGGCATCTTCAACATGATATATATATGTTAACTAATGAGTTTATAATTTTAGAATCTTGTCAAATTCAGGAAATAAATTTATATCTTACTAAAAGGTTTTCTGACTCTCTGTAAAGGATCCATCTGATAAGAGGAGAATCATCTGTGATGATAAGCTAAAAGAATTATTTGAGGTTGACTCATTCAATGGATTCTCAGTCTCAAAGCTCCTGACCACACATTTCATCAAGATCTAACGGTGAGTTGCTTGTATGTACAGTATAAGCCCTTTGCAGGCGCCAATTTTGCTCAAATTAGTATTTTCAATATGCACTGAATGTATGCTTTTCAAGAAATGGAAATAGTTTTTCAGAAAATCTTTTCTTTTTGCCATTACCCATTGTTTTCTGTGTTTCTCTCCTTCCGAGGCCATCTCCATGCACGCTTATGTTGAGTTTGTTCTGGTGGTTTTAGTTTCAACTAAATTTTCAATTGAATTTACTCTTTAGACTTGTATAGAGGCAGTCTAGGTTGAGTCATGATCAACTAAATATGGGAAATCTCATGGAATTTCCAGGCCCTTTAGGAAATCTAAACTAAGTAAATTTGCCACTAGTTAAAGCTGGATTACCATGCATTCTCGTCACAGGGAGCCAGGGACCTCAAGCTCAATAAAATTTTCATACCCAGTTTGATCCTTGGCTGTATAATTGTTTCTCTACCGTGAATGATGACCCATGTCACCTGTCAACCAGTTTGCAGGCTTTAACTAGTAGTTAGAATATATGATGTGAAATAAATAACTGGAAATGATTTCAAATGCGTGCTTGTATATGATTGTATACATGATTTATTTGTCTTCTATGTGAAAATCTACTAGTTATTAATTTAACTTATTTTGAGTATTTTGCAAATGTTACAACTTGTCTAGCAAGTTAACACTTGAAGTGTGTGCGAGTGTTTAGTTTAATGTATTGGCATTATTAAGCTGTTAAATTCATTTTGATTTTTTTTGCAATAATACTGTTCGTGACGATCATTGCTAACCTGTGCTTGTCTCATGATCTGGGTGGATGTTATTTCATAGGGTAATCATTTGTTGGATCTGCCTATGAAAATAGAATTTCAGTAGTAATATATGTCTTATTAATAGCAGAAAATAAAATTAAAAAAAATAATGCTATGAATTATTTTATTGTTTTATATATCATGTAGCATGTTTTAGTTTGAAAAATCTTCCTCCCAAAGATGTTTGATTCATTTTCATAAAGTCAAGAATCATCAAATCTAATTTCTGTTTGTTAGAGAAATCTGCATATAGATTAGAGAACTTAAAACTTCCTTCTCCTATGAGAAATGCTGTGCATATAACATTCATAATTTGTTAGGTCGGTCTGCTTTGAGGAGTAGCTTTGTGTTCTTCTGACATGCTTTTAGGTTATAGTTATAGCATCTTACTTCAAGTAAATTCTTTTGTTCTTTTAAAAAGCTGATTAGAGACGTTTGTCCTTTTCAAGAAGCTGTAAAATCCAGCTTTTTTGGTATAGTCTTAGTCTTTGACAGGAGTTGCAATTTTAGCCTCTATATGGACACATTAAAAATGGTACTAGCTGTGAAATGTAATAATATTGGTGGATATGAATGGGTCGCTATTCTGAATTTTCTTGCATCCCAAAACTATTTATCTGCAAATATTTTCATCCTCTCTTTATTGGAAGGGGTGTTCAACGAAAGTGGGAGACTTTTATATTATAAAAAGAAATACAAATTCAGAGAGAATCTTTTAAACATGGGAGTGGGACCCGTTTAATATATCGATTTGTTCGATGCACCGCCGTCAGTATGCGGCGAACTGATTCCTATTTCCCTACCATATGATTCGCCACGTCATTCCACGCGCCTTCTCCCAGGCTGTCTTAACTTTCATGCAACATTGCTTTGTCTCTTGTTTTTAAGGCAACACTCTCTCCGTTACAAATTAATTGACACTTTTTTTTTATCTTTTTCATTTATTATATCATTACTTATTAAATATATTTTACATTGAAATAAGAATATAATAAAAAATTATATATCAAAATTTAGATTTTTAAAAAAATAATTATTTTTTTTAATTTTTAAAATAAAAAATGTGTTTATCAATTTAGAACAGAGGAGGAGGTAATAATAATACTATTGTTGTATTTTTAGAATAAATCATAACCTTCTATACCTTTTATTTTATTTTATTAATTTAGTTGCTTTAGATTATTTATTTTATTCAGAGACGTATTCAGAATTACTCATTAAGAAGGCCAAAATCCGACATTAATAACATAAAATTCTAATAAATTTTCACGATAAATTTTTTTTAAAGTTTATCAAATATATCTGCTAACAAGATGGATTTTTTTTTTTTTGATAAAGTAAGTTCTAAATTATTATTTTGATCATTCATTTAATTGCAAAAAAAAATATAAAATTCAAGTTTATATCATAATTAATCAATCTCATTTTCATTTAAATTGTACAGTTAGCCTTATAAAATCACAATAATTGATTAAAAACTTATGCGTAAATGCTTAATTACAACCTTTAAGTAAGTGTAATTCAATGAGAGTTTTTGAACTAAATAATTAATTGCAATGAATACGTGATTTTTCTATTGTAGGTCATATGAATTGCTTTAAAAAAGTTTTTCTCTTTTTGTCTTATGGTGTGTCGAGTTTATTATGCATTAATCTTGTGATTTTCTCTTGAAGGTCTACTGCTAAGTGATAAATTGGAATATTGGCTTTATATTCCAATTCTTTTTTGCTTTGATAATTTTTCTTCATTAGTTTTAGTTATAGTACTTTCTTATTGACTTTTTTTTTTATTATTAAATCAGCGAACATTAAAACTCTTTGATATAGTGATTTCTATTTTTGGCTTCATGGTTGTCTGCTATTTTTTATCGTCTAACCTATAATATTTTTATTCTTTAACAAATGATTTTTTGTAATCAGATGTATTGATAATTAATCATGAAGTGTGAATTGTACTGTAATTATGAATTAATTAGGATATGGCACAGATGGATTAAGGATGGATTGTTAGTGTAGCTCGTGGCAGAGCCTTAGAAGGGATTTATCAAAAGTTAGGTACTAAAGAAGGAGAAATGGGCATTTATAAGATTGCAAGAATGAGAGAAAGGAAAAGCAGAGATTTAAGCCAAGTCAAATGTATAAAGGACGAAGATCAACGGGTGTTGACAGGAGATGTTGAGATTAAGGAGAGGTGGGAGGCTTATTTTGAGCAGTTATTCAACCCTGAATATGAACAAGATTTTCAAGGTCTTCATGCAACAAATGGTTATATCAGCTGGTCTAGGAGGATCTTGCATAGTGAAGTAAGAGAAGCCTTGAAGTATATGAAAGTTGGTAAAGCTTGTGGCCCGGATGGTATTCCTATAGAGGTTTGGAAGAACCTTGGAGAGGTAGGAGTTGCCTGGTTAACTAAACTCTTCAATGCTATAGTGAAAGGACGTAAGATGCCGAATGCCTGGAGGAAGAGTATCCTGGTACCCATATATAAAAATAAGTGAGACATTCAATGCTGTACAAATTATCGGGGTATCAAACTTATGAGCGATACTATGAAATTATGGGAAATGATTATTGAACACAGATTGAGGAAGCTTACAAGAGTTTTGGAGAATCAGTTTGGGTTTATGCCAGAGAGATCTACCATGGAGGCTATTTCTCTTCTAAGAAGACTAATGGAATTGTATCAAGAGAAGAAGAAAGACCTCCACATGGTATTTATTGACTTGGAGAAAGCCTATGATAGAGTACCAAGAGAAGTGTTATGGTGGGTTTTGAAGAGGAAATGAGTCGGCGGCAAATATATCAACATCATCAAGGACATGTATGAGAATGCATCCACTAGTGTGAAAACACCTGGTGGAGACACTGAGGCTTTCCCCATTACTACCGGATTGCATCAAGGTTCGGCCATGAGTCCATATTTATTTACCCTGGTTATGGACGAGCTAACCAGAAGCATACAAGACGATGTTTCTCGGTGTATGTTGTTTGCTGATGACATTATTTTAATTGATGAGACTAGTGCTGGTGTAAACCGTAAGTTGAAAGTGTGGAGAAAAACCCTCGAGGACAAGGGTTTTAAGTTAAGTAGGAGTAAAACGAAATATATGCACTGTGAGTTCAGTCTAAGGAAGAAGCAGGAACATGATGTTAAGTTGGATGGAGTTTTAGTTCCTAAAACCAAGAAGTTCAAATATTTGGGTTCGGTGTTCCAGAATGATGGCCGTATAGATGAAGATGTGGCTCACAGAATACAGGTAGGGTGGTTGAAGTGAAAGGGTGTGACTGAGGTTCTATGTGATAAAAAAATACCTCTGAAAGTGAAAGGTAAATTCTATAGGACGGTTGTTAGACCTGCAATGCTCTATGATAGTGAGTGTTGGGCACCAACGGGACAACATTTGCATAAGATGAGTGTGGCAGAAATGAGGATGATAAGATGGATGTGTGGACATACCAGACTGGACAAAATTAAGAATGTTCATGTAACACCCCATCTTAGCCTACGTTTATAGACCAAGATGGAGTGTTATCTCATGGTGGTTGTGTCTTAATATTTTACTTAGCCAATTTTAAGTATAGATTTAAAAAAAAAAAATTTCCATAACCTCCCTTAAAATTGGAGGTCCCAAGTGTCGACAAAACTGATTTTTCTTATTTTTGAAAAATATTTTGTTTCACAATTCAACTCAAGCACACTCCCAATAATCCACCCTTATAACCTCAACTACAATCCTGCAAGAAAAGTTCACACTTCTATATTTGCAACCCAACTCAATTCAAAATCATACAGTTATTATACATTACTAGATTTACATGCTACATCAAGTTATCTCTTTGTATTGTTCAAATAAATACATGCCAGTTTCTAATACCAAAATACAAAATGAAGAGCACCACTTAAGTTTGTTGATGACCGGCAGATTGCAAGACTCTTCTGCTCGCTACTGGTTCATTGCTAATAACCTACGAGTTTAGAAGAAACTAAAATCGCTAAGCATTGCTTAGTAGGTACTTTAACTAATTACGGAAAATAAATAATAAAAGCATAATGCACTTTTAAAAGCAATGAGTCGTATTGAAAAATAATATCACAGTAAAAACAATCCATACATGTCATATATTCGGTTATTATCATTTTATCAGTTTGCTCCACAAGGTAATTATGAATACACCGATCTCGAAATGAGGCATCGTATAGAATTACGCGTGGTCTTGACCTCACACGACTAATTGCCATGATCTTGGTCTCACACGATATAACTGCATGGTCTTGGTCTCACACGACTAATTGCCATGATCTTGACCTCACACGATATAATCCCCATTCCAGACCGATTTTACTCATTTACCGAGTAGAGCATATATAACATTTCATATATATTCACTTCGTATATATATACCACATATTCTCCATGTATATACAGTATATCCTCACACAAATACCACATATACTCACATATGAATCATATGTATTCACATATATACCATATACACGCATATATATACCATATGAACAAAAGTTTGTAAAAATAAAATTTCTTTTATGTTAAAGTACCAAACCTTGTTTTTCCTTAGTCTTTATTCTATATCACTTCATTTCCTTCCTTGTCTCCTTGATTTCCTTATAATCTTCTTTGTCACCAAACTCTTTAAATCAAAAGCCTTAAACTTAGGAAAAATCACCTCCTTCTTCCTTCTCTTATGGTTTGGACGAATTCATCATGCAAGAGGGGGCTTTTATACTTTCTTTCCTTAGCTTATTTTGATACAAATGGCAGCCATAAGTGGTGAATAGATGTTGACTTCCAATTGGTACACCTTATAGCAAAAATGGCCACTTTTAATTGGTCCATTTGCCTTCTTCCAATTGGTACACCTTATAACAAAACATGGCCACTTTTAATTGGTCCATTTGCCTTCTTCTAATTGGTACACCTTATAGCAAAATATGGCCACTTTTAATTGGTCCATTTGCCTTCTTCTAATTGGTACACCTTATAGCAAAAATGGCCACTTTTAATTGGTCCACTTGCCTTCTTCTTTTAATAAATGCTATATGGCTAATTATGATCCACTTTTGGGGTGGATGAATGCCTTAGGGCCATTTGTCCATCTCTTTTTCTTTTCTTCTTTTAATAAATGCTAAATGGCTACTTATGATTGGCCCACTTGCCTCCTTCTTTTATCTTATTTATTTGGCAAGCCCTTAGGCTTCATTTTATTCATATTTTGACCCCCTCAACTTTCTTGTGCTGTAATTTTATAGTCTAGGGTGTGAAAATATCAAAATACTCTCCAACGATTAATCGATTGTAACTTTTAAATCGTGCGTTTTCGGAAAAAAATTGAAATCCATGATTATGACTCGATTAATCTCAAGAATATTCTTCCGGGGTCGGATATGGGCACTATTAAGAACTTTTCGACACTTAATTTTTAAGTTTACATAGTTGCCCCTAACTTTTGAGAAATTTTCACTTAGGTCCTTTTGATATTCATTCCTGACCTTGCTGTCTTTCTTTATTAATATCGTTTTACTCACAACTCCAAATTAAGTAATTCTTATTCCCACTGAAACTAGACATCCGGGGCTATATTTTGTCAAAATTTCAGGTCGATCCGAGCTATATCTGATTTTTGACGGTACTTTGAAGTCAAGCCTACTATGCTGTCCTGAGGCAGCTTGCACATACTAAATCCATCATATCTTATTTTGTACAACTCCAAATTGAGTAATTTCAAGTTATACATCTAGCTAAGACACAAATAAACAATTAAGTCTTCTTTGAGACTCTTTAATTCTGTCATTAACTTGGATGAAATTCGAGCTCAAGTTATATGTCATGTTCTAAACTCCTTTGTTCTAAGCCTAAATCATATCCTCTATGTCTGTTTCTTACCAATCTGGAATTCGGGATGTTACAGTTCATATTCGACAAAAAGTTCAAGTAGCGGATGTCGGAGATAAGGTGAGGGAAGAAAGACTTAGATAGTATGGGCATGTTTTAAGAAGACCTCCTAATGCTGCGGTTCGTAAGTGTGAGAATTTGTTGATTGAGGGGGCTAGAGGTCGTGGAAAACCTAGAACTGTGTGGAATGAGGTGATAGCAAGAGACTTACGTGCCTTAGATCTTGATGCAGATTTGATTAATGACAGACTTGAATGGAGACGTAAAATCTGTGTCTTGGAAGGGGCCTAAGGCTGGAGTATCTTTTTTAGTGTCTTTTGAGCTTATTTTGTTGAGGATCCATACAGCCGACCCCAACTTGTTTGGGACTAAGGCTTAGTTGTTGTTGTTGTATATAATAGATAAAGATATAATACTCAGAGGTTACAGCTAGCAATAAGCTTAAATTTAATAGTCATTATAAATTTTTACTTAATTGTCATATCCTATTTTATAAGAGTCATTTTTGGAATGATATTCAAAAATAACATTGAAAACTTATTAGTTAAATTGGTCTTTAAGACTTAAGGTGTTCAACTCTCGGTTTAAATTCATTAATTGGTGACCGAAAAATTAAGCTTAAAAACAAAGCCCATTTTACAGTCCCAACCTGAGCCCACTTGTTTTCATCTGACCAAACCTAAATATGTGCAAGTCGATCGAAATAACATTACGTTTGATCGACGTTGCATGCAAATTTTAGTAATGTCATTAAGCTTGGTTAGTTTAAGAATTTATCCAAATCTGACCGAACTCAACTTGTGTACACTCCTAGTAATGTCGATTTCATTTGTGTCCCATTACCCTTAAGCCTTCCCTTGCTAGTCCTTTGTCTGTGTTTTATATCTTCAACAAGGTCATCATCCCTATCAACTAAGTCATAGTCTTCATTCACTAAATCACCATCCTTTGTCTCATCCTACACTTGAAGCCCCTCCCCAACATATATAATCATTGTTATTACTATCATTATTAACATCCCTTTCTCCATTATCTGTGCTTTTTGCACTATCCTCACTCTCACCACTATTCTCTTCTTCTTCGTTTATGTTCTCAACATTTTCTATGTTCTCAAATCTGGCCTTAGGCACACTAAAATCAGGCTCAACATAGCTTCCACATTTCATAACTTATTAATAACATCCTACCCAATAAATATATCCTCATGAAGCCACTATCTGAAGTCAGCCTAATCCATCCATCCTCAGCTCTAACTTCTACATTTCCTAACTGACAAACCATATTAAGTATATAACTATGTGATTATTCTAACTTTATTTATGTTATCATTGATTAAATTTAATAAGTTTTCTTTGATAAATTAGAATAAATCTCAAATTAAAGGGTGATTTTACGAAATATGAGTTTTTGCTGTATTTGAACCAAGTTTTAACGAAAAAAAGCAAGGGACTGAAATGTAAAATAAAAATGAGAAAAAATTAGTTAGAACAGAAGAAAAGTTGATTCCACAGGCGTAGAAATACAAAGTCCACGACTATGGAGTCCATTTCAAGACTGTCTAAGAGGAAGAGAAGCAAAACTAGAAATTCAGAAGGCATCCAAAGCCCATGAGCATGGACATTATTATGCTTCTGCCTAAAGAAATCTTTTTCTCAAGTCAGTTACAATGCAATTAAGCATTGTTATAGAATTCAATGCCATGGCCGTAGAGATTATAAGGCGACTGCAAAGTCGAGTTTTAAGCAAATAATTAATCACAAATAAGCCTTCATGATTAAATTTAATGGGTTTGTTGGTTTAATTTAATGGTTATTCACTATTTCTTTCCAACAATTTCAAGATGCTTTTCAAGGCCTTTGCTTTTGTGCTTTTTGTTACGTCTCATCTCAAATATGGAGGTGTGCTTCTTGTTTGGTGCTGGTGGTAGTGTTGTTCTTAATAATTCAAATGAAAATCTTATTGTCGTTGAAGATTTGAAACTCTCCTTCAATGGAAGATTTGAAATCAACAGTAGAACCAGGATTTATAAAAGAAAAATAAAAGGCAATTTGTTAGTTTTTACAATATTTTATGAATGTTAGAATCATATTCTATATGTGCACAAAATATTAAAAGCTTTTTAATACCTCCCTCAATTAGAACAGTGCGGCTCACAAACAAAAAAAAAATCCTTACCTTTTAGTGTTTGAGAATCGTAGCTCTTAAAGCGTACGTGCTTCTCAGTCTTATAAAAAGAAAAGAAATTTTTTATTAATTTAGGTTTGTTTATGTAAATATTTTAGGAAAATAATCTCTAATCTTTATCATTAACGTATAAACTATTTATAGTACAAGTGTGATAAGGTTTACAGATGATATACAAGCTAACAAACTATATACCAAGAGTTATCTTTTATAACTTCCATCATTATCTAATACCCCCCCTCAATCTATGCGTGGTAGAACACAGAGATTGCCCCTTAACAATTTAAATCTTGTACTCGTAAGGCCTTTTGTAAATATATCGGCAGTTTGGTCTTGACTAGAAACATGCTGAACCTGTAAATGGCCGGCTAAAAATTTTTCCCGAACAAAATGTATATCAAGTTCAATATGCTTTGTCCGAGCATGTTGAATTGGATTCGCAGCCATGTATGTAGTACTAATATTATCACATAGCACGAGTGGTGGTTCATGCACCTGAACACCAATTTCATGTAATAAATTTCTCACCCATATAAGTTCAGCAACAGTACTAGCAACAGCACGATACTCCGCTTCGGTACTTGAACGAGAAACAGTGGCTTGTTTCTTTGCTGACCATGAAATCAAGTTTCGTCCAAAAAATAAACAATAACCAGTAGTTGACCGTCGAGAATCCTGACATCCAGCCCAGTCAGCATCCGAATAAGCAATTAAATTCGGTTGACCACCTTTATATATTTGCAAGCCATAATGTATAGTGCCCTTGAGATATCTCAATATTCGTTTAACAGCTTGCATGTGTTTCTCACGAGGAGAGTGCATGAATTGACACACCTGATTAACCGCAAAAGACAAATCAGGTCGGGTGAAGGTGAGATACTGGAGGGCACCGACAATACTTCGATAGAACTGCGGGTCTTCAATTAATGGAGTATCAGCTGTTGAAGATAAAGGTTCACCCACAATGGAAGGAGTAGCCACGGGTTTGACCGAATCCATTCCTGCACGTGTCAATAATTCCATTGCATACTTGGTTTGACTTAGAAACACTCCATCTGTATTCTTGGTTACTGCCACACCAAGAAAATAATGCAAGTCTCCTAAATCTGTCATTGCAAATTCAGATTTTAGGGTATTTAGCAATTTTTGCAACAATCGAGAAGAAGAGGCAGTTAATAAAATATCGTCAACATATAATAGTAGGAGTGCAAGATCATTATGTTCTCTGAGAACAAACATGGATGAATCAGCTCTGCTGTTCAAAAAACCAACACGCTTCAAGTAAGTGGAAAATCGCTCAAACCAAGCTCGTGGAGCTTGTTTCAACCCATACAAGGCTTTATGCAATTTACACACATAATCAGGAAGATCGGGATGAGTAAATCCTTTAGGCTGCTGCATATAAACTTCCTCTTTTAAAACACCGTGCAAGAACGCATTCTTAACATCAAGCTGGTGGATAGGCCATCTGTTCGAAACCGCCAAAGAGATAATAGTGCGAACTGTGGTACTCTTCACTACTGGACTATATGTTTCAGCATAGTCAACTCCTGGTTTTTGGGCATAACCTTGCGCAACCAATCTCGCTTTATATCGTTCCAAACTGCCATCTGATTTGAGTTTGACTTTAAAAACCCATTTTGAACCAATAATATTGACATTCGGTGGTCTGGGAACCAAGCTCCAAGTCTTATTTTGTAATAAAGCATTATACTCTGTAGACATGGCAGTACGCCATTCAGCATGTTTTCTGGCCTCGGCATATCCTTTTGGCTCCTGTAAAATAGAAATATCAGTAGCAGTGGCTTGTAAGTTAAAAACCTTCTTAGGCTTATGAATGCCAGACTTTGATCGTGTTTGCATTTGATGAGAAATATGATCTGAAGATATTTGTGGAACACCCAAACCAGCAGTAGGAGCAGCTGGTATAGAAGAATGAGTTTCAGCAATTTGTGGAGCAGAAGATATATCCAAATCAGAAGACAGAGCTGTAGTAGGAGAAGGTTCATCATCCAGCCTCTGTTGCACCGGTGATGCTTCAAATATTTGAAAACCAGGCTGCTGAGGAGAGGAAATTGTGGAATGATCTCCAATAGGAACACGCTGTCCATCCTTGTGTACTAGTCTTCGATTAGAGTCCTGTAAAACAGAAACTATTTTCGGAAAGACAGGCAAAGAAACAGGATGAGTAGACTCCTTAATTGTTGACTTTTGTCGCATAGAGAGTAAAGTCTCATATGGAAAAGAGTCTTCATTAAACATGACATGCCTCGAAAGTATGATTTTTCCTGTAAGTGGATCAAAGCAACGATATCCCTTATAATTAAGAGGGTATCCCAAAAACACACAATGAGAAGATCGATTAGAAAGCTTATTAGAAGAAACAGCAGTAAGATTTGGAAAACAAGAACAGCCAAAAATGCGAAGATGTGTATATGATGGAGGCTTTAAATATAACTTCTCATATGGTGTACGAAATCCCAAAGTTTCAGTCGGCAAAATATTGTAAAGATGAATAGACATATTCACAGCCTCAACCCAAAACTGTGTTGGCAAGGATGCTTGATTTAACAATGTGCGAACCATATTAATTAATGTCCTATGTATCCTCTTTGCAGCACCATTCTGTTGCGGTGTGTATGGACATGAAAACTGCAAACGAATACCATTCAAAGCTGCAAACCGCTGAAACTGATTACTGGTATATTCACCTCCACCATCACACTGCAAACATTTAATAAAGAAACCAAACTGTGTTTTGACATAAGCCGCAAAATTAACAAAGCACTCATAGACCTCACTTTTTCTCTTTAAAGGAAACAACCACACAAATCTCGAGAAATCATCCAAAAATACCACATAGTACCGAAAGCCACTAAAAGATAAAACAGGAGATGTCCAAACATCTGAATGAATTAAATCAAAAGGAGCAGAAGCTCGTACATGAGAATGTTTAAAAGAGAGCTTAGAATGCTTGCCAAGTTGACAAGCAGTACACGAAATGTTATTAAAAGAAGACGACTTAAACAACTTAGACAAAATAGATGAATTTGAATGGCCTAAACGACGATGCCACAACTCGGATGACGTCGTTGTAGCGACAAGACTCTTGAAACCCGCAAAAGAAGACAAAAGAGATGTTGGACTAAACTCATATAAATCCCCAGGACTACTGCAACTGATTATTGGCTTCCGCGTCTGCAGATCCTTCACACAAAAACCAAACGGATCAAATTCAATGGAACAAGAGTTATCTTTTGTAAAACGCTTAACAGAAACAAGATTATGCGTTAGAGAAGGAACAACAAGAACATTCTTAAGATGTAGAGGACGAACAAGAGTAGAAAAAAAAGTATGACCAATCCTAGTAATAGGAAGAACATAACCATTACCAAAAACAACGGAATTGGAGTGAGAGTATGGATAACTCGCAGAAAGAATACCTGGAGAAGGAGTCATATGGGACGTAGCCCCCGAATCAGGGAGCCAAGCCGTAGAAGCAGAATCAGGAAACTGCATAGCAGCATAAGAACGATCACCCTGCGAAAAGTGATTAGGGCGAGTAAAATATGGACAATCACGAGCAGTATGTGAATTATCAAGACATATTTGACACTGAATAAACGACTGCAAAACAGGTCGAGGCCCAAGAACACCATTATTTTGCGAACCAGGATAAGTATTATTGGAATAATAACTAGAACGTTGATTGTTCTGACCATAACCACGACCACCTCCTCTGCCAGTTCGGCCACGACCACGAGTCCAACCAGTTTGTGAATAATCATGAAAATCAGTCTGCTGATAGCCACGGCCGGAACGACCACGGCCACCTCTACCACCACGTCCTCTTGAAGACTGATTAGAAATAGTATCCGAAGCAACCAAAACAGTTTGAGAATTTGTAGTATTTCCCACTGAAGTAGAAGATTGGCGTTTGCTTCGATTTTGAAGACGCAACTCATGGAGATACAAAGATGTGCGGGTCTCAACAAAAGAAGGTAAAGGTTTCTGTCCAGTCAAATTTATGACGACATTCTCATATTCTACTGGCAAGCCTTCTAAAATTTGCATCACCAAGTCTGATTCGGTAATAACATGTCCAATCGAACAAAGAGAATCATAAACAGCCTTCAATTTTTGTAAGTATTCATCAATACTAAGATTGTCTTTAACAGTACTGTAAAATTCAGCTTTTAGTTGCAGCAATTTAGCATGAGCTTGATCATGAAAAAGAGTTTCGATTGATTGCCAAGCCTGTCGAGCAGTAAGTATAACATTTGGCTGAACAAGACTACGCAAAATATCAGGACTAACAGTTGCCTGAATCCAAGATAAAACAAGAGAATCAATTCTTCGCCAAACCAAAAACTCCGGGTTTGGAATCTGCTCACCATCAGCAGAAGTAAGAACACAAGGTGGAGACTGGACCGAACCATCAACATGATGATACACATCATAGCCTTGTAACACAGGTATTATAAGAGATCGCCAAACTAAATAATTTGTGAAGGTTAAAACCTCACTAACATAATGCTTAATATTCGATACACCAAAAGAAGGGTGGGAAATCTGTTGTTGAGATGAAGGAACAGATAAAGTTGGGGAGGATTCAGTAACATTGGCAAGAGAAGTAGGAGGGCTCACAGAAGTGGACATCGCAGATTGATTGAAAGAAGAAACAAGAGAAACAACAGGACGAAAGAAAGAAAGAGGACTCCAAGAAAGAAACAAAAGAAAGAAGACTCCTACACAGGCTCTGATACCATGTAAATATTTTAGGAAAATAATCTCTAATCTTTATCATTAACGTATAAACTATTTATAGTACAAGTGTGATAAGGTTTACAGATGATATACAAACTAACAAACTATATACCAAGAGTTATCTTTTATAACTTCCATCATTATCTAATAGTTTAGTGTTGAAGGCTTCAACTCTATTAATTATTTATTTTTTAAAAACAACAGATAAATAAAGAAAATGATAAATAATAATAATAATAAAAATAACATTTATTATTGGAAATATTAATTATTAAATTTTATTAGTAAAAAACTTAGTTAATATATATTACTGAAAAACATAGTAATATATATATTGATAAATTAAAACTCAGTGATTTAGTTATCAATTTTAAAATAACTAAATTAATAACAGAAAACCAATAATTTTTCAAATTAAAAACTAAATCGAATTTTAATTACAGAACTAACTAAATTTCATAGATTTATTTTGATTTTTGATTTTTGATTTAAAATTAAATAGTGTATGCCTCATAATTAAACGTGTCAATATATATATATATATATTAAAAAAAGAAATTTTGATTTTTTTTATTGAGTGTTACTGTAATCTTATTTAAATCATAATTGAAGTCAACATTTATAAAAGTATGTATATGTACACAGAAATGACTGGTTAATCTCTTAAAGATATCATGGTTGAAAATTAATTGAATTATTTTTATTTGACGTCTTTTGTTATAAATGAAGGAGAAAGAAAAGCAAAATTTGTTGGGAAATTAATCATTTAAGTAAATTTCATGGCTCAATTTTGTAATAATAACCATAAATAAACAAATATTGAAACGATAAACCTCGGGGACCAAAAAAAAAATTCATTATAAGGTCTATCTCAAAGAGTTGAAATTTGAGGGCATAATATGTGAAAAAATGAGGGCTTTTGATAAAACCAAAATTTTTATAGTAAATGCAACATAAATAGCCTTTTTCACTTTGCTGATAGTAGACTTGTCATCATCAATAATCAGAATATTATCCACATATAATATTAGAGTAACAAAACTAATAACAATGGAAATAGTGAATAAGAAGTGATCATTAAGTGACTGTGTAAATCCTAGTGCATTCAAATGAGAAGAAAATTCCTTATTCCACTCTCTAGAGGCCAAGACCATACAAAGACCTTTTTAATATACAAACCAATGTGAAATATGATGAAATATGATAAGGCAAAGACATAAAAATGTCTCCATCTAGATAACCATGTAGAAATGCATTATTGATGTTCAATTGATAAATATTCCACCGTCTAACAGTAGCAATAGTAAAAAATATACTTTCAAAGTGACTAAATTTAGCTATTAGTGAGAAACTATCATAGTAATCAACCCCTTACACTTTATTATAACCCTTTGTAAATAACCTAGCTTTATATATGTCAATAGAGCCATCATGTTTAACTTTAATCTTGTAAATCCATTTATAACCTATAGGCTTTTTACCAAGAGGTAATTTTATAGGTTTCCAAGTTTGATTATACTCAAAAGCAATTATTTTCTTTCTGCATAGCCTCTATCTGGTGTGGATCAGACTTAGGTTGACTATAAAATTTAGAATCTTGAATGAGTAACACAATTGCAATAAAAGAAATATTATTCTTGTCTAGGTATAGCAACATGGAAGAAGGAAAAGTCTATAAAGGGTAAAGAGGATCAGGAAGGTTTGAGAGGACTGGTCAATACGTAAAGAAATTATTAATTGAGGAGTTTGAACCATGGACATAAATTCATTCGACCACTATGGTTTATGTTTGAGTATGGTGTTATGCTTGGTCACATCAACAATTAGATTTGCACCAAAGATAAGAGAAGAAGAAGTTTGGTGTTTTGATGCTAAAGTAAGACTAGAAGAATTAGAAGGATCAACTAAAATAATGGGAGTAGATGTTGAAGAAGTAGAAGTAACATTAACCAGTGAAGGCATAAAAGAAGAATCAGAAGTAAAAAATATGTCAAGTGTAGTTGGTAAAACTATAGGAAGAACAGAATTAGAAACTTCAGTAGATGAAACAGATTGAAATGGAAATAAGTTTTCATAGAAAACCATATATCTAGACGCCACAATGGAATGGGTTTGTAAATCATAGAGCTTATAAGCTTTGTGTCCAAGAGGATAACAAATGAAAACACATCTAGTAGCTCTAGGAGTAAACTTATCTTTGTGGAGTTGAACATTAGTTGAATAACATAAACACCACCCTTAATTGAGTATAGTTTGGACTTTGATTATGAAGGACTTAAGGTGTTTGCCAATCTATCACAACAGTAGACAATTTATTGATAAGGTGGGTAGTAGTAAGAATAACATCTGCCTAAAATTTTATTAGTAAATGGGATTGAAACAGTAAAGCTCTTGCTGTCTCAAGCAAGTTTTTATGTTTTCTTTTAACTATGCTATTTTGTTAAGGAGTATAAGTTGTTGTTTTTTTTTTTATGTATAATGCCATTGGAAGAAAAAAGTTCTTGACACTAATTATTGACAAATTCAATGCCATTATCAGTTATGATATTTTTAATATTTTTAGAGAATTGGATTTTGATCAGAATGATAAATTGCTTAAAGTATGTAAAGGCTTTAGTTTTAGTTTTTGGAAGATGAGTCTAGGTTGTTTTGCTGTAATCATCAACCAATGTCAAAAAAAATTTAGTTCCATAAAACGATGGAGTGTTATGCGGTTCCCACATTCAAAAGACTCTAAAATTGTACTAGTTCTAGTAGGAAAAGATAATCTTTGTTGTTTGGAAAGAAGACACTTATCACAAAATGAAGAAGCTCTTTGTTCAAAAGGAACCTGTTGGGAAAATCGCTATTTTTCCGCCCTTCGGACAGTATTCAAGCAGGAACAAATGAGAAAATAAAATAATGACTGTGAAATTAAAGAGAATAAAACACAATGATTTAACGTGGAAAACTCCTGAATGGGAAAAAACCACGGTCATTGTCTAACGACAACCAAGAAAAATATTCACTATGCGGCAAATTGTTACAACCACAAATTACAAAATATTTTTCTAACCGACACCCACAAAATAACCCCCAAATATTTATACTCCAAGGAACTCCAAGAGATTGATTATCTAATTCCTAATATAAACTACTTGCTGTTTAACTTATAGCTCTCCTTAAGATATATTTTGTGTTTGCTTGGTGTGTTTACAAATGGAGAGAATGAGCCTATTTATAGGCTTCAAATGTAAATAAATTGTCAAACTAAATTAAGTGAAAATTAGGCTAAATTAGGCACCTCCCATTTTCACCTCACATTTTTGACAATTTCTTCCTTGTTAGGCACCTTGCATTTTTTACTTTCTTTTTTTTTCATTTTTTTTTTCAATTTTGGTGTGCTACCACCAACAATCTTCACCTTGAAGAATAAAAACACAACATTGTCTGTTACCAAAAATTATTATTCTTAACGTCAAGAATTAACATACTCCACCATAAAAGAGTATCGCCACTTGGAATTATTTCGCCAACTCCAAGAATTTTTCATCGGCCTTGTCGGATCCCTCTAATAGTTTATGGTGCAACCCTCCTGTTGACTTTTCTGAGAGTTCATTAGCCATCGACATCATTTTTTCCACCACATGCTTTGCATCAACTGTCAACCAATGTCGCACGCATTTTTGTGGACTAGCTACCAATAATCCGTCCTCTTCCATGGCATCTCAACGGGTAGCAATCATGCCATGAGGACACACTTCTCTCAACTACAGAGAAAACTCATCATCTCCTTCGCCACAGGAGATCACATTGGCAGCAACAATGTTAGAGCTTCTAGCCGAATCAGCTCCACCGTTCGGGCAATCCTTCCTCACGTGTCCAGTTTGATCACACCCCCAGCAGACAACCTTCCTCTTTCCGGAGCCTTTATTCTTTTTCCTGATACCGACAGATAAAGCTGAATTCTCATAAGATTTATTTTCCATTTCATTCAGTCTTCTCTCCTCAGTAATGAGCTTACTAACCACATCCGCATACACCACTTCCTTACTACCATATTTCAGAACAGGCTTCATGTGCTCATATGTTGAAGGAAGTGACAGGATGAGCCGGAGAGCTTTATCTTCATCTTCGGTTTTCACTCCAAGAGTTTCCAATTCAGAGATGATACCGTTGAGGACACTCAGGTGATCGGACAGCTTTGTACCTTCTGACATTTTCAACGTATGAAATTGCTCCTTCAAATATAACCTATTGGATATATTTTTCCCCTGATACAATTCTTCCAGTTTCTCCCACAGCTCCTTTGTCGTGGACAATCCAAGCACATTAGCAAGAACATGTTTTGCTAGACACATGCGAATTTGACTTGCCGCCTTGATATCCAGCTCCTCCCATTCTTCGTCACTAATCTTGAATTTTTCTGAGTCTCCACTACCATCGCCTTTTCCTGAATTTCTTCCGCTGACTGGTTTACCCTGCAAAACCTTATGTAGTCCAAACTGTATCAACACGTCTTTGACTTGCACTTGCCACAGTGCAAAATTCATTCTCCCATCAAATTTCTCAATATCGCATCTCATTGCCGACATGCTTACTTTGTGCTTAATAAAGGACCATAAATAAATATTACACCAGGCAAATTTCCATGTAAGAGGAGGAGTCACAATGGTCTCACTTAAAATCCACTTGCCTTAGACTAAAATTCGTGTCGTTTGACAGAATTTACCTCGACATGTAATTATTTATCTCACCACCAATACTCAAGCACACAAAAGCAAAATGGCTCCACCTTTTCCAAAGCTCCACCAGCTCCAAAGGGTCCACCAGCTTAAAAACAAAAATAATTTTTAACAAAAATCTTTTCTGATGTGGAAGATCAGACCAAGCTGCAAACACAGAGCATACTAAGATTTTTGACAAAAATTATAACACCTAAGCTCTGATACCACTTGTTGGAAAAATCACTATTTTTTCGCCCTTCGGACCGTATTCAAGCAGGAACAAATGAAAAAATAAAATAATGACTGTGAAATTAAAGAGAATAAAACACAATAATTTAACGTGGAAAACTCCCGAATGGGAAAAAAACACGGTCGTTGTCTAAGGACAACCAAGAAAAATATTCACTATGCGGCAAATTGTTACAACCACAAATTACAAAATATTTTTCTAACCGACACCCACAAAACAACCCCCAAATATTTATACTCCAAGGAACTCCAAGAGATTGATTCTCTAATTCCTAATATAAACTACTTGGTGTTTAACCTATAGCTCTCCTTAAGCTATATTTTGTGTTTGTTTGGTGTGTTTACAAATGGAGAGAATGAGCCTATTCATAGGCTTCAAATGTAAATAAATTGTCAAATTAAATTAGGTGAAAATTAGGCTAAATTAGGCACCTCCCATTTTCACCTCACATTTTTGACAATTTCTTCCTTGTTAGGTACCTTGCATTTTTTACTTTCTTTTTTTTTTTCATTTTTATTTTTCAATTTTGGTGTGCTACCACCAACAGAATCACATAAGAAAAATGTTGAATTTTAATGTGTGAGGTATGACCTAAATGTTTATGCAAAAGATTTTAAGAGAACATTATTTTGATTAGAAGAATTGACTGTATATATTATTGATTTGACTATCTTAACAACATTACTAAAAGTAGACCTCTTATTTTGAAAGAAACTAATAATACTTGTAAGAAAATTACTGTGATCTAGGATATAAAGTCTGACTTTTAAAATTCTCACAGTTATGATTGCATCAGTTAAGAGGTCCTAAAATATATAATCTTTGTTGTAAAATGCTACTCTAATTTGATGGTCCTTGGTTAATTAGCTAACATAGAGTAAATTATATTTAAATGTGGGTATCAAAATGACTTGTTCAAGAATTAAGGAAGGATTAAGAATTAATGTTCTAGAAAAATTAACTATTTTGACAGTTTTGTCAAGTAAGTGCACAACAATTGGTGGTTTTAAGGGTTAAATATTTATTAAATGTTTTTTTTTTATCAAAGGCCATATGATTTGTTGCACCTGTATCTACTATCCAAAAACTAAAATCATTATAAACATCCAACATATCATTATGGGAGTCAGATATACCTGCAAAACTGAGAAAGTTTACAAATGCACCTTCAACTACTCCTTTTCCCTTTAATACCCTCTGGACTTATTACTCGACTACTAATGTAATAACGATTATCCAATCAGTACCCTTTGTAAGATCCATGGTAGAACTTCTCTAACCTATATCCATTATTCCCTTAACCTTTGCCACTAGGAAAAATCTGATTTCGATTTCAATTAAACCCTCTAGCTAGCATAACAATACTAGTGCCAATTTCGGTAAAACTCCCATGCACTTGTCTCTGTTTTTCTACCCTAAGAACTATAGAATAGGCTTTATTAATGGTTGGTAGTGGTTCAGTGATTAAAATTTGGTTTTTCACACGATCATATTGATCATTGAGTCCATTAGGAATTGTATTAGCCTATAAAGATTATTCAGGTCTACTATCTCTTTTATAGCCTCACAATTACACTTAGGTAGTTGAATAAAACACCCCAATTCATCCTATAGTTTCTTAAGCCTAGTGTAATATCTAGTGCCAGAGAGATTCTCTTAAAAAATCAAAGTGATTTCTCTTTGAATTTTATAGATCATTGGGCCATTGTTGTCTCCATACCAAGATTCTAGCTCATCCCATAACTTTTTAGCAGAATAATATATAGAAAGCATCTGCTAACTCCTTAGAAATAGAGTTCAGATTCCATGAGGTAACCATCAAATCCACTCATTCTCAGACTTCATACTCCTTCAAGTTTTTAGTTGGTTTTTTATATTTATCGTTTGTGAAATCAGTTTTGGTCTTAGCTCCAAGAGTTATCTTCATAGCATGGCTCCAAGAAAGAAAGCTAGACTCAGTGAGATGAGAGCTTACTAAAAACATTCTTGGATGATCGGACGTATGGAGATACAATGTATCACCAACATCTCGAGTAGCATTCTACATGCACTAAACTCTGGTCGCATTTGAAGATTCACCATTTCTGACATTGTTTCACAAGTAATTAGAATTAAATTTTATAAAGAAAGAATGAAATCGATTATTCTAGCACAAAATTAGGGTTTTGTCAAAATTAAAGTTTAAGATTTTGAACAAGAAAAACAAACTATCTAAATAAAAAAATGAAAGATATTAACAAGATCTTTATGATTATGAAGAGAAAGAAACAAAAAATGGAATCAATGAGGATTTCAAATGGACAAAGAAGTTCGACGAAGAAAAAAAATCGAGAGAAAAAATAGGGATTTGATGAATTAGGTAGATTTATTGTTAGATTTTCAACAAAACGATGATTAGAAACAAAATTTCAGAACTCAGATCATGATTTTTTACAGGCTATTACTCTGATATCATATGAATTTTCTGAATCTAGGATTTGAGATTGGAAAAATTGAGAGAAAAGTAAAGTACTAAAAAGTGCTTGAATAAGATTTGAAAATTATATTCTGAATGAGAGTGAAAAATTACATCATATTGTTTATATACAATATGGAAAAAAGACCAAAAAGTCTTTAGTAATAAAACTAAATCCTAAAATACAGTTGTGCATAACAGTAAAAATACAATAACTTAACATGATTAAATATGAATAATATGAGGAAAATAAAAGAGAATATATATATAAAGTAAGAAGAGAAAGCAATTTTTTGGTGGTGGCTAGTGGATAAGAATGAAATGAATTGATAGTTACACCTATATATACGTACCATTTTAATTTGTATTGGATTCCTTGAGAAAAATTAATAAGGTGCTTTGCTTTGTCTATCAAAATATAAAAATATTGCTTACTAGCTTTCAGCATTTCATTTGGTGAAGCCAACCCCACCTTAATTTCTCCTCTCTCTCTCTCTATATAAATATTCTTTAAATTTTTCTTTAATTGACCTCAACTCTTCTTCTTTAAAAATAAAAAATAGCTTTCAAGACATTTTTCTTCCCAAAGACCCTCTAAAGTCTCATAATTAAATAAATTATATAAATTTATTTTTCCTTGGCTTGGCTTCAATTCAATGCCATCATTATCTCCATTAGAGGTAACATTAAAAGAATCTTATTCTGTTTGACAACTCTTATTATATAACATATTTTTATATTAAATCTTATTTAATTCTTACCTCATCAAAAATCAAATGGCCATATTCGTACCTTTTTCTAACATTAAATTACTATTATTATTATTATTAATTGTTGTACTTGCAATTTTGATCTTGTAAGGCCTAATTTCTTTTTTATGTTTGATTCAAAATATTTACCACTTTAAACATTATTAAATATGTTCTAATAATTTTATAAATAAATCAAAAAATTAATCTTTTGAAGTTAGTGCAAAAGGGAAACAAAATTAAAAATATATATATACTTTTTTTGTATATATACAAACATGCAAAAAATAATACAAAAAGGCAAATAATAACAAAATGAATGATAAATAATGACAAAAAATATAATTAAACGTGTGGAAATTCTATTACATTGGTAGATATTATGTAACTATTACTGATTAAAAAACAAATAAAAGATAAATATGTAACCATCAATCAATTTTAGATATTTAATAACAGCTATAATGCATCCACCCACTTGACCTCTATATTGAAAAAAAAAACTACAAATTAATTTTGACGGTTCTTAATTTAAATTCCAAGAAATTTTACAAAACATTAAAAAAAAAAGTGAATAAAAGGATAAAATTGGAAATTCATATTGCAAATAACTCATAATTGTAGAATCATCCGACAAAACTAATGGAGACGCGGGAATCCGGAGCGGATCAAATCAATCCTAAACGACACCTTTCTGATAGAATATATATATATAAGAAAATTTAATAATTTTTTTTATATTACTCAAAAAATAATAATTTTTTTATAAAACAAAATTTTGAAATTATTTTAATTATATAATGCAAAACTATTAAATTTTGAAACTATTAAATTTTGAATATATATATATATAACGACAGTAAAACTTTTTTTTATTAAATTTTAATAGAGTTGTATATTTAGGATTTAAATTTAAATTTTTTATTTAAATTAGATTAATTTTTTATTAATTAATTTACGTGATTAGTGATTTATTTTTTATTTAATAATTGTGAAATAATATTAATAAATTTTATTTTTCTTCATATCAAAATTAAAAGATAATTAATTATTTAGTTTTAAAATGATTATATTTTAATAATTTTATTAATTTATGAGTAGAAATTTTAAATGATATATATATATTTACAATAGAAGCAGCAATTAATTAGAATAGAAATTACAAATTATAAAAAAAAATGGGGAAATAAAAAATATATAAATGAGAAGCGGAAAGATGAGGCAAAATGGAGAAAAGGGGACCCACAAAGAAGGCAAGGTAAGGGTGTGTTCGAACATAGAAAAAAAGATGTTGGTTTTTGAGGTACGTGTTGAATGATTATCAAATATAAATCCCAATCAACCAATCACATGTTCTATTTTCTGTCCTTTTCTTCCAAAGGAATCTAACGACGGTTTTTTTTTTATTTTTATAATTTTAGTTTTTTTTTTAAATCCATTAGTTTTTCATTTTTTTTACAAATATCACCAATTAAATATTTATATTTATAATTAAGAAAATATGAATATTTAATTATTATTAGCAAATAAATATATAATAAATTATTTCATTTATTTTAATTTTTTAAATTAATAATTATATTTTTTTTATCTATTTTAAATTATAATCTAATATTATTTTTTTATAAATTATTTTTTCAGTCGAGTAAGATAGAACTATAAATATGATAAAATTTTTCTTATTAAATTAAGATAATTTTTTTATCAATTAATCTGCATGTTTAGTGGTATAATCCAATACCATTTTAATAAAAAAAAATTAATATATTAAATTTTTATTATATTATATTTAATTTCTTCATATTGTTTTTCTGAATAATTGTCATTATTAAAATATTGTGGACTTTTATTAAGTGGAAAGTCTAGCGCCTACTAGTTTAATGTAAAACAAACAAGATTCCATAGGTGGAGTAAAGATGACCATTGAATTAAATAGGATTTTTATAATCAAGAAAAGAACAAAAAATTCTAATAAACCCACATAAGGTATAAAAAAAAGTAGTGATTCCCTTTGGAAAAATTGAGAAAATCCTTTATTCAAAACAACATATAGAAGAATCTTACCAATAGTTAAAAAAAAATTAAAAAATAAATCTCACTTAGTGTACTTAATTAATAATCATGTTTAAGAAAATAAAAGTAAGGTGGTTAACTATGGGTTAGGAAATTATTTTTATTTTACAAGTGCTTTGTTCTTATTGGTCAAAGACTTTGTATAATACCCATATACTCTATATAAGTATTATATATATACACCATGTATACATACAATACATATATAAAATATAAGAATGTCACGTTTTAGTATTATTAAAATCTCTTACCTTAGTTCCATGACAATAATACATTTTTAATTAAAGAACATTTACAAAACCATTATACTTTTGATTATATTACATATATATAAATTACATTATTTTTTTTTTCAAAAATTCACTTGTGTACATATACATTAAAACTATCAAAATACAGCATAATAAAATTGTACATGTATGCACCACCTTGTAGTTAGTCTCAAAATACTCTTACTCTTCTCATAGCATAACTGTTTGACTCCAAAATCAACCATCTACTCACCTGTGTGATTTACACAACCGCGCTAAGCTCGAATGCTTAGTAATACAAATAAATATTATATACATATATTACAGAAATTCATACTCACATACTAACATCATTTATCATCATATTCTTATCATATTTTTCATTTATAATGTACTTTTCATATCTTTTCACTAATTTCATAATTTATATATATCTCTTTAACATTAGTCACAATTCGATGGCTTATCATAATATTCATAAAACAATACATACAATTTTCACATCCATATACATATTACACATCACATTATATTTTCATAATTTCATTTTCAATATCACGACTTAGCTTTGCTCAAGTCTTTCAACAATTCCTTTCACATCATTTAGCATATTTTCTTAAGCCACATTCCTTTTCAGTAATTTGTTTATGTATTATGATCATATCATTCCATGATCACCATCATATATCTCATAACATTATATCTTAATACATTGTTCAATTATTCCACAATACACATATAAACAAATACAAACATGGGCAAAAAAAAATCTAATATGTTATTCAAATCCCAGAGTTACTGCTTTGATCCAAGATGACATCATGTGTCTAGCCCCGAAGGTAAATCATAATCACAATGAGGATTACCCCATATGTAACATCCCAATTAGGCTTCAAGGACTAGGCCCAACCTAGCTTCAAGGGTCTGCTACATCATGTAACACCCAACTAGGCTCTAAGGACCAAGCTCAACCCAGCTTCAAGGGACTGTTACGTTTTAGGCATGCAGACAAACACAAAACTCTGAAAATTGAATAATATACTAAGCACACAATTCTTTTATAATTCCATTATCAATATCTTTCTCATTATCTCAAGATCAAGCTAGGCAGAATGCCTCAATTATATCATTTATATCAATATAGTCATCACCAATGTCTTTACATACCATCTTTAATGTATACATAATAAATTACATTACCCATACGTTTTGAGTTATTATCATATTTTGCACATAGTTCACATTACATTTAAAGCATTTGTAACATCATACAAATCATAGCATATTACTCATGTATCAACAATGTAGTAAGTAACTTAACACATTTTCCAACCAAATGTGTGAAGTCCAAATTCCTCTAACATTCTCTTCCAAGTTGCCCTTCAACACTAAGGTTGGACAAACCACCCTCTCCCAATGCCTATACTAAATGTGATCATAAACAACCATTTAGTATCACATTCTAAAGCATTCTTAACATTCAAATCATTTAAATAGGAATTACAAATGAAAAACAACAAAAATATTTATTCTCAAGTGACACGCCCAACAATACATGCGTGTTAATGACCATGCCATTAACTTATTCATACAGAAGCATTGACATGTCCAATGACATGGGCATGTTACTACCCGTATCATTCATTCTGCCTTACAGAAATATTGATGGCCCAACAACACGGGCGTGTTCATGGCCGTGTCAATTATCTTATCTCACAGTAGCCACGACACGTCTAATGACATGGGCGTGTTAATGGTCATGTCATCAATATTAAACTCAGCACCGTCGACACGCCTAACGACATGGCCGTGTCAGGCAAAAGTTCTGCGTTTCGAACTCTCATCCATATGAATACAATCATTTCAAAATTAATACTATAATACCCTTAATCATCATCTTAGTTTATATTCATAATTCATCCATCAATTCAGCACTTATATAACTCCAACATATCATAATAATAATCATTATATAATTCATTTATACCAAACCCTTACTCTTTTCCTTATCACCCTTATTCCTCAATTTCAACTACTCAACATCATCCTCACAAATAATCGTATTTTCATCATCTAAGCACCAATTCAACATATATATATACTTCAATATTTTATTATCAACATAATATTCAATTAATAATCACTTTCTCTCACTAACCATATCACATATAAACTCAAAATCTATAAAAATCAACTCAAGGAAGAGAGCACTTACTTGAATTCTTTGCTAAATCTTCAATATCCACATTTACTTCTCTTAAGACTCTTATAAACTCTTCTCTATCTCTCTCTATTCCCACATTCAAAGAAGAAAAAGAAGAAGAAGAAGAAAGAGAGAGAGAAAGTTCTCTTTTAAAATTTTCATCCTTATCTTATATATATATATATATATATATATATATATAATATAATATAAGTATTTCCACCTAAATTTTCCTACCAATAATATTTGTTATTCTTTTGACTTTCATTTCTCTTTTCTCTTGTCATTATTATCATTATTAATTAATTATTTACAATTTACTTTTGCTACACCAATATATACATCATGTATATATGATTTATATGTTGATATATGTAAATGTCTTATATATTGTATTTATATTTTTCATATATTTCAAATACAATATATATAACATCCTTTATATACATCTATCTCTAATAATATTTTCTTTACCTATTTCACCAACATGCTCTCTCATAATTACTATTCTAAAGTATAGAATCGGTATATTACACTTTGCCTTCATCACATTCCACTTGGGTGGCCTTCTCTTGTTCCCTTGAAGGAAATGAATGATTCGTTGTCTTAGACTACAAAGAAACATCAAACCAAAAAAAAAAAAAAAAAAGAAAGAAAGAGAACAAAGGGTAAATTTGTTTATTATAATAATTCTCCTTTATTTGACTGCAATTAAACCTTTTATTTTTTTTCTTTGCTTTAATCTAAGATTTCATATAAAAAATAATAATAACATAAGAACAAGTCAATTTGACTAATTCAAGATATTTTTTTAATCACTAGACTAATTCAAAAATTCAAGACTAATTCATTATTCAAAACTAGAGTGTCATTTCACACTTTTTCATATTGATTATAAAGGTAATAACATGATTTGAAAAAATGAATTTGTTATTTCACATTTTATTGGTGATTTTGGGTTAGTTAAAATTCTTATATATACAGCATATATATATATATATATTCAATTTGCAAAAATTATATGAGCATGCTCAAAATTAATTAGTGATAATTTGATGGTTTATTAATAAGAAGGTGGGTTAATTAATACAATAAATAATCTAAGATTAATTGAATTATTTATTAATAAATCATTTATATTATTTATGAATAAATTCATGGAATAAATAATATAGAAAACATATATTAATATTTGCAACTATTCACCATGAAAAAATTTATAATAACTTTATGAAAATTATTCTTTTTTATCAACTAATTAATATTTGCTTGAGATTAGTTCTTATTGTAATAAAATCATTCATAAAAAATATTGTTTTTTACATATGCAAAATTAATAAACCTATGCAAAGTATGGGGCATACTTCTAGATCTAGTCTCATTGTAATGGTGAAAAACTATTCTTAAAATTCCTTTTAGAAAAATCAGTTCTAAGATCCCTTAATTTATCGTATTGTATTTGTTGAGGCTTCTAAAATTTTATTTATTTATATTAATTTTTAAATTTTTATCTTTTTTCACAATGGAGATTTTTTTTTATTATAAAATTAGAATTAGCTAGTGAGAAATTTATAAAATCAGTTTAAGAATGTTAAAAATTTTATGTTAGTTTTTCACTGTAGAAATTATTAAAGTTATATATAAAAAAAAAGACAAATTCACTTATACATCCCTAAACTTTTCAATTTTTATATATTGATATTATCATTTTTTTAAAAAAGTAATTTAATATTTTAATACTTTATACATTCTTGTTATATAATTCCCATTAATTTTATTTTTACAATGCAAAAAATTTTTAATGTAAACAAATAAAAATTTGAAAGTTTAATATGAGCAAATAAAATTTCAAGAGTTCAATAGATATAATTGTACATATTCTTTATAATTTTGATATTTAGAATCGAATTCAATAATATGATAATAAATTTTTTTAGCAATTAAATTAATTATGAATAATAAAAGAAAAAAATAATATAACTTTCAATTGTCGTGTGTGAATATAGCTTAAAAACTTATTATGACCTCTCAATTGGAAGTCCGAAATTCCCACTTATTTTTTTCTAGTCTGAAAAAAAAGACCTTTCAAGAGCCCGTGAGCCAAAACAATTTAAAACTAAGAAAAAAAAAAGATAAGAATAAAGAATAAAATAAGATAAAAAATAAAGGATGTACGGCACAGGCTACAGAGAAGATTCTGAGTCAAGTGTAAGATCAAACCGGGTCGATTACGAAACTTTGTGCACTAAAGATGTAACTTGCGAAAGTAAAATTGTTTTTTTTTTTTTTAATTTCAAAAATTTTAGTCTTTTCAATATGAGTTCTCTTCAAAATTTGTTTATATAAATTATATCTGTATTAAAAATAGAGTGCAATAAATATTTAGAAAAAAATTGTATCATAGGTCAAATAATTTTTTAAAAATTAAATTTATATAAAATCATATAATTAATTATTTGTAAGAATATTACTCCTTATTTCCTTTTTATTCCAATTTATTATTTTTATTATTATTTTAAAAAAAATATAATTTTTTTTGTTTCATATTAGTATAATTAATAAGCATAAAATGGGCCAATTTAGAAAACAAACAAAAATATGGCACCCTTCACTGTATTTTTAAAAAATTTTACTTTTTACTAATAATATTTTAGTTAATTTATTATAAACTCATTATAAACTCTATGTAAATTAATAAAAATTTGGTGGTATTTTGATAAATATGATAAATTTAAAATTATTTTTAATTTTTTTATATTTTTATTTAAAGCTAAAAAAAAAAGATACAAACTGTTTGATTATTTATTCTGGAAACGTAAGTAAAAATGTAACAAAATATATGTTCATTATTATAATGTTTATAAAAGAAGAAAAAAAAAGAATTTTAACTCTTCACCAAAATTTAAATAAATATATTTAACTATTTATTGTTAAATTAAATTAACAATAATGCACTTCAAATCAATGAGTTTCAACTTCAAATCCAAACAAAAATCTACAGAAAGAAATGACAACAATAACTACAATAATGCAGTTCAAATAATTTGTATCAATTTCTTTTTTTTAAATTATATAAATCTTATATTTAAATTATTTTTATTAAAAAGGGGTAAAAAAAATTTAAGTATTATCTAAGTTTTATTTTATTTTTTTTGAATATATAAGTAACATCTATATTTTAAATAAAAATAAAAATAAAAATAAAATTATTATAAATAAAAAAAGAGAAAAGATAAATAAAGAATAAAAAATCTCTATATTATTAAATTATCTCGAATCAACCATCTATAATGAAATATTTATAGCTGTATAGGTAGAACTTAGCGAGAAAAAAGATTATAATTAAATTTTAATTTGAATAGAATAATACTAATTATAATTTTAATAAAATAAAATTAATCTAATAAGTAGACATTCATATATTATTTAATAAAAATTAAGATTATATTTATGTTCGTAATATTTGTATTATGATTATGTTCGTAATATTTTAAATTAATTAAAAAAAATAAAAATAAAATCCGAGTTAGAGCGAGTGGACTCGGAGGGAATCAAATGGAATCGGAAATATATATTTACAAATTTTCAGATAAAATATGCGACGACGCGAAAGAGATCTTTAACCCGAAAAACTCACAACATAATCTTCGTGTTTGTTTAATTTTTCTCTGAAATTTTATGTTGATTTTCAAAGCAAATTAAGCCATACATACAAAAACACTTCTCTTCTTTGTCACATACACGCACTATATATATATATATATATGTATATATATCTCACCTTCTTTGCATCTCTCCCTCGTTTCATTTCACACTTCCATATCCGTTTTATTCAAACAAGAACAACCCACAAAAACCAATTCACAGGGGAAGAAAGAGGAATCTAAGAAATGGGTTCGATTCCACCTGAACTGAGCTTGGATTTTAGGCCAACTTATGTGGCCAAAACGATCAGCGATTTCCTCAAGGAGGTATCTTTGATCGGAAATGTTTCTGATAAGGTTTCGAAACTTGATGGTTTCATTAAGGGATTGGAAGATGAAATAAGAAAGATCGATGCGTTTAAGCGCGAGCTACCCTTTTGCATGCTTCTCTTAAACGATGGTTGGTTTTCTTTTTCTTTTTCTCTTTTCAATTTATCATCACAGATTAAATTTTTTTTTTTAGAAGAAATGGGAATTATTTCAATCATCTGGTGATTTTGTTTGATGGGTTTTAATTTTTAATGAATCTTGCATGTGTTGATCTTTGCTTTTTGTTAATGGAAATGAGTTTTCTTTTTTTTTAATAATGATTTTGATGAATAATTTGCTGTTATTGTTATTTGTTTTTTTTAGCTCGAAGGTACTAATGAAGACTTGGTTTAATGTTGATGATGCTTATCTTGGGGCTGTTCTTAACTCTTTTTTTTCTGTTTGGTTCTGTTGCAGCAATTGTATTTCTGAAGGCAGAGTCACTGCAGTGTGCAGCATCAAATAATCAACCAGTGTTAGCAGAATTCATTCCATTAAAGAAGAAAGATGATGATGACGACGACGAAGAAGAAGTTCCAATAAAAAAGGAAAAAGACTCTAGAGACAAAAAAAATTGGATGAGCTCTGTTCAGTTATGGAATACTAATGATCATCCCTCAACTACCACTGATGACATCCTTGATCCAAAACAAAATCTCAAACTAGAATACAAGGTAACAAATTATCAACAACAACAAAAGCCAAAATCTTTATGATTAATTCAATTTCAAGTTCTTTTGAGTTTGTTTGATGTGTTCATTCTTAATACAAGAGAAAGAAATGGAAGTTGATCTTTCCATTTGTTTTGTTTTATTGTTTTGATTGTACAGACAACTAAGAAAGAAACTCAGTATGCAAATGGGGACACATTCGAGGCGTGTAAAAGCAGAAGTATAGCTAGATCATTTATGCCATTTAAGACCTGTACTGGTTTATCAGGGAAGGAGGATAACAATAGTAGGGAGCACTTGCCAGTTCCAGGTCTTTCTCTTTTGATTCCTGGAATCAAGAACTTGAGAGAAGAATCTGGCTCAGCAGGTTCAAGAACCAATTGTAGTAGAACAGTTTCCTCTTCTGCCCCTACTTCTCAATCGAATTTACGAAATGGATCACAACTACCTCAGCAACAGACTGCTAGGAAGCAGAGGAGGTGTTGGTCCCCAGAGTTGCATCGCCGATTTGTCAATGCTTTGCAACAACTTGGAGGTTCTCAAGGTTAGCATATGTTAATATAGTTGATTTCAAATGAAACTTTCATGGTGACTTTGATTATGTTTTTTGGTGAGATTCCTGATATTGCATACTGTAAAATTGCATAGATTTCTATATGAGATTGGTGGATAGAATGTGCAAAAATGTGGATGGCAATTTTGTGTCTTAATCTGTATTTAGTTTCAAAGATGGAAAGCGTGGTTATAGATTTGGATATAAGCTGCTAAAGTTTGCAGTGTTATTTAGAGAATTTGGTAAAAAAAACAAAGAGATGGAGGTGAGATAAGAGACTAGGGAAAGATTAATGATCTGATGAAACTGTGAAAGTTGAATTGGTTCATTTTTTTTGGGGAATTAGTGGCTTGTCTTAAATGTTTTTCCCTTTAAAATTTTAAATCATCTAATTCATTTTTTGGATATTTTTGCAGCTGCTACTCCTAAGCAGATTAGAGAACTCATGCAAGTTGATGGCCTGACCAATGATGAAGTGAAGAGTCATTTGCAAGTGAGTTTTCAACTTTTATTGCAGCCCTTTATTTGATTTACAGGAAGAACGAGTAAAATGAAATTAAAATGCTTAAATTGCTCAAGCAATTTTCTGCTTTCTCTCTTTTTTTTTTTGCTGCCTTATTCTAACGAGTTATATATAATTATAAGGATTGATGGAAGATATTTCTCGTCATTGCAGAAATTCCGACTTCATACACGAAGGATTCCAACATCTACAGCTGCCCCTGCAAACCAATCCGTAGTTGTTTTGGGGGGTTTGTGGGTATCCCAAGATCAGTATGGTGACTCCTCAAAAGCTACCAGTTCACAATCTGGCTCGCCTCAGGGTCCCCTGCAGTTGGCCGGAAACACTGGAGGAACCTCCACTACAGGAGGTGATAGCATGGAAAGTGATGAGGATGCCAAATCTGAAGGCTATAGCTGGAAAAATCACATTCACAGATCAGTAAAAGATGATGTATAGATAGTATCCACCATGAATTTTGCAGATAAAACTATACATGGGAGGATTAAATGACAGAGAAAAATAATACTAAAAGATTACATAATGGAGAAAGGGTTTTTGAGAGAGAGAGGCTTTGAAATTTTGCAGGATTAGCTTTCCTTCTGTCTTAATATATGAGTTTTGTATTATCTCGGAATTGATATAAGTATTCTATGATCCATGTTTGCATGGAAGAACAAAAGGCCTTTAACTCTCATACCCACAAAAGCTTTTTCTGTGTCATTATTAGAAATGATATCCAATTTGAGAACTTAATGCTACATTAGAATTATCTTATCTTGGAATTTAATTCAATGGAAATGGATTTATATCAAATTGGATTTCTTGTAGCAATAATTCAAGCAAAGTCATGTTTGCTTCAAGACTTTCCTGAATGTTCTCTTGGATTTTGCTTTAGGAGAAAGATGAGATCTGTAAAAATAAAAATAAAAAATCACCATCAGGTTGCTGGAAAGGCCGAGAAAGGAAGACAGTTAAACCTTTCCACCTGGAAATATATTGTAAGATTCCTAGTCTTTTGTAATTTTTTGTAGTCTGCAGAGAAAATTAGGAATATTTCATTTTCAATGTTCATAGTCTCTTTCGTTTTTAATACATTTTGACGAATTTTTACAAGTCATATCATTACATTATTATTATTATTATTATTATTATTATTATTATTATTATTATTATTATTATTATTATTATATTCCTACTTTCTGCTGCATAAAATATTACAAAAAAAAAGAAGTAATTATATTAAAATTTAATAATTTTATCGTCGTTTTGATCATATTTAATTCAATTCTAAAAAAAATAATTTATATAAAAAAAATTACAGAAAAGGGATTTATTTATTTATTATAAATTTAACTCTGAAAATTCAAATCTGAAAACGACTTTAGTATTACAGAATAAAAAAATTTCACCCTTTTACATAACCAAAACGAAAAACACTACCTTTTCACACAAGAAATGGAATCCATTTTAATATATATATATATGTTCAAGATTTAGATTAGATAGGATCCAAAGTTGCGTTTCTTTCTAAATTCAATGTCTCTAATATCAAAAATCATTACCATTTTGGGTTTATTTTAAGTTTCAGGTTAAGTTGATAATATAAAATATTTATTAGGACAAGCATAAAGAAATAGTTAGTGTTTGTAGAAGCAGACAATTCAAGATCCATAGCAGCCTTATGAAAATATTTTAGGGGATTAATATTCCTTGACTTTTGTTGTGATTGCGGACGATATCAAATTATTTTGGGATAATATCTTCTTCTATAGAGGAAAATTCTTAACTGAGATGGTAAATAGCGAGTCTCTAAGACTATATGATCGAAGGTTCAAATTTCATAAAGGACTACTTATTACTTCAGTTTGAACCTGTCAACTGTAGATAATCTAAACTGGTTTACCTTTCATGTGTATTTGCAGACTATAGCACAGGAGCAAAGATTTATTGGGTGCTTACCCAAAAAAGAATAGCTGCTGCGGGTTAGGACGTTACCCAAAAAAAAATATCTTCTTCTATATTTACTTCACCAAATCCCACTTTTTACTCTCTAAATTTAAGGTCTGTTTGTCTCTCAAGAAATATCAACAAAACTTAATTTTAGCCTTAGGTTTAATTGCATCTTATTATAAATATGCTAAATATAGAAATTAATGAGATTAAGAGAATTAAATTATCTTTATCATTATTAGAAAAAATAATGATAATATAATTCTAAGCCTCAGAGGCGGAGATAAAGGGGGTCCCATGGGGCCCTGTTCCCCTCTCAGTTAAAAATAAAAATTTTTTAGGTATATTTGAAAATGAATATTACATTGGTTGAGATGGAACAGCTTGGCCTTACTATGTGAGAGCACGCAACTTCGATCCACGCTCCCAACATTTTTCATCCTTTTTTTTCCAATCTTTAAAACTGAGCCTTTTAATTAAGCCCATTACAAACAAACAAGATTTGTCAATGACTCTGCCCATTACAAACAAACAAGAATAACTTAATTGTGACTCTTTCTCTTCTTTCTCACGTTTCTTCTTCGTTAATTCCTTTTTCTTTCTTTTTTTTTTCAGATAACAGTTTCTTCCTTTTTCAATTTCATTCTTTCACCGATTGGCACCAGCAAGACAGCGGCAACAAGTTAAGAATAGGTACACCACTTACTTTTAATCTCATATTTATTTTGTTGCAATTTTTTTATCTTGCTAAAATGAATTGAAATTTGAAAAATAATGAATTAAGAAATTGGCTTGAATACTTGAGGACATTATAAATTTGAAATGTTTAATTTGATTTTGTAGTATGAAGTTTTTTTTTTGAGAAAAGTAGCATGAAGTTAAATTGAAATTATTATTTTTTTGTAGTTTATAATCTGAAATTTTTTTATTTCTTTTATAATTTGATATTTTTAATGTTTAGTATTTAAGTTGAATTGGACCTCCTTATCTAAAATCATGGCTACGCCACTGCTAAGCCTATAATAAAGTTATCAGAATGTATTTATTATATTTTTGCCAGCTAACTGAATTATGTGGTCTGCAAACAGCTTCTTAATTAGTCAAGTGTTAGAAATCATTATTATTTTTTTCATATTTTGATCATTGCACCGAATCCAGCAGTTCCCCACTAATAATAATAATTAATAATATTTAAAATTTAAAAAAAAAAGAAAAAAAACAGAATGAGTTGCAGAGATGCATGACAAAACAGTCACTCTCGGAAACAAAATAATAGGGAGAATCTTACAGACAAGATATATAAAGAAGGAGCCCACTTTGATTGGCTCTCTTTTTAAAAAGTTGGTGTAATTTTTGTTTGGTGAAAATGATGGAACCTCTCATTAATTTTTGTCCTTCTAAACATCCTTAAATGTTTGTTTAATACTTAATCAATCAATTAATTAGATTTTGAATCAAAGGTCCTTTTTTTTTTTTTTTTTATGGAAGATAGCTAATAAATAATATATATATATATAGAGTGAGCAAAGCCAATTAATCACCATAACTTCATTCGTTTAATATCCACTCAGTTTGAAAAATATCATTTTTTTTTCTCAAATTGATAAATATATTTTTTTAATTTATCTCAAATTATAATATATTTTTTATTTTAATAAATAAATTAATATATTATTTTATCTCGGATAGTCTCTCTTTATGAGCTTTGCTCTCCTATATATATGAAAAAAAATGTATTATATTCATATATAATATTATTTATTCAAAATAATTTGAAAGAAAAAGAGTATTTAGTCAACTAAATCTATAATTTTATTTTTATAAATCAAAATTTAAAGTTTTTTATCAGAAGAAAAATTACATTAAAAATTATAGAAATACAACTTAAAGAAATTTTTTTTAACATTTAAAACTTAGATGCAAAAAACCTCCCATAACTAATCTGTGATCATTTTAAAAAAAATCATACAAAGATCAATAATAAAATAGAGGAAAGAAAAAAATGTCATAAAACTATGACATATAAGGGAAAACTTACACAAAATGAGGTCGCAAGCAATAAGGTCTTAAAGTTCAACTCATAAATAAATATTGTATATATATAAATAAATAAACTATATATCTAAATAGTAATAATAATAATAATAATAATAATAATAATAATAATAATAATAATAATAATAATAATAATAATAGCTTAGCTTATATATACATAAATATCACATGGGGGTAGCTTAGGTTAAAATAGGTCCCACTAAAGGAACAATATTCCTATTGAAGATTCCTTGAAAGACAGTGTGAGCCCTCCCTCTTTCAATCTTTCTTTCATAGGTCTCCTTTCATTTGTAGACTTTAAATTGCAAGAATTTCATAGATCTCCTATTAAAGCTACAATTTGCCTCCAAAAGGCCTACCAACTTCTTATTTATAAAAACTTATCATTTCTTTCTATTAGGTTCGGGCAAATTTTGATTAACTCACTGAATATTTATTTAAATATTTAATTTAGTTAATCAAAATTTTTATATATTGGTCAATTAGATTAATTATTTTAAATTTTTTTAATTTTTAATTCAATTAATGGTTTACTAGTTTATTTCGGTTGATTAACTGTTAATTAAAAATTTAAAATAAAAATTTATTTAGTTATCAATTTTTGTTTAATTCTTTAATTATATCAATTTTTTTACTATAAAATAAATTTTTATTGCAAAATAAAGTTATTTTTATAATTTTTAATAAATTTATTTAGTCATTTAATTATATTGATTTTTTATTATAAATAAAATTTTTACTATAAAATTTAAAAAATTGACCTGTTCGAATAATTAACCAACCCGACCAGTTTTATTCAGTTAATTAATGAAACTGACCTAAATGAAAAATTATTCGGTTCTATTAAATAATTTTTATTAAATAGATTTAGTTAACCAGTCGGTTCAGTCGATTAATTAACCGACCGATCGAATATCAACTTCTGCTTTCTACAATCTTCTCTTCCAATAATTAATTAATAATTTTTTTTTAGTTTATGCTAAGATAAATGCTACTTACAGTTATTTTGAAGAGTGATTATTCAATAATATTTTTTTTATTTATTAGAAAATATTTATTATACATTTATTTATTAAAAGAGATATTATAATAAATATTTTTTTGTCAATGAGAGAGAGATTGTTGAACATTCACTCTCCAAAATAAATGTAATTAATATTCATCTTCTACTAATTCAGTTGTTGAAATTTGAAAAGCATAATTTTAACAAGTTTTGGATATTAAGTATTTTTTTTTTGAATGAGTAACTACGATTTTTTTATTAATTCCAGCAAAAAAAATATTTAAAATTTGAATTTAAAATTTAAATAAAAATAATATATGCTTCATGCCACCAAACTACATGGGTGGTTGAGATTCAGTAGTTGTACTTTTATTTTTTTAATTTAGGATATTCTATAAATTATAAAACTTGGAATAATATTTTAAAATTATAACTAAATAATAAAAATTAAGATTTTTTTAAATTTTATTTTAAAATCTCAATAATCACTAATCACTTACTACTAATCATTTTAAAAAATAATTATTGATAACGGATAAAAACAGCAAAATCATATCGATTTAATGTTTGGTATATTTCAAATAAAACTAAATATAAAGTTAATCATTTAATTAAATACATTTAAGTTTGGTATTTTTTAAATAAATTGATGAATAGAAAAATTTTCTATTTGTTGGGTTATTAAAATAGTAAAATGACTTATATATATATAAAATATATTTCTCAATGAGATATACAAAGTGTATTTTTTTACAAGCATGAAATTTTCTTATTGATCTTAAGGTTAATATTATTTTATGGTTTGTGATATTATGGCAAAGGAGGCAGACAATATGAGTTTATTTATTACTATTTTTAACACTTCCACTTTCCATTTAAAAGCATTGGTTGTATAAAAGTATTCCCTCTATTTACCTGAAAATGTGCATTATTTTTGTAACTATAATGAATGTGAAAATTATTTAGAAGATTATTTATGATTATGGTTAATGACATTGTGGCACTAAGACAAAAAGTAGGATTAGGAATTATAATTAATGTCTTAATTTTTATATAACTTTGACTAGTGATTTTCTTGTTTTCACTTTGTTATTGATGATGAATTGGAAAAGCATGGCTTTTGATATCTTATTTAGAATTATTATATTTATTAACTATGGTTTTCTTCATTATATTATATTACATTATTGTTAATTACATTTTATTAAATTATATCAACTTATACTAAATTACGGATCAACAATTCAATAGAGAAAATTACATGAAATAATATTTTTTCTTTCAAATGTTATTTTTACTATTTTTTTTAGTTTACAAAAATACTGTTTTTAATTTTTTTTAATATTTTTATGACGTATATCAAAAATATATTTAATATATAATAAAAATATATTCAAGATATATCCAATATATACTGTATTATTGTAAATTTTTAGATAAGCATAGTATTTTTGTAAAATTTTAGTACATGCATACTGTTTTTGCAAATTTTTTGTTGTACAGTATTTTTTTAAAAAAAATTTTAAGTTACTTTTGTAAATTTTCCAATTCTGCAACGATGTGCCAAAGTTTATATTTTGGGCCCCATAAATAATTAGAAAACTCATCAAAGCCGAATATATTATCTTGGGCTGTAACCTAATATTATGCTAGAGTTTGGATATGGAGTTTTAGCCCAATCCAGAAAAGCTATAATAATATGAAAAATAATTATATGTAACTTGCTTAACCTTTTTTTTTTTTTTTTTAAAAATCTTATAATTTAATTTCAAAAATATATTTTTTTAATTTCACTGAAAATATAGTGTATTTATATCTCTAGTATACTAAACAATTTTGATATATCAACTCTTGCAAATTAAAAGTGCAAAATTTTAAAATTATAAGTCAATATATATATATATATATATGTCATAAGAATAATTTAAAATTGAAGCAAATTTCCTACTCATGCTACAATAATTTTAAGTAAAATATTAAATATATTCTTATTTATATTAGCAAGATTTTCTATTCATGCTATAATATTTTTATGTGAAATATCAAATATACCCTTATTAGATTATTCTATGAAATATTTCATATTCATGCTGCAATATTTTTTATGAAATGTCAAATATACCTTCTTTATATTAACAAGATTTTCTATTCATGCTACAATATTTTATGTAAAATGTCAAATATACCATTATTTATATTAGGTTATTTTACAAAATAATATATTCCATGTGAAATATCAAATATACCCTTATTTGTATGAAGTTATTCCATAAAATAGTTTGATTTTTTTTCTTTTTCCTTCTATTTGTTTATCCCTATTAGTAAATATAGCAATTAATAATTTTACATAATATTTTTATTAATAATTTTACATTAATTTTTTTTTATTGTCCAACTAATAAGATAAAAATTTACTTTAATATAAAAAAATTTCATATTTCATTTCTGTTAAAAAATAACAACAATAAAAATATAAAAAATATATATAGAGACATTCCGAAGCAATGCAATGATTTTTTTTAGTTATATATATATATATATATATATATATATATATGCAATGTTATCTATAAAGTAGTCTCTAAAATTCTTGCTAAGAGATTGATATTTTTGTTGCCCTCAATTATGTTTGATTATCAATCTACTTTTGTACTTGGTAGAATGATAACTGATAATGTTATTATTTGTTTTGATATTATTCACTATCTTAAAAGGAAGAGTAGGGGAGAAGAAGGGCATGTTGCCTTAAAGATTGATATTTCTAAAGCTTATGATAGAATTGACTGGCATTATTTAGAGCTTGTTCTTCTCAAGCTAGGCTTTGATAGACGCTAGGTTGACCTTATGATGCTTTGTGTCACTTTTGTTTCCTACTATATTTGTTTTATTGGCATGGAAATTAGGCCTATCTTTTCTTAGAGAGGTCTAAGACAGGAAGACCTGCTTTCTCCTTAGTTGTTCATTCTTTGTGTTGATGGTCTTTCACTTCTTTTCTCTAAGGCCGAGGCGGAAGGTAACATTCATGGCTGTAGCATTAGTTGGGGGTCCTATTGTTTCTCATCTTCTTTCTGTAGATTATTTTTCTTCTTTCAAGCTAATCCTTGGGAGTATAGTTATGTTAAAGCCATTCTTTCCTAGGGTAGGCTATTAACTTTCAAAAATTGAGCATCTTTTTTAGCTCAAATACTCTTGCGGTGATTAAAGACGAAGTGCAATCTATTTTGGGTGTTCACACACCCTTGAATTACAACACGTATTTTGGGTTTTCTTCTCTTATTGGGAAGAATGAGAAGCATATTTTTTCTTTTCTTAAGGAAAAAATTAATAAGAGATTGCAAAGCTGGCTTTTAAGGCTTTTTTCTACTGCAAGAAAGGAGATCCTTATCAAAATGATAGCTCAATCTATCCCTCCCTACTACATGAGCACTTTTCTCATTCTTGTATCTCTATGTGATGATTTTCAAACCATGATGAATAGTTTCTGATGGGGTTCGAATAAGGGAGTTAGGCATTGGATTCACTAGCTCTCATGGGATAGACTTTGTGTGGCTAAGAAAGATGGCGGTATGGGTTCTCTTCATCTCCATTGCTTTAACTTAGTAATGTTGGTTAAGCAAGGTTGACAGCTTATTTGCAAAACTCATTCTCTGGTAGCAAGTCAAAGCTAAATGCTACCCAAGAGAATGGTTTTTAGAAGCTAATTCACAACCCTAGCTTTATTTGGTGGAGTTTGTTGCAAGCTCAACATTTGTTACGAAGAGGCATGAGATGGAGAATTAATTCCAACTCTACCATTATTGTTTGGAGGGAGGCATAGTAATTGATGATAACAACTTCCATGTGGCATCCATTATGCCTCGTGATATGGATAATCTTTATGCATGGGATTTGTGTTTAGATAATAAGAATTGGGATATTACAATGTTACAGAATTTACTCCTTCTTGATGTTCAACGCATTTGTTCAATTTCACTTAGTAGATTTATGGAGAATGACCAACTCATATGGCACTTCACAAAGAATGGGAAGTATTATGTCAAATCAGGTTACTATATTGCTAAAAATATGTTGTTTGATGAATCTTCTCTCAGAGCGAAAGGGTCTTGTATGAAGCTACGAAATTCTAGATTACTTCCAAAGGTTAAAATGCTATTTTGGCTTATTCTCAGGGACATTCTCCCAACAAAATCTCGCTTTATTAGTAAAGGTGTTAATATTGATGATTGTTGCATTTCTGTGGAAAAATTGAGTCTCTAGATCATATCTTTTTATGTTGCCCTCAAACTATTGCAACTTGGAATTTGTCTAATATTAATATTCAGTGGCGGAGGGAGGATCCGTACCTTGGGGGCACCATCGCCTGGCTGGACACTCTAGAAGGAAGACTCGCCGGTCGGTGGGGCACCCTCTCTCGTCGACCAAGGGACTAGCCGGTCGCCGGTAGGGCACGTGCCCTACCGCGCCCCCCCCCCCCCCCCCCCCCCTGCCGCTGTTAATATTACTGCTATCCATGATGTTTCATCTTTAATCTCCATTATTTTCTCTTGCCATGGTGAACAAATGTTTCTGTCCACTTGCTCATGGATTTAGATCCATTGGTGGTATAGAAACTGTGTGATTTGGCAACATCAGCTACCAAGCCCATCTCAAACTATTCATTTTGCTAACACTATGTTGCGGGACTGGAATTTTGTTAGTTGACGGCCAAGAAATTCTAGATTGCACAGATGTGTTGATAATTCCAATTGTCATTGGGTGGCTCCTAGATCGGGGAGGCTTAAATTGAACGTGGATGCATCACTTTTCCATGCAAATTTTCTATTTGGCAGTGGTGTTATCTTATGCAATCATGCAGGCACTTTTATTGCTAAATTTGTTAATTCCTATGTGGGCATTTTCCATCCAAACTTAGTATAGACATTGAGTGTCAGGGAAGCACTTAGCTAGTTCTGTAGTTCTAATATTTTGAATGTGAATGTTGAATTGGACAACCACACTGTTTACAATGCTCTTAAAAGTTCAGAGTTGGATTGGTCTGAATTTGGTTCCATTATTAGAGATTGTAATTAAGCTTATTATGAACGATATTCATGGGATTGAATATTTTTGAATTTGAAGACAAGCGAACTTAACAGCTCACACTTTAGCTAGGGTTGCTAGTTCATACGCTAGCCTTTATATTTAGAATGTTATTTCTTTTTTTTTTTTTCCCTTCATGATATTGTTTCTTTCCAATCGAGTAATCAAGATCTGACGGCGAGATTTTGGCTTGATCTTGATTTTGCTTTGTCTCCTTTCTTTCGTTTATTAATATAATTTGCATTTAAAAAAGAAAAATGATTTTTTTTTCAAATATTTTTGTTTTTAAGTTATTTTTGTACAAAACTCTTATCCCAATTTGATATAAATAAACAAATTTTTATATTATTAGCGTAATTACCTCATAATTTGTTTTGGAATATAAAAAAAATCAAAATATTTAATGAGTATTTCCAATCATGGTAGGTTTGTGTTTATATGAATGAAACTAATTTTAATTGAATTGTAATTATTATTGAGATAAATGAAATATAGAAATTGTATAAAACCATAAAATATTGTAAGAGAGAGAGTGAATGTGGGTGTGGCAAATGGGCAAAATCCAAACCTCAAAATAATTGGTCAAACCCAAAAGCAACGGTCTCGTGTAATAAAAATAAATTAAAAAATGAACAAAAATTTCGCAAATTACGCGCGAAAAGTGGATTCAATATCTGGAAATTCAGTTACTAATCTTCAGGAAGAGAGAGTTTTACAAGATACAAACACTCTCTTAATCAAAACAAACCCACAAATCTCAGAGACAGAGAGAGAGATTTTCCAAGAAAATTATTATTATCTTTAATAAATACAAAAAAAAAAAAGAAAAGAAAATTAAAGAAAAGTACGAAGAAATTGATATGGCACAAGAACAGCCTGTGAGAAAGATTGAAGATGAACAAGAACCAGGACAAGAAATGATTATTGATATCAAAGAAACAATTACAAAACCTGTAAATGAGAGTATTAGTAGTAGTAGCAGCAGCAGCAGTGGTGGTAATTTCAAATTCAATGCTCAGGCACCTGAATTTGTGCCAAGATCTCATTCTCCAACCGTTTCTGCCACCGCAACTGCCTCTGTCCCCAATGCCGTCACCGCCACCGCCCAGTCCCAGATGCCTATTTCTGGTTATTTTTATCCTTGCTTTCATTATCTTGGAGCCACCGGTGGATCCGATTGGTTCTTTCTTGGTGAAAAAGACCCTCATTCCTATTTGATCTCTAATCCAAATCTTGCTTTGCCCAATTCCTCTAATAAGACTACTCTTCTCACTGATGATCTTCGCCAAAAGATCCTCAAACAGGTTTGTTTCTTTTTTTTATATGATTTATGTTTTAATTTCATGAATTTTGTTTAGGGTATTTTGTTATATTTTTAACCTATTTTTCTTAATTGCCTTCTCTTATAGCCTTGTCCATCTGATCTAGAATAATGAAACAGGAGGATAAAATCCAATAGTTTAATTTAGATTTTCAAACTCAAATACTATATTTTATCATTGAATTTTTGACAAAAATTTAATATAGGTATTCGGTCATGCTATTAAGATTTAAAAAGATTATTTATGAATTAATTTGAATTTCTATTGTTCATGCTTAATTTTTTGTAGCATTATTGTTTGTCTTCATGGATGATTTTAAAGATTGATTTAGATCTAGCACAAATGTTATCTGATAATGGGGGAAAATGGGACATGAATATAGATACAGGGCCGTCTAACACCATGTGCAACAAGTTCAATAGCACAGGGTCTCAAAAAATTATGGGGCCCAATAATATAAATCCAAACATGTTTATGCTTACAATTAAGAAGGTTGATATTAGCTTGAATTTGTATTGTGATATTATTTACAATTTAAACAAAGTAATAAATTTTTAATGCTTTATTTTGTAAAAATATTTTGAGATACTTGATTATTAAAATTGTGATTTTCATATTAGGGGCCTAAATTTCAATGTAAGAACATGGCCTCTTTTATTTTTACAAATGTTTAAGACGGCCCTGTATAGATATTCAACGACACCTTTCTTTTTCTAAATGCAAATTATTTTTTGAACATTTCAAGGTCTTGTTTAGTTTACCATAATAATCTTCTCTGTCCTTTTTTTTTATTAATCCAAATTTATAGCTAGAAATTATTAGAAACTGAACATGCATTTCAATTGAAATAGGCTTCTTGCTTTCAATCTTTTATTTGGGATTATTCATACCTTAATGAATCCTTATGTCAACATTATGAATCTAAAGACTGTTCGCATCATAAAACAGGTAGAGTATCAGTTCAGTGACATGAGTCTTCTTGCAAATGAATCCATGTCAAAACACATAAGTAAAGATCCTGAAGGTTATGGTAAGAATCATTGTATTTTTTTTATTGACCCTTTAAATTTTTGTAATTAGTTCTTGTCATTAAGATGACATTAATTTTTTTTTTACCACCAATTTTCACTTATCACAGTACCAATATCTGTTATTGCTTCCACAAAGAAAATGAAGTCTCTTGTTAACAACCACCATTTGCTTGCCCAAGCGCTTCATTCTTCTTTAAAGCTTGTGAGTTCTTCATCTTAAAATTACACCATTCTTTTGTTATCATTAGTTAAGACGAACACAGCATAATTCAGTTTAGTTGTCTATTAATCTCTAAAATTACTACCTTTATTTTGCTGCCTTCAGGTTGTAAGTGAAGATGGCAAAAAAGTTAAACGTAAAATCCCTTTTACTGAGAAAGACAGAGAAGACTTGCAGGTATTTTCTGGGTGTACTTTCTCTTTTAAATCAAATAACTAAGGTTGTATGTTTAGTAAGTTGGAGCCTTAATACAGTGTAATCAAATGCATTTTCACTTTGAATTACAAATGAATTTGATTACATTATATTACAACGTATTGAACATAGCCTATAAGTGTTGATTTGATATAGCCTACAAGTGTTGGTTTGATGCCATTTTGCTAATGCAAGGTATGTTCCTGTGATTTTGCAGTCTCGTACAGTTGTGGTGGAGAATTTGCCTGACGATCACTCTCATCAAAATCTTGAGAAAATATTCAGTGTGGTTGGAAGGTTAAATCTATAACTCTTTATTTCTCTGGGTATTCTAGCAAATATTAAAGAGTCTTTGTCATATATTTAATAATTTTGCACCCATCAAGCAGTGTAAGAACTATCAGAATATGTCATCCTCAAGAATCTAATTCTTCCCGTACAAAAAGTGATTTCTTCATGAGCAACAAGGTATTAATCCCGAATCTAAAAATGTTTTGCTTTTGAAAACCAAGAAACTACTGTAAACTTTTTTTGTGAAGTCTGTGTTTGTAATTTTTTTTTCATTTTAATCCTATCAAGCTACATGCACTTGTGGAGTTTGAGAGTCCAGAAATAGCAGAGAAAGCGGTATGTCAAGTTTGTAAAACTTGCTGTTGGGTATTTATTGTTTTCTGTTCTTAGTGAAAATTGAGAGAAATTTAACTTGATTAGGTTGAGAAGTTGAATGATGAAAGGAATTGGAGAAAAGGGCTTCGAGTCAGGGTGCTGCTCAGATGCTCAGTATGCCTAAAATAAGCTATTAATTCTAGTATCTTGTTCGTATATTCTTTCATTTAATGTAGCTTTTTAATGAAAATTGTGCAGCCAAAATCTGTTCTAAAGAGCAGAAAGTCTGAGTTTGATGGTCTTTTGGATGATGAAGAATTACCAGCTCCTGAATCAAGTGAAGATTCTTCTCAGACAAACAATTCAGAATCTGTCACTGAGAGTAATGTAAGCAACTCTGCTTATTCATGATTCAATTCATATTTATACTGTTAGTGAGACATGCAATCAATAAAAAAATGGTGAAAGTTAGGCTATCTTTGGAACGTATTGTAATGTAAACAAATGCATTTCATTACATTATATTCAGGGTAAGAAAACATAGTTTTAATGTTTTTGAATAATGAGGATACTGTTATAATGTTACATGAAATTCATGTAGGTGGAAGAAAATTCAGGAACAACGAAGAAAGGATGGGCAAGAGGTCGAGGAAAGGGAAGAGGACGCAGTCAAAGCCATGGAGGAAGAGGGTTGCTTGCCCCTCCTTCACAATCTGTTAGTTCTCAGCAATGTGAAGCATCTGCTAAACATACTACTACTACTAAGGGTCCAAGAATGCCTGATGGGACCAGGGGTTTCACCATGGGGCGTGGCAAGCCACTAGGAACTCCAGCTATGGCTACTTCAGCGTTGGAATAAAAAAAGAACATTTGTTTTATTAAGAAATTTTGATTTTAATGAATTAGTTAATTACAGTGGCTTTGGTTACTATTAAGCTGCTCTACATTTTGAAGATTTAGAGAAGCAAAAATTTGGTCATGAGCCAAAATAAGTTTTGGCATGTTATATGATTTTTGTAGGCATTGTGGATGGTTTTCTTTCTTTCTTTAATTTTTTTTTCTAATTTTTAAATAATTTGTGGTGTATAGTATTATGGTGTGTCTTGGGGCAATGTCAGGGGTTGAATTTCCTATGTTATTTGTATAAATAATTTTTTGAATAATGAATTTGAGGGATGATCTCTCTCTCTCTCTCTACTGTTGTTAACTACAAAATTAATTCTCCTCTCAATTCATATAATTTAGACATATAATCCATAGGATGCATTACTTGCCATGAGTCAAGTTATTGAAAAATGTTAATTTTTTTAAAAATCTAATTCATTAGCTCATATTTTTTTTCACTGATTGAGACTCATAGTTAGATATGGCCATATTTATAAAATAAAGTCTAGATTGTGTAATTATATAAAAACTTCAATGGTATGGTATATAGCTACCAATAACTCGATTCTTTGTTTATTTATTTAGAATGTCAGCTAAATTTGACCAAGTAATTTTTTTTATTATAAAGTGAGGATAGTTAAGATCCTAGAAGCTTACTAATCTTGGTTAGGACGCACCAAATCAATCATGATGCAACTAATAATTTGCTTCAAGTGGAGGGTTTGACAGCTCGTGTAAACCTATTTGGAAATGGCTTGCACGAGAGATAAGGAAATCAGTAAGATGGTTGGCTTCTCTATAAACATGACATATCTTAATCTTATAGCTTTTTTAGATAAAATCTTTTATCATATGGACCAGAATAGCATTAGCTTTAGCTTGCACCTCCAGTTGAAGAAAATCAACCACGTACTTGCTGTCACTTTCCATTTTGATTCTCCTTATTCCCTCTTGCTAAGCAAAATAGAGCCCATGATATATCCCCCAAAGTTCAGCTCTTATGATGGTGCAAGAGCCAATATTAATAACAAAATCAGTTATCCAAACACTATTATTATCCTTGATCACACCTCTTGCAAAAGCTTTCCTTGTACTGCTTTTAAATGCACCATCAATATTTAGTTTAAACCACCCTATGGGAGGTAGGTTCCAACCTACGTGCACAAGACTTTTCCTTTAATCACTAATCCCAGCCATTACTCTATTCTTGTTGCCTTTTGTCACATCTCTTACCATCCTTTGGATTGTGGCTAGTGTATCAGCCAATCCTTTATGTATCCCAGAAAATAGAGCTTCATTCCACATTGTCCAGAGCATCTAGCAAGTGAGACCAAACAAAATGTTTCCATGCTCTATAATCCTGCCAAGAAAAATCGTTAGTCATGTTGTGCATAAATCAATCTCTTAGCATTTGAAAAAACCGTTATCCTAAGGGATTCCAGCCACCCTAATCTAAACTTGCTTCACAAATGGAGAATCTCTCAAAACGTATAATACAAATTCCAATTGAAAACACATCTAAAACTACTCCCATCTATAATGAGATGGCTTCTAAGTCTCTCCTGGTTGTCATGATTTTGCACATGTATATTAACCACAGAAATATGCATACACTTGGTTCTCTTTGCCATCTCCAAAAAATACACCAATTGTTGCTTTTTCCAAGCCAAGAGTTTTCCATAAACTCCATTTATGTTAATTTAACTGTAAAATGCTTATTTGCTTCAAGTGCCCAAAAGAATTTATCCTTTCTATTATTATTGTTAGAGGGGAGCATAGACTACCAGTGGTAGAAAAATGTTGTTGGACAAGCAGCCCTTAATAGTGTTTTTCTTCCAATTTCCATCCTCAGAAAACATTACATTCACTATCCAAATTTTTGTTTCTTTTCATAATGAATGCAATTCATGTGTGCTAGATTTTCAAGCCAAGACCTCCATGTTAGGTTAGCATATCTATAAGCTTGCTCAATTTTATAACATAATGCCTTGGGAATAGCCATTGTCTGCATGGTGTAATCTGGAAGAGAGTAACGTACATGATTAGTAAGGATAATCCCCACAAGAGATAAGTTCTTGGAGTTTCATGCAGCTAATTCCCACTGCATTTAATCTAATATATGGCTATAATTCTTGTTTGTGATCCTGCTATGTTGTAAGGGAACTTCAAGATAAATGTCAAGGGCATTAGAAATTTTAAGCCTTAATTGTTGATTAATTGGCTCTTAAGTCTCGTCAGAATATTTCTAAAAAAAAAAAACTTAATTTTATTTTTATTCACTCTCTCACCCGAAGCCCCACAAAATTCATCGAGAATATTAATAATATTCAAAGCTTGAATTATGATGCTATTGTGAACAGGAAGATATCATTTGCAAAGAAAAAGATGAGAAATAGGATGTCTACTTCTACTAACTTAATTGGTTTCCACTAGTTCCTTTAAACCTCTTGAAAAATGGCCTGAACCAATCTCACCACACATAATACAAAAGGATAAGGTCACCTTGCCTGATCTCTTTCGTGGGTCTTAAGGATTCAGCTGCATTACCATTTCATAAAATTTGCATGAAACTAGTCTTCATGATACTCATGATGGTTTCTCTAATCCACTATGGTATGTCTACGTTCATGAGTATTTCATAAAGAAATTCCCATCAAAGTCTAACAAAGGCCTTCTCAAGATTGATTTTGATGGTCATGAACCCCTTTCCACTCTTTATAGTTTCCTGGGTTACGATCATGTTATTAGAAGTGTGTATTCTTGGGGAAAAGTTGGATTGATTTGAACTCACCGAACAACACATAAGAGGTTTCAATCGATTACCAATCACTTTCAAAATAAGCTTCAAAGCCATATTGCATAGACTGATTGGTCTAAATTGAAAAATAAACTTTGTGCCTGAGAACAACCAAAGTTTGTTTTATTTTTCCACATTCTTTTTCACTTTCGAGGATATCTATAATAATTTTACGTACCGAGTAACCCACCTTAGTCCACCGGCTTTGGTAAAAATAACATGCATACCATAGGTCTAAGTGCCTTAAAAGGTTTCATTTTTTATAACGTAATTCAAATTCCCTAATTAGAAGTTACTTATTTGATTTGATGGTCTCCTCCTTTGGAAGTTGAGAAAATAAACAAGGGATACTAAGCGGAAAATTTTAAACTAACCATATCAAACCGAATTGAGTTGCTTTTTCGATTTCATTAATTAGTCTATTTAGTCACAGTTTGGGACTAGTTCAACATTTTATTTCTAGAGGATTGGGAGGTCAATTCAAGTTGATATTTTTCTTACCATTTCAAACCGAAACCGACCAATTATAAATGAGTATATATAAATATATATAATATATACTTATATAAAACGACCTAATTTTGCCTTATGCAAATTGACATCATTTAAGTTAAATATATTGTATTTTTCTAACTTAAAAGTCACTTTCGGTGTTGCTCCTCATCCTGCTCTTTTCTTTATAAGCTTTCATACCCTTGCTTTGTAATCCTAGATAATTTGCTTTCCTTAATTTTTTGTGGGATTTGTATGTTATTTGTGTTTTAATTTTATTTCTGTTCTTCAATTTTATGTGGATTTTAGTTTTAGGGATTTTATGGTTTTGGTAGGTTTAACGAATTTTATGATTTTATTTATGTTCTTCAGTTTTATGTGTGTGTGTATTATTTTTTTCATTTAAAACTTCAAATTTGGTGTTTTTATTTGATATTAAGGTTTTGTATTGAGGATTCAAATTTTGGGGATTTTTATTTTAAACTACAAATTGACTTAAATCTTTATTTTACGGTTTTGATTTTATAATTTTAATGCTCTAATTTCTAATTTATGATTTCTACGGTTTTGAGTTTACATTTAATTAAAATTTTAGTTTAGGGATTTAGATTTAGTGAATTAATTTTATGTTTATTGTCAATCTATTATTGTCCTTTTATTTGTTGTTGTTCCTTATTTGTTGTGTAGGGAATTTTTCAAGTGATGAAGCATGTACGAAATTTATTGAGACTCAAAGCTGCCATTGTTTGATAATTTAGGTAATATATATATTCTGTTCCCTATTGGAAGCAATTGAATTAGTATTTTTATGTGTTTATTTGTATTGTTAGTTTGTTTTACATAATGTTTACAGATGTCAATTCATTAGGTAATATATATATTCTGTTCCCTATTGGAAGCAACTGAATTAGTATTTTTATGTGTTTATTTGTATTGTTAATTTGTTTTACATAATGTTTATAGATGTCAATTCATTTTATATCAGTTATGGGTGACCTCTAAACTCCTGAAAAGAACAACAAACTGAACCTGAGGATGAAGTAAATAAACCACCAAAGCCAAGAAAAAAGAGGAAAGTAGCTGCTAGTGGCCCACAAAACTCTTTAATAGCTTGGGAACATTTCACCGAATTGCCTAAAGATCAAGTGGTTCAACAGTATATAATTATTGGCAAGAGTTATTTTTACAATTCTAAGTAACATGACACTTCAAACATGATGCATTGCCATAAGGCATGTCCCAGGTACACATATGCGCTTAAAATAGACCATAAGCAAGAATAATTGCTTTTTACACCCAAAGTTGATGGTAAAAGGATAGACTTAGGAGTTATTTCACATTCATATGATGTATAGGAGTGTGGAAAAGCAATTGTATTATTTGTGATATTAGATAAATAACCTTTTAGGATGGTAGAAAGACATGGGTTTAAGCACATATATAGTAAAATAGTTTCCCAATTTAAAGTTCCTTCTAGATTTACTGTTGTTGGGGACCATTTTCAACTATATTTGGATGAAAATGTGAGGTTGAAGACTTTATTGAAGAGTGGCTGTGAGAGAATTTGTCTAACAACAAATTGTTTGGCAAGTATCTAATATGATTTATCTAATATTGACTACTCACTTTATGGATAAGGAGTGGAGATTACAAAAGAGAATTCTGAATTTTTATCAAATTGCTAATCACAAGGGAGATATAGCAGGGAAGCAAACTGAGATATGTTTGAATGATTGGGGATTGGGGAAGGTTTTATTATTACAATTGATAATGCTAGCTTTAATGATAGAGCCATAACATACTTAAAAAAAGAAGCAAATAATTGGAATAGGTTGGTTTTAGATGGTGAATTCATGCATATTAGATGTTGTGCCCATATTCTAAATTTAATTAAAATAAAGGGTTTAAAAAGACCTTTATTCCTTTTTTTTTTCTTTTGACATTAGAAATGTTATCCGCTATGTAAGGTCTACCCCATATAAACTTGCAAGGTTCAAACTTGCATTGAGTAAGAAAATATCTCATATAATGACCTTGTATGTCTTGATATTCCTAGATGGTGGAAATCAACTTGTTTGATGTTAGAAGCAACACAAAAGTTTCAAAAGGCTTTTGAGAGATTGAAGGAGGAAGATAGGGATTATGTAGCTTATTTTAATAAAGATATGAAGAAAGGCAACCCCCTATAGTGGAGATTGGAATAATGCTAGGCATTTTGTCCAATTTTTAAAAATTTTCTATGATGTGACACTTGGAATTTCTAGTTCCTTGTATATCATCTCTAGTAATGCATTTTTTAACCTTTCTTTGATTCAAAGTGAGATTAAAAAAAGGACTTGTGATTCATATTCTTTATTGGGGTTGGGGGTGATGGACATTGATATGAAGACAAAATTTGATAGATATTGGGGCAAAATTAAAAATATAAATCCTTTATTATTTATAGGATCTACTCTTGATCCAAGGAACAAATCAACTTACATATCATGGTCATTTGAGGATATATATGGAGCTTCCTTAGTTCAAATAATGGTAAAGGGTAAAAGTACAATTGTATTGGTTGTATGCATGGTATTTCAAATTATACCAGGTTGCCAAACCTATTTCTAGCAGTGCGAGGGTTGTTCAAAACTCTAATGATGTGGTCTCATTTACATGCAAAGTTAGGGTATGTTGGTCTCATTTATAGTAAAAAAAATTGAATCAATGAATGATATGGATAAATATTTGGCTATGCATAGTAAGTATGGGGAGAAGGAGTTTGATCTTTTAGAGTGGTGGAAATCAAATGCAGCAAGGTTTCCTATTTTGTCTGCATTACGTGGTGTTGGTTATTGCAGTATCAACAATTGGATTCAAGTTCGCATTCAACAAGTGAACATATATTACAAGTTTTTAGGAGCTCTTTGTCTCCTAAGATGACTAAAGCACTCATTTGTGCTCAAAATTGGTTAAGGCTAATGATTATTGGATTTGACCATCATAAATTACATCAATGCTTTAGGAATATGAAAAGATAGAATGAGGTATTTTTTTCTATAATATATTTTTATATTTGGAAATTTTATTTAATTATTTTGTTCACTACATTGATTCTTTTATTTAGCAAATTTTTTTTATCGGTTTTGATATTAATAATTATAAAATACTAATCTTTAAATTTTTTTCAAAATTTGCAATGTTACAAAAGTAAATGGGGACAACAGTGGTAACAGCACTGTTACTTCAGCTTAATGTGATGGATAAGATTTAAGGGACACCAACCAGCAACGGGCAGCATTATTGGCATTGCTTTTGAGTTTTTCATACTTGACTTTGTTTTTGGATATATCATGGCTGATGGTAATATATTTTTGTGGTTTTATTATGACTGTGAGTGTATATTTGATAGATACTGATCATCGCTTCTTTTTTGTAAGTACAATTATTACTAGAGTAAGACTTTTTAGTCATAAATGTAGTTATACATCTAGAAGGCATAAATAGGACTTTCTGTGCTTTGTGAATGTAAATGGACTCGTGGACATGTGGAATAGTGATTGTGGATATCTTATATACTAATTTTTGGACTTTTGATTTGTGATTTGTGGATTGTTATGCAGGTTATGTGAATGATTTTTAATGTACGAATGATTTTTTATGCATGTTATCTCATATGGAATAGTTATATAGGTTATGTCATATGGAATAGTTGTATAAGTTATGTGAATGATTTTTGTAGATATGTAGATTATGTGAACGATAGATACATATTATATGAATGATTATGTTAAGTCGTATTGATTTGTGAATGTGAATTATGCCAGATTGTAATTATGAGGTCATTTGGCCTAATTATATTTACACACAGATTAAACAATATCCAAATTTTGAGCTACATTTGTGCCCAAATTTTATTCCTTATATTTTCTAACAAATTTTGTTTCATATAAATTAGAAAGGAAAGTGAAAATGAATACAAGTGTAAAAATTTAATTTTTTTTGTTTAGATGTAAGTATAAAATACACCTACATATAAAAGTCCAATTTATTGGCCTAATTTGGGTGAACTCACCCAAAACTGATAACATTCGGTTTAGTTAACGTATGTCCTCTCAATAGTTGAAATCAATTTAATTCACTTGTATCTTTCACGGGGTTTGGTCAGTTTACAATTTCACTCCAACCTAATCGAAACCAACTTGTATTGCTAACAATGATATTAAAGTCCCCTATTAGAAGGCAAAGACCCATGTTTTTCATAGATAATCAATCTAGTTTTGGCTGCAAATACTATCTCAAGGCGAGGCTAGAACTAGCATATATAGCAATGAAGGTAGAACAAATTTCCTATTCACCTTCAACTAATGCATGAACATACTGAGTATTAATCTTAGTCACAGTAAGCCTAACTTTGTCACTTCATATCATCCAAATTCCTCTAAAAGAACCACTAACCTCAATGATAAAGGAATTATGAAAGCCAAATCTCTTAATTTCTTTGTCTACTTTAATCCCATTTACTCTTTGTTCAAGTGGCACAAGCACATCATAATTATAAAATGCAATTATACTTCTTACATTACTAAGAAATACTTACAAGGCAACTTCTGGCGATTCCAAGTAGAAATATTAAATTTTATATGTGTAAAATAATTGGAAAAAAGGAAGCAGTTCTGAGCTTAAGCAGTCTTAGTGAGAGAACCTCCTTTATTCTCTAAGCTATCTTTTTCTTTTCTTTTTTTTTTTATCTTTATTCGTCCTCATAAATCTATCTCTAGTCCTATTATCAATATTACATAAAGGAACCGGGAGGTCAAGAGGTTTCTCTAGTATAGCTAACTCATATAACTTTAAGACTCCACTGGTAGACTTATTGGAACCTCCACCATGTTAGAAATTACTACTTGACAACAATCTTTTATATTGATGGATATATGCTTCTTGTGACTCAACAATGAAAAAATAGGGGCCATAGAGAACACATGTTTGGAGAAGGATGAAATTTTATTTGTAACACTAGAACTAGTAGGTTTCAGTTCTATTTTCTCATAGCAAGTTTTAGTTTGTTAAGGTTGGCTTGGATTATGTCTTTGCTATTTGAATATTCATCATGCTAGGCAATATTGGAACGTGGACCCAATCCATATGGGCTCTCCTAGTTTTTCTTATTATGCTTAGGTCCACTTCTACTATTTCTTTATAGGGCTAAGATCCCCTTATATTGACTGTTAATGATATTGAGAGACAATGCTAGGTTAGATGGTACCATTTATACAAAATTATCTCTATTAAATAACACTATAAACCTTTATCCTTCCTCATCATTTGTTGTCATATCCTTGATTCTTGCTATTTTATGCTTGATTTACAACTTAGTCCTAGCTATTTCCTTTTCTTTCCCTTCTTGTCCATGGTCCAAAAAGTTGGTCACCCTTTGTGCTGCTTCTGGTAGCTATTTTCAATAACCTCCCAGTGTTTCTCCCTTGAGATATCTTCCTTCCTCATTTTTGTTAGACATAGTTGCAAGTTAATCATAGTTTCCATAATCAAAGTAGATTTTGGAAAGTCCTTCATACTTTACCAATTGTTTCCTCCCATCTACTTTAATTTTGGATACCAAATGCTTATTAAAATCTAATTCCACCACAATCCTTGCAAACCACACCTCTATATAGTGCCTCGGTATTATAGTCATTTTTTTATAACTCTTCTAATAGTATTTCCAATAATTCTTAACATTATTTTGTGATAAAGGTGAAGTGGTAACCTTAGAAGTTGAATTCAAGTTGCAACTTAAGAGACCATATATGTACAACAATTAAAATCAACATGTCATATTTGTAGTGTAAGGTTGTGTCTCATTACCATCCATCACCCATTTATCATAATATGTTCAACATCCCTTACTGTTTAAATTGTATAATGTAGTAGTTACTATTAAAGTCTATTAATTTGAAACCCCCAATATTGTTCTATATGGTAGTCAATTTATCCTACAGAGCCTTGCAACCAAAAGTGCATTGACTTTGTTAGAGATGATCATTGTTGAAACTCCATCATCCACCGAAGTTCCTATCTCATCATCATAAAAAATAATCTCATTTAGAATCTTAAAGAAATTCATTTATATTAGTATCAATGTCCATTATAAGTTTATCACATAAAGAGGAGGTTCTTGACCAAAATTATCCTTTTTCTTAGCCCATCATTGTATTTTTTTTTCCCCTTATCCTATCACTGTTGTTTGTAGATAGCGAGCTTAGTTCGCATAAAAGAAGTACGAAAGCAGCCAATCCAGAAGTGTTAGCCAGTTAGATTTGATTGGAGAGACAGAAGAAAAAAGGAACTCTGATTAATTTGATTTATTTCATACACTTATGTCCATGAGAAAATGGGTTAAATTCTAAGGATCAAACCTATAAGACTTAAGGAATGACCTTTAAGTAGTTAAAGCATCAAAAAAGAAAGTAAGGTCCAAGAATGAAGAAGTGGTAGAATTACTGAATGAATACGAGCTGTGGCTAATACTGGAGGCAGATTAACATTTATTCCCTATTATATCTGATTTTCTTACAAAGCTTATTCCATCAACTGGGTATGCTACCACAGAAGATAGGCAAAGAAATGATTTGACCTATTCTTGAACAACCAATTCCAATTCACCTCAAGATATAATAAACCAAATAATTCAAAACAAATCTTCAAATTAATGAGTTTGTGATTTTCGAATATCTAACCGACTAATTAATTTAGGTCTTTAGATATCATGTGCATACAAAGAGAAACCCTAGTAGAGCTATCCTAGGGAAACTGCAACCAATAAGCAATGTATTTAACTTATGCATATTAGTCATATTAGTGAATAAAAATTACACAAAAGATTAACGGTTTCACTTTCCTTTATTATAATTATAATTTGGAGATCATTCACTCTCATAAATTAAAGAGATTTACATATACTAAATTCCTTAACCAATTTTTATGTATTTTTTTAATCATTGTATCACTACAAACAATCTCTTTTATTAGCATATAAATTATATTCTTAAAAACAACTGATAAATATGAATTAATAACATAATTACTATTTGGTCTATAAACTCTATAACCAAAATTTTTAGCATAATTATAAACATTTGACAATAACATTAATATATGTTAATATTGAATAATATTATCAGTTTATTACTGTGGAAATATACAATAAATTTTTAACAATATATATATCATATTATCATGTTAAACTAATATTTTTAATTTTACTATTTACTGCAGTGTTGGTTAATTAATTTGATATTTTTACTGATTGTCTTTAACAAATTCTCCAAAATTTATTTAGTTTACAATTGGGAGAAAAAATTTAATTTATAAATTTTATCTATGTTAAAAATATATGTTAAATGCACATGAGATTCAATGGATGTTTGATAATGTCATATAGCATTTAAATTATTAAAAAATTTTAGCACTTAATCATTTTAAATTATTTTATAAAATCATTATTTATTTTAAATTTTCAATTATCTTAAACATTACTTAAAATAATTATAATTGAAAATTTTTAATTTAAAATTTGCATTTATATCAATAAATAATCAAAATTTTAAATATTTTTATAATTTAAAAATTAAATACATTTTTATCCAGAGCGGACAAGGAGGTGCTTCTTAAGATGGTTGCTCAAGCAATTCCATTATATTGTTTGAGTGTTTTTCATATTTCTTTGTCTACTTGTGCTAAGTTTCAGAAGATGATGAACTTAGCTATGCTAACTAAGCAGGGTTGGCTATTCATATCCAACCCAAGTACTTCGACCTTTAGAATCTTCAAAGCCAAATATTTTCATAGGAAAGATTTTTTGGAAGCTAAAATAGGGAATAGCCCTATCTTTGTTTCAAGGAGTCTATTGCAAGCCATAAATGTGCTAAGGAGAGGAATTAGATGGAGTATTGGTGATGGAGTGTCTGTTTGAGTTTGGAGGGATTCTCGGTTGTCTAGATATAATGATTTTTGGATTTGATCCCAAGTTTCATTAGAAAATAGTGAGCTTAGGATAATGCTTTAATTGATAGTCATAGAAAGAGTTGGAATGTGGAGGTGTTGCATAAATGGGTTCTGGATGATGTGAATAGAGTTTTACAGGTTCCACTTGTGAATCTAAAAGTGAATGATAAAAGGATATGATACTTTTCTAAAAATGGCTAGTGATGGATTATATTCATAATACGCAATGGAAGTTTGAAATAATCCAAAATAGATCTATTTGCATTTAAAAATTATATAAATATATATATATATTGAAAAAAATTTAAAATTTACCTAGAAGTAAGTTCTTGATATTTAAAACTTTGATTATACAAAGTCTCTATATTTTGTTAAAAAGAATTCAAATTTTTTTTTCATATTTTATTGATCTTCTGCCATTACATCTTTATATACATTATTTTTCCTAAATTGGTTTGATTACAATAATTACAATTGCTTGATTGTAGGGATCCAGAATAAGAGCTTTCCTTTTTAGGATAATTTTCTTTTTTCTGTTTTCTAACACTCCCCCTCAAGTTGAGTTGTCGGATCACAGATACTCAACTTGGACAGTGCTTCATTGAATACTCGTGCTGGAACGGCTTTAGTCAAGATATCTGCAAGCTTTTCTTTTGACCTTACATACGGAAGACTTATGATCCCATTTTCAAGTTTTCCCTTGATGAAGTGTCTATCTATCTCCACATGTTTGGTGCGATCATGTTGCACCGGATTTTCGGAGATACTGATTGCCGCCTTATTATCACATTTTAACTGACATGCTCCTTCAATAGGGAATCCAATCTCTTCTAACAACTTCCGTAGCTAAAGTATTTCAGCTAATCCTCTAGCCACTCCTCTAAACTCAGCTTCTGCACTTGAAAGAACTACTACCTTCTGTTTCTTGCTTTTCCAGGTTACCAGGTTCCCTCCAACAAGAGTAAAAAATCCAGATGTTGATCTCCTATCTACTGGACTTCCTGCCCAATCAGCATCTGTATAACCTTAAATTTCAAGATGCCCATGTTTCTGGAATAGCACCCCCTTCCCTACTGTACCCTTCAGATAACGTACAATCCTTAGGGTAGCATTCATATGCTGCACTTGTGGTTTATGCATGAACTGGCTGATGACTCCTACCGCATAGGTTATATTTGGCCTAGTGTGAGATAAGTAAATTAGCTTACCAACCAATCTCTGATGCTTCTCTTGATTTGTATGTTTACCATTTTGTTCTATTTTTAAACCATGATTGATTTTAAGGGGAGTTTCTGCCGGTTTACAATCTACTAAGCCTGTTTCCGCTAGTAGATCCAGAATATATTTCCTTTGTGAAATAAAGATCCCTTGTTTAGCTCTTAGGACCTCTATTCCAAGAAAGTATTTTAACCTCCCCAAATCCTTCATCTCAAATTCCCTGAATAGATGCTTCTTGAGTTTCTTCATTTCCTCGTGATCATTCCCAGTAATGATCATGTCGTCCACATAGATTATCAAGCATGTGACAAGATCATTTCTTCTTTTTAGAAATAAGGTATGATCAGAATTACTCTGCATGTACCCATATCTTTTCATGACTACAGTGAACCGGCCAAACCATGCCCTTGGAGATTGCTTTAGCCCATAAAGAGCCTTTCTCAATCGACATCCTTCTCCACTTTTAAAGTTTTCTAATAAACCAGGAGGAGCTTCCATATATACTTCTTCTTTAAGGTCACCATGCAAGAAAGCATTTTTCACATCAAATTGATGTAGTGGCCAATCACGATTAGAAGCAATAGAGAAAAGTACTCTAATTGTGTCTAATTTTGCAACTGGGGAGAATGTCTTAGAATAATCAATTCCGTAGGTTTGAGTGTATACCTTGGCTACTAGCCTTTCTTTGTAGCGCTCAATCGAACCATCAGCTTTATGTTTAATTGTAAACACCCATTTGCATCCCACTGGTTTCTTGTTGACCGGTAACATGCATTTATCCCATGTGCCATTTTTCATGAGTGCCTCCATCTCAATTTCCATTGCTTGTTTCCACTCCTCACTCTGTTGGGCCTCTTCTATTGTTCTTGGTATCTTTTATGAATACAAAGTAGTGTTGAAAGCTTTTGCTTCTTCAGAAAGACTCCCCCTGACTAGATTTACCACTGGATATCTGGAATTTCGTGGTCTATGCTCAGGCTCATATCTTTTTGGTGGTATCCCTCAGTTACTCCTGGGAGGTAATATATACCTAGTTTGTACCTCATTTCTGTCCATCATTTCATTAGTCTCAACATTAGCGGAAGCATTAAGTTCTGTACTAGGAGTACTTACCTCAGGAGTATCAGACAGAGAGGACATGGGAGAATTTGATTCTGGAGGTAATACCTCGTGTTCAGTAGTAGACTCAGTACCTGCTTGTTCTATTTGGATCAGAATAAACAAGCACTACAAGAAAAACTGAATCAGACAACGGTCATCAGACAACGGTTAAGAAAAAAACCATTGTCTGAAAAAAACAGACAACGGTTTTTTTTTTCCAAAAAAGCGTTGTTTGATTAATTTTCAGACAACTGTTTTTGGTGTTTTTTTTAACTGTTGTCTATTAGGTGTCATTTTGGTCACACCAGACAATGGTTTTTTAGGGACCGTTGTGTAATATATGTTCAGACAACTATTTTTCTGGTCATACAAAACCGTTGTCTGATAAGATGTTTCAGACAACGGTTTTTTCGAAAGTGTTGTATAATTCAGCGTTTCAGACAACGGTTAAAAAAAACCGTTGTCTGAAGTAAGCATACAGACAACGGTTTTTAGGGACCGTTGTGTAATATATGTTCAGACAAGTATTTTTTTGGTAAAAAAAAATCGTTGTCTGATAAGATATTTCAGATAAAATTAATCAGCCAGTGATTTAAAGTTATAACATACTCTGTCCGTTCACAAATAATTATTATTTTAGTTGATAAATTTTATTCATAAATAATTATCACTTTACAAAATTTAAATTTATTATATATATTTATTATAAATTTATTTGTATATAATTAATATATAATAAAATAAATAATAAATTAAGAGGAATGGTAGTTTAATAAAATAGTAATATAAATTAAATTATTAAATATTTTTTTAATTATTGTATTAAATTTTAAAATAATTATTATTTGTGAATGAAGAAAGTAAATAATAAAGGAGTATTTTATTATATATGTATTGTACAGTAATGTTTTAAATTGGCACTAAATGAATTTATTTATTTATTAATGGATCAAATGACGTCATAGGAAAGTAAATTCTCCTATGGAAATATTCCAAATTTGATACATGAACATTTTATTTATATTTGTTCAAATTAGTTAAAAATTAATTATACAGTACTTTTCTTTGCTTTAAATTTATGGGACTTAATCATTTAAGTGAATTAAACCAAAACATACTACTAATATCTTTTCAAAAATAAAATGCAATAAAAGAAAATGGAACACAATATTCACAAAGTAAATAATAGTATATGCAAATGATTTGGAGTTGCAGCTTATTTTATTTAATTATTGTAAATAACTAGTTTCCAAAATAAGTTGATTTGTAAGAAAAATTATTTTTTCATTATTAATTAAGACTTGATATTCAAAATTAATTATTGAAATTATAAATCCAGAGTGAAATTACATTCTCCACTACAAAAAAACACGCTATCTGCAACGGACAGAATCCGTCGCAGATCCGTCGCAGATTTGCGACGGATGTGCGACGGATACGATCCGTTAATAAAAAAGGCGTCGCAGTTTTCGATTTTGCGATAGGCCGTCGCAGATTGCGACGGATTTGCTACCACTAGGCGGTTGCAAATTTGCCACTCAAATTTTCGCGGGCAAACAGTAACCGTCGCAAATTCGTCGCAGAAACCGTCGCTATTGGTAGCAAATTTATCTTCCCGCCATTTTCAAAGTCATAGTATTCCGTCGCAGATTGTCGTTGCAGATTTTCCGTCGCAGATTTTGTCACAAAAGTCGTCGCAAATCCGTCACAAATGCCGTCGCAAATGTTCTGGAGTATATATATGCCGTCGCAAATTCCGTTGCAAATTCCGTCGCAGATTCCGTCGCAGATTTTGTAATTGGTTTCCAGCTTTTTTTAATTTATTTATAATTTTGTAAATTTATGAATATTTAATGATTTTTAATTTTTAGAATGGCTAAACATATATAAGCCATATACATGTGAATGACAAGTATTCTAATATTGTCTAAACCAGCAACCATCACAGAAGTGGATGAATAAATTGTAGGCGCTCGTCAAAATCAAGTATTCTAATATTTTAATAACTTGGGCCAATACAACGTTTTTACTATCTTACCAATTGTCCCTGAACATCCAAATCAACCTCAGGACATGACCCAACAACCAATAACAAAGTAAAAAAAAAAAAACTGAAAAAACTTCTCTACATAATTGCAACATCCAAGTAATCTCCGATCTGTGAAAGGGAAATTTTACATGTTAGCTGCAAATCCAATGTGTGAATCAGATTAATACGTGATGTCAAGAGAGGTGTCCTCTTTTTACCTGGAAGCCAAGCTCAGCCAATTCTTTCCCATCATCTAATTTCCCATTTCTATTGGAGACGGTCTTTCCCACCTTCATGAAGCAAGAGTTTTCCACAATTACTGCACTCATTTAACACTTTTGAATAGTGAATATATAGTATTTAGATTTTATTTTACCATCTAAGATAATCTTTACTTTCTTTTTACAGTTTTTATTTTTTGGGGTAGTGGGTGAATAAAGGAAAAAACAAGAAAGGAGGAAAAGAGGCTGACCTCTCGCACCACAAAACGACCATTTTTGTCAGGATATATAAAAGAAAAAGACAGTCTTGCATCTCTTCTTCTTGCTGCTGGAGCCACCTCTTTGACATGTCAAAGAGGCCAGAATAAGCAAATCAAGAATGGAGCCAAAATGCCTATAGCCAAAGTTACTCAATGAAGGGAAAAAAATGCACAGCAAAATGAGAGCAAATTTATACCGTCTAGGCCTTTACAGTGTAATCATAGATTCATAAGCAACTGCATGTAATTGAGTTGATGAAATACAGGGTAAACAACTGTCAGTTTCAATGCCATCTCTTAATGGCTCATTTACACCTCTGTGCAGTACACTACTGCAGAGAAAAGATTGAGCTCCACAGCTCAATGAACAAAGTCAAACCAAACTTTCGCAAAAGTAGTAGAACATTCAGCAAAAGAAAACAATAAAGAGAATGAGGTTGCAGGAAGAAGGAAGAAGGAGACAGTTTTAAAAGTAACTAGGACTGGAACGTTCACAAATTAGCATTGAGAGTGAAATTCACCGCAAAGTGAATGTGGATATTAATAAGTAATGTTAAGTAACTCTTTTGTCCAATACAATACCTAGTAGATACATAATTTACATTGACTTCTGATTTCATAACCAAGCAACCAACATAATACCTCCCAATGACCTTGCAGTTTTATTCTCCTCCAAAATTATATCTAAACTCTAGAGCTTTGCCGTAGATGCTGAAATCCCTAAAAACTGTCAAGTTTCAAGGTCTTCTTGGAACTATACTGAAATTCAACACACAAACTTGTGAACGAAACTGAGTTTTAGTGTGCTCCCTACCTATGGCCATACTCATACTAAGGTTCAAGGCGTTCAAAAACTTTATATTACACATTTAGAAATAGAGTAATGGAACATGATGTTGACATACCAGGTCTGTTAACTCTCGATGAGTAGCATCCTTCCATGTATATATTTGAACCTCATCCTTGGGCTCCTTGCCTCTCACCGCAAAGTCTTCCTTGGAATGATGACTCCTTATCTGCAGGAGATTCAGCAAGTCAAAGCTTAGTATAGATTTCCAATATGGATCATAAAGTTTTAGAGTTTATGGCAATGAGTCATCACGTCTATATTGTGTCAGTTGGAGCATAATGGTTTCCATGTAACTAAAAAATCTACCAACCCTTTAATGCATTAACACCTAGCAGGGCAGTTATCTGTGAGTACTACTACAAGGTCAAATAAAAATTTTGAACTTTCCAGCTTAAAAAGAACCAACTGAACACACTTCAATTTTCAGACAGTAGAAAAGGATAATGAAAAATTTTCCTTGCAAATTAAATTTCCTGTTTATGCATTTGAAATTCCCAAGTCATACTAGAGTATTGCAATACATTAACATTTACAAACGAACAATGCCAAAAACGCAGTAAAATCTATAATAGAACAATGCCAGAAACGCAGTTAACTACATGAATCAGTAGAACATCAATAAAAATTTATTTAGATTGAACTTCTTTCACAACACTCTTTACAAATTCCATTTAACTCAAGAACTACCACGCATGTAATTTCAACACTCAACTAGACACAATGAAAGAAATGTAATTATCAACGAGGTTGACTCTGTGTCTAGTCCCTCACATATTTATTTTCTTGATGATAATTTCCAGTTCCCACGTGCTTTTTCAACAAGTTGTACATTTCCAAAGACTAAAAGACAAATTTTACAGCATAAAATTATGGAAAAAGCTCAGAATAGTGAACACACCTTAGTGAAAACGCGAAGCAATAAAGGACAAGTCTGCATTTTCAATAGGAAGGAAGGAAAAAAATAGCATTAGAATACCTAAACAAAAAAAATTAAAATAATATACAAATTCAACATATAACTCATGCAGATGCAGATTTATTAACAAATCGGTAACAATCTAACACATGTTAATGGCAACCACGGCCCCAAAATCACATAGCATGACCTGATGAACTAAACAAACTTCAAGAGAACATATTTTCCCAGGTCGTTAATAGAGCCATAAACACGAGTAACAAAAAGGAAATTTAAGCCATATAAATTGAGCCACAAAGCATAAAGAAAGTGAGTTAGCTTTGAAACCCTAGAATTTGATCTATATTTATAATCAAAGATGAAATCGACTTTCCTATTTTGAGCAAAAAATACATGCTGTCATTCGAAACCCTAGAAAAACAATTAAATGAGCATATTGTACCTTCTCGCGGTCGACGGCTGAAGAGGCGGAGGACCTCGAGGAGGACCCAACGGCCGTCCACCTGGTCTCTTTTGTACTTCAGATACTCCTGCCATCCCTCTTTCTCTGTATATCTAAAACGCCAAAATGAGGATTTCTTGTATGTTCTTAGAATCGTAGCAGGGCTGTGTTAGCTTTCTTCTCTGCTGAATGCCTCGGCATGGATATATGGATGTTGAGCGTGGGCCTAATAAATTTTGGTGTGCTTGGGCTTCGCTCCAATTGGGATTTTTTTTAAAACATATAAAAAATAAAAATTATTTTCAAAATTATTCACTTTTCTTTTCCTTTTTAAAACTATTATTTTTTAAATTTTAATCAAAAATATCTCTTTCAAATATATACTAAGCTTATGAAGTCTCAAAAATATCTCTTAAAATTTTATATTAGTGATAATAACTAAAATTTAATTTGTGATTATAAATTATTAAATTAATATCAGTGTAATATATAAAATATTTAAATGAAGCTATACAAATAAATCGATTTGTTGAAATCAAAATATGCTTTAAAATAATTAAACAGATACTCAAATATATCATTCATGCTATACGATAAATGCAGGAAAATGAGATAAAATAAAATGCCTATAACGAAATTATGTAAAAAACAAAAATTTGTATTTTTTATATAAAATAAGTCTTCTAACTTATTTCAAATAATTATAATTTCTTTTTTGGGCTCCCGCTAAAAATTTCCTTTCAGTTTTACGACGAAAATTTGCGACGGCTATTTTCTGTCTCAAATTTGCTACAGATTTGCCACCGCTTTGCGACGGATACATATATATATAGTCAAATTTTATTTTCGTCGCAAATTCGTAGCAAATGGATAGCAAATTTGCAACGAATCTGCAACCAATCTGAAACGGTAAAAATTTTCCGTAAAAATCCTTGGCGGGAGTAATCCCCTCCAACTTTAGCGACGAAACTTTGTGACGAACAACAATCCGTCGCAGATTTATTAACCCATTAGAAACTTTAAAGTCCACCATTAAATAATGATTTAGATATAATATGATATTATATAAGTAGAAATACAAGTATATATTAGTATATATATACATGTATATACATGTATATATAAGTATATATATAAGGATATACAAGTATATATTAGTATGTATACAAGTATATATTAGTATGTATACAAGTATATAGAAGTATATATATTAGTATATACAAGTATATACAAGTATATATTAGTATATACAAGTATATATATTAGTATATACAAGTAAATATTAGTACATATACAAGTATATATATTAGTATATATAAGTATATACAAGTATATATATAAGTATATATTAGTATATATACAAGTATATATAAGTATATATTAGTATATACAAGTATATATTAGTATATATATTAGTCTATACAAGTATATATTAGTACATATACAAGTATATATATTAGTATATACAAGTATATACATGTATATATATATAAGTATATATTAGTATATATACAAGTATATATTAGTATATATTAGTATATACAAGTATATACAAGTATATATATTAGTATATACAAGTATATATATAAGTATATATTAGTATATATACAAGTATATACAAGTATATATTAGTATATATTAGTATATATACAAGTATATATAAGTATATACAAGTATATATATTAGTATATACAAGTATATATTAGTATATATATTAGTATATACAAGTATATATTAGTATATATATATTAGTATATACAAGTATATATTAGTGCTAGTTCTTTCATAAATTTTTGCTCATGTTCTTCTCACATCCCACTAAATCTAATGTTTCTCAAATCATAATCATAATTTTCACTTCCATTTGTAAGTGTTCTTGTGGACTTGCTTATTGAACTCTTGCCTTGCAATTACATGCTTTCTTTTTTTTACCTTAGAAAGAATCAATGTTAGACTTATTTAGTTTTTGCTCAATCTAATTTACATTAACACTAAATTTTATAATTATATAGGGTTCCATAGAAATTTATCACTACTAATTATTTAAATTGTATTGCCTTAAACACTTATGGATGAATTATAAATTAAAATTTGTAAGTCATCTATATAAGTGAATTTATAAAGTTAATTTAACAAAATTTTGAAAAATCCATTTTGTTTCAAAAGAGGGATGTCAAAACTTCAAAAATTTTAAACACTTAAATTCCCCCCTTTATTTTCATAAAAAAATTTCATTTGCCCCCATTTAGCCAAAAACACGGCCATTTTAAAATTTAGCAATAAACCTAAAGACCTATCTCCTCCTTCCCTCTTTCGATTTCTCTCTCTGTAGACCTGATTTGTTTCCATTTTGTAGAGGTGATACTTGCAGCTCTGCTAAGCTGGGTAAAATCGCAGTTATAGCTATGGGGCTCTCCACTACCCAGATTAGCCCGTTCAGACCAATTTGCTCTCCTTATTTCCCGTTTTCACTGTCTTATCCTTGCTGTGCATCTGTGGCTACTTCTTCTCGGCCTTTCTCTAATGCACTTCACAGGTTCACTTCGACCCAAGCCCGAGAAAGACCCCAAGAAAAGGGTTGTAATTACGGGCATGGGATTGGTTTCTGTGTTTGGGAATGAGGTTGATGCTTACTACGATAAATTGCTCGCTGGAGAGAGTGGAATAGGACCCATCGATCGGTTCGATGCGTCCAAGTTCCCCACTAGATTTGGTGGACAGATCCGAGGGTTTAGTGCAGAAGGCTATATTGATGGAAAGAATGATAGGAGACTTGATGATTGTTTGAGGTATTGCATTGTCGCGGGTAAGAAGTCGCCTGAAGATTCGGATCTTGGAGGGGATAATCTATCCAAGGTTTGAAATTGGTTTTCGAGTTTTGATTTTATGCGTCTTTTTTAATGTTTTTTTTCCATCGTTTTGCTTGGTGGGTTTTTTATTTCATGCCTCTGCATTTCGGGAATTTTGTCATTTGGTTTTGGAAATTTTGGTTCTGTAGGTTGTTTGATTGGTAATTTAATATACACAGATACAGAGAGATGAAAATTGTTATTGTTATTAATCGTTACTTACGGTTGGTATTTTTATATTATGAAGCCAATCTTTTGAAAAATGATAAACATGCAGGATAAACTGATTTCATCTTGAATAATTCATTGTGTTTTTGCCCCTTGGCTTTGGTTTCTTTTAAATTTGTCTTGCGCATCTTCTAGTTAGCTTTAGTTGAAAAGTATGCAAGCTGGAATTGGTTTATTTATTTATTTTTTTTTGTGTCTTTCATCCGAATCTCAATTTGAATTCATCATTGATTACAGACATAAAGCACACATGCATGTTGTTGTTTTACAAATGCGTTGGATTTAAAACCAATCCAGTTGTTTCCTCTCTCATGTTCTGAGGCGACAAACTTGTAGCTCCTTTGTTATTGTTTTAAAGCTACAAGATGGTGTGCAATTGCCCTGTATTATCAGAGATTCTTATTTGGATTTTGTTAAAATCGTCCTACAAAATGTACTCTTCTCTTTTTCTCAATTGATATATTTTTTTTCAAACATTTACGAATCAATATGATTTTGAGAAGGTAAGGAGAGTTGCCTTAACCCCTAGTATTTGTTTTATGCGAGTTGTACTTAAACTAGATTTATGTACTTTCTTTCTCTCACAGATGTATGCCTAATCTGTCTGCTTGGTTTTTATGTGCACTGTAGGTTGATAAAGAGCGAGCTGGTGTGCTTGTTGGAACAGGGATGGGTGGCTTTATAGTCTTTTCAGCTGGTGTTCAGGCTCTAATTGAGAGAGGACACAGGAAAATTACTCCTTTCTTTATTCCTTATGGCTGTATCGATTTTTTATAGCTAGGTGTACAGCATTTTTCTTCACCTCCACCAGATATTCAACCAAGTTAATTTGTCACAGTTGTGGTATAATCTGCATTTCAAGATTACTGCAGATTCTCTATCTCATTTGATTTAGAAAGCATGTTTCCCAACTCCTAAGTCTTTGTGCCACATGGGAAGGTAGTTCAATAGTCTCCCTTGCATTTCCAGAAATTTGTCATAGGTTACATGTGTTCTTCCTGATGTTGATGTTTACTGCACTTTCATGACATACTTGGGAACATAATTTTCCTTCCGTAGCCTTTTATATTTTGTGCATGTGCTCTATGTGGCATGAGATTCATAGTTTCTGCTTTAAACTTTGTCTTAGTTTGATAGACTTATGTTTAATATTGCAGTCCTATGAAATATTTTGCTGTGTTTGATTGGTACTTAGATGGAGTTTCATTTTGTGATTGCTTAAAGAGAAGGTTATTAAAATTATATGTTTGATTATGACTTATATATAAGCTATAGTTAAAGTTGAGAGCCCTTATAATTACATTTTTTCCAGTTGCTTCTGAACTAGTGTTATGAAGTTACTGGCCAATAAACTACCAGATAATCCACAAAAGTTATACAATAATCTGCAAATGGTTCAAAATTTGAGATAAAAGTTCAAGTAAATAGTAACTTTAGGCCTGTTTGTTATTTTGTGCACTACATTGTTTGAATTTTAAGGAAGATATTTCTAATTTTTGGAGGGATAGAAATCTGATCTGGTAGATGAAAGTTTCAAATATGCTATTATTCTAACAACTGAGAGTATAGACCAAGGCTTGAACAGATGCCTTAAAGGTAATCCTTTTTGTTAGGAGTTGGCTTGTAGCTTATCTAGGACCTTGAACTTAAACTATCTTGCAAGTCTTTTATTCTAAGCTTTTATCCCTTTCAATTTAAGAAATGCCTCTAAAAGTCTAAACTATAGCAGAACCTGAAACTGATGGGATTCTTGCACTGGAGAGTTTGTTCTTATGTGATTTTTATTTTCTTTTTCTTTTATTCTAAGCTTTGCAATATACTTTATGTGAGCAAGTTTGTCTTTTAATGTTTTCTTCTTTCATTTCTTATCATTTAAAGAAAACATGCATATTATAAGTATGAGTTTGCTCGTTGAGCCTGAAATTTTATATGGATGTGTCTTGTGTTCAATTTTCAGAATGTTTGTTCAGATTTCAGGTTAGGTTGTGTGATTAGGTTGATGTGTAGGTTTGCATATGGGTTTACATATGGATGTAACATGTGGTACTTCATTTTTGTTTTCATTTGCTATTTCAGGGGGTTCCTGTGCAAAAAGGGGCCACGGACTGCGGCCTCTTTGTCATGAGGTACACGAAGGAAATCTGTTATGACAAGGAGCTTCAGTTTGCAGCTAAGGTGAGAATTTTAATTATTTTCATTTTTTATATAATAGTATTGTATTTACCACATGTGGCTAACCAAAATGTGATTCATTTTTCAGTGGCTACGCAGAGGCAAATTGGAGTATAGTGATGCCGACATCAACGAGATTAGGATTGACTTCGCCAAATATTTCATGAAGCGTCATTCAAGTTGAAGCTAATAGTATAATTCAGTGATATATGTATAATGTTAATTTTTTTTTTAAGTTTGTTAATATGTTGAATGGTTGAATTTGTGGAGGTTTTTTTATTCCCAAATTTGCAATCCTCCATTGTAAAGTGTTGTCTTATATGTATAATGTACAGTTTAACAGACAATGGTGGTGAAATGAAAATGAACATTGAAACTATTGTCTAATATTCAGTGTGCCACAGTAATTAACCGTTGTATTTAGCGTCCTTCTACAAACGGTTTTAGATTAATTAACCGTTGTATTTAGCATCCTTCTACAACGGTTTTTATCTTCATTAGACAACGGTCAAAAAGCATTGTCTAAACTATTATCAGACAACGGTTAAAAACCGTTGTCTGATAAAACTAAAAATCGTTGTGGAAACCATCTTCAGACAACGGTTAAAAATCGTTGTCTGAAATGCTATCAGACATCGCCTCAATAGACAATGGTTTTTGTCTTCATCAGACAACGGTCAAAAAGCGTTGTCTAAACCTTCATCAGACAACGCTTAAAAACCGTTGTCTGAAAATTTAGAAACCGTTGTGGAAACCATCAGACAACGGTTAAAAACCGTTGTCTGAACCATCATCAGACAACGGCCAAAAACCGTTGTCTGATAAAATTAAAAACCGTTGTGCAAACCTACATCAGACAACGGTTTTAAAACCATTGTCTGAAATGCTATCAGACATCGCTTCAATAGACAACGGGTTTTGTCTTCATCAGACAACGGCCAGAAAGCGTTGTCTGATTCAGTTTTCCTTGTAGTGAAGTTTGGATTGGCAGACAAGTTTGGACTAGCCGACACGTTTGAACTAATGAGCCAATTCAGTGGTTTTGTTTTGATGTCTCCCCCTGACCACTGGATTGGGTTTGAAAGTAATATTCTGTTTCCAAAAAATCACAGTCCATAGTGGTGTACATGTGTTGGTTAACAGGGTCATAACATCTGTATCCCTTTTTTTGGGCTCCATACCCCATAAAAACACACTTAATCACACATGCATCAAGCTTTGTACGATTAATCTTCGGGATATGAACATAGACTGTACACCCAACAATTCAAGGAGGAAGGGTGAGGACCGATGGAATTTGGGTAAGCTGGGCTAAGGTATCAAGTGGAGTTTTAAAGTTTAGAATTTTTGTGGGTAATCGATTTATTAGGTAAGTAGTTGTGGCAATAGCTTCTGGCCATAGGTTTCTTAGTACATGAGATTCTATCATTTGGGCTCGGGTCATTTCTAAAAGAATCCTATTTTTCCGTTCGGCCACCCCATTTTGTTGTGGAGTGTAAGGACAAGTGGTTTGGTGAATGAGTCAATGGGTTCTGAAAAACTCCTGAATACTGTGGTTAATATATTCCCCCCCATTGTCAGAACGTAGTATCCTAATTTGTCTTTAGTACTGTGTTTGAACAAGGTTATAAAACATAACAAAATTTTCAGATACTTCTGATTTATTTTTTAAAAAATAAACCCAACTAATCCTAGTGCAATCATCAATAAAGAGAAGGAAATATAAAAAACCATTATGACTAAGTATGGGTGCAGGCCCCCAAACATCAGAGTGTATAAGTGCAAAAGGCATATCAGTTCTAGTATTACTCTGTGAAAAAAATTTACCTATGACTTTTAGCTAAGATACAGGTCTCACAGGACACATGATTATTGTTCTTAAAAAACTTAGGAAACAGAATTCTAAGGTACCCTGTAGACGGATGTCCAAGTCTTCGGTGCCATAACCAAACTTGCCGATCCACAGTCCCGTGAGCCAGCATTATGGTACCTTTTTTGTCCACTTCGTCCACTTAGTACAGGTCTCCGTGTTCAATGCCACGTCCAATAATCCTCCCTATCTGGATATCCTGTAGAACACAAAAAGTTGGATGCATCAGTACAGAACAATTTAGCTCTTTAGTAACATGACTCACTGATAAGAGTTTATGAGATAGACTAGGCACATATAAGCAATTGGAAACTCTAAGATTTGGGAAAATTTCTATTTCTCCTGCCCCTTCAACAGATGAGTACCCCTCATTTGCAGTTGGAATATAAGTTTTCTGAGGAGTTGTTCTTGATTTAAAGTCTAATGGTTCATATGACATCGTATCAGTAGCCCCACAGTCTAAAAGCCAATTTTTTAATTTTTGTGGTTCTCTTTCGATATTTTTGGTTTCTAATGGATCATCTTTACTCCTTGTGAACAAAGTAGGAGCTAAATTGAAATTTGCAGAAAGTTCAGGTCCTTTCTCATTAACTTCAGAAATTCCAAGGGCAGAAGTGCAATTTCTAGAAAATTCAGGTTTAAATGAGGCAAAATTAAAAGAGTAGGGTTTTAAGGGAAATTCTCCCCCAAACCCTTTACCTCCTTCGTTCCCTTTCTGTGATTCATTTCCAAGAGCAACCGAGGCAACAGCCGCCTGATACCCTCTCCTAATCTCTTCCTCTCTGGTACTGATAGTGGCTTCGTTGCCTACCACGACCACTGCAGCTCTTCCCTTGGCTCCCTTCTTTTTGTTATCTGTCCACCAGTCGGGGTAGCCGATTATTTTGAAACACCATTCTTTCGTGTGCCTCGTTCCCCCACAATGGCTACACTTGAGTTTTGATTTATCCACTTCCTCACTCCGGAATGATGATTTAGCCACTGTTCGGGCGAGATTTGACCGGGATTTGGCTACAAGGCCTTGACCAATTTGTGAGGCTTCTGGATTCAATTGTTCATCTCTCTCTGGTCCAGTATGCCTCGCCGTGCAGCCTCTCTTATGATCATAGCATACGCCCTTTCGACTGATGGGAGAGGATCCTGCTTAAGGATGTCCCGCCGTTCCATTTCAAATCGGTCATGTATTCCGGTGAGAAACTGGAAAAGTTTCATTTCTTGTTGAATCCGATTGAAGGTATCAATATCTTCCTGGTGCTTCATCGGATTGGGCATCCGGCGATCTATCTCTTTCCAAATTGCCTGTAAGTTTCCAAAATATTTTTCAATGGTCATATTTTCTTGTTTGAGATTGTTGGATTTTACTGTTAGATCAAAAATTTGCAGGGAATCGCTGCCCGTTTGGAATGTTGTGGCGACACTATCCCACAATTCTCTGGCAGTTGCATGCTGAACATATTGAATAGCTAGATCTGCTTCTATATTTTCTATTATCCATGAGAAAACAATCAAATCTGATTGTTTCCATTTAATGTAGGTTCCATCAGATGAAGGTGGAGGAGAGGCTCCCAGTATATGGTCGAGTTTCCCTCTGCCTCTGATTGCAATCTCCATTAATCGAGACCAGAGGGTGTAATTGAATTCATTTAGCTTGACTGTTAAATTAACAGCTTGGTTGTTGGTGGTTTCTGTTTAGCTAGATTTGTTGGTTAAGTTTTGGAGAATCTGTAGCAGTTGAGCGACAGAAGCATCCATGTTTGGTGTTTCAGTTGCTCCTGTTGAAGTTGAGCTCTCGGACTCACCACTCATACTTCCAGGTAAGTTGAATTTGGATAGATGATGAAGCTCAGATAAGAACACAGTTAATTGTGATCAAACCGAGCTCTGATACCATGTTAAAAAGAATTCAAAGTTTTTTTTTTCATATTTTATTGATCTTCTGCCATTACATCTTTATACACATTATTTTTTCTAAATTGGTTTGATTACAATAATTACAATTGCTTGATTGTAGGGATCCAGAATAAGAGCTTTCCTTTCTAGGATAATTTTCTTTTTTCTGTTTTCTAACATATTTATCCACATTGAGATTGAGTTTTGCTATCTACCATTTGACAAATAAAATTTATAAGCAAATTTAAATCTTAAGTTAGAATTTTCATTAAAACACTAGCTATTAAAAGTGGATAAATATTTCTAAAAGACTAAGCCTCTTATTAATCTTATAATTTTTCTCTTAAACTTATAAGAATAATTTTCTCTTAACTAGTAAAAATTTTCTGTCTTATGTTGTAAAAATGCTTTGGCCATAAACATATTTATAGCCATAAAATTATAATATTTTATAATTTTAAGTGGCATATCTCATATTAATGCACCAAGCACTAAATTAATGTGCCAATCATTATATTTATTTTATTATATATTTTTATAATTTTTAATTATTTATATATTATAAATATAAATAATAATTTAATATATATAATAATATTAACTAAATATTATTATAATTATATATATATTTAATTTAATTATTTATCTAACAAATATATAAATAATAATTTAATATATATAAATTTATCCACAAAATATTATTAATTAATTTATCTATTCAAAATAAAATATATATATATATATGTAATTTGCTACTAATAATATTAATTATATTCTCGGTACTAGCAAATAACATAATAATATTCCATACAAACTAAAAATATTATTTATTTTAATAATTAAATTCTCTAATTTAATTATTTAATAATAATAATTAATCCATTAGCAAAACTCAGAACACTCGTTAGTATGCGACTACATAGATTCAATGCTAAAGTGGTAATAAATTGATCAAAGCAATTTATTAATTAAAGTTGCCATCTAGCAATACTCTTTAATGACCAAATAGCATGAAGTAAATAATTACCATCAAGAACCCGTAGAAGAATAATGTAATATTTTCTTTTGTCGTTATAGCTTTAGGTCAATCTTAGGACATGATTACCATATCAAATCCTAATAAATTGCCGACTATGCTTCATGTCAATTATAAATGATAAGTGATTAATTTAAGAAACTCATTTCTTCTTTATTCATATGCCATGACCAATGTCTTAATTAGGCTAATTATAATTAATGACAACATAAGGCTTAAACTCATTACTAAGAGATGATATATTCCATCTTGATCAATCATTAATTCTACAAATATTTAATTATACTCTATATCTTTTCACCTATTGGTCTAAGATAGTAAGTGTCCAGTATTAAAGTATAATAAATAACTTGTCAATTATTATGATGATCTCAGGTAAAAAAAACTTTTAAATTGTATTCTTCAAAAGAATATCCTATTGACAATTTATTAGTAATTTTAGCCATTATGAATTCTCTATTGAGTCAGTTCAATGGTTATATCTCTATATGTACAATTTATATATGTAATTTAGTTAACCAGAACAATTAATCTCTATCTTATAGAGACCATCATATATATATTGATCTAATTGAATCATTAAAACCCTATTTGATGAATCTATAATAAAGAATAATTTTAGATTAAATTATAGAAGACTTGAGTCTCACTATCAAAATCTCCATATTGATAATACATCCTAAAATTTAATCAATGCAATATTACATTTTGAAAATTAAACAGAATGTCAAAATATTATAAATATCACATATCAACAAGATATGTTCAAATTGATTACGGGTAATTGGAGCTAGGCATATTATATATACCTAGAAGCTAGTATATGGTAAAATTTCCTTATCATTTGGCTACCACTTTGCCCATTTTTTCAAATTATATAAGCAATGATATATAGTTTAAGGTGTGGAAAATGAGTATTTCACTGACAATAAAAACTTTCGTTTGGAGGCTTCTTCGTAATTTACTGCCAACTAGGGTAAGATTGAGAGAGAAGGGTGTGATGGTTTCTATTGGTTGACTATTCTGTTTTAATGAGAATAGGATCATGTCTTTCTCTGTGTACACGTGCTGTTATGTGTTGGGCTTTGTTGAGTGTGAATACAGCTTTCACTAGCGTAGAAGATTTTCTTGTCTTTTCTTTGAATAATCTAAGTAATGATATGATTGAGAAGTGTTGTACAGTTTTGTGGAGCTAACTATGGCTGCTGTTTGTTTAACGAGAATGGCCGATTCAAATTCATAAAAATTATGAATTTTAATCTTAATCAATAAGAGTCAGTTTAATAAAAATTTAAATTTTTAAAAGACAGACGGATTTCGACTTTGCTTTTGATTTAAATCGCATATTCAAATTAATTTTAATAATTTATTTTTTAATAAAAATAACTTAATAATATTTTTTATGAGATTAACACTTAATTTATAAATTTAATAACATAAGTTAAATTAAATAATATTAATTGTTAAAAAATAATACAAAATTAATAATGATTATTATTAATAATAAATAATATTAGTAATAATAATGGTAATAATAACAAATTTTTACAAATATAATTTTTTCATTATAAATATATGTATTAAATTATATAGTTTTATATTTTTAATATTGAAATTGAAGTGTAAGAAAAAAATTTTAAAAATTAACTCTAAGATTTTAGTTTTCAACTAAAATTTATATATATTTTTTTAATATATGTATATGTTAGTAATATATATTTTTTATAACACATTAATTTTTATTTTTAATTTTAATTTTTTATAGTTCATAATCTGAACTGCTGATTTTAGTTTTGGTTCAAAAAATTATGAACTTAAACTAAACCTTTATAATCTAATCTTGACTTCGGCTAGGAACTGATTTTCCCGATTTTGATCCAATTCACGAATAGAACTGCCGATTCATGGTCTGGTTCCCAGTTCATAGTGAACCATGGCCATGGTTATGTGCAGCTTACGGAAGTTTCAGAATGATTGCTTATGGAACAACAAGCTTGTTAATCCTAATTATATTATTTTGTTTGCTCTCAATCAGTGGCAGGACTGGAAGTCTTCTTTAGAGCATAGGACCGACGTGATTTAGCCTCATACTCATGCAGCAAGACCTGTGGTGGCGAGATGTATTACCTGGCAAGCTCCAGCACTGGGTCGAGTCAAGTGCAATGTTGACGCGGCTTCATTTGTGCATGAGAAGAAGAGCGGTGTTGGTGTAATCCTTAAGGACCAGCACGGACATTTCATAAGGGCGACATCGTTTAGTTTCTGGGGCAATTTTGAGTCTCGTATAGTGGAAGCTATGAGAGTTAGAGAAGCTCTTTCTTGGATTTACAATAATGGTTTAGTTAATGTTGATTTTGAGATGGACAATCAAGAAGTGTTTTATGCTTTAATTTCTAGCTCCTCTGATTTGTCTATGTTTGGGACTATTATTTCTGACTGTCTACATATTGCTAATAGTATTTCAGGTAACTATTTTTATTGAGTTAAGAGACAAGCTAATAGTATTGCATATGCAATTGCTAGAGTAGCGCTTTCACATGCTAGCCCTCATGAATGGTTTACAATTCCTAATTTTCTTCGTGAGTTTGTTACTATTGGTCCAGGTTTTGAGGATCGTAGACTGAGTGTATTGGAGAGGCCTGTTGGCTGAGGTTTAGAATGATCCTTCGTGCATGTTATTATGTTTTGAGTTTTAATAATAGTTCCTTTTTTTCTTCAAAAAAAAATTTAAATAACTAATTTATTCCATATTTCAAATTCAACATATAAATTTTTAGTACTTAATTTTAATTTTGCCAAATATCGACCAAATCAATAAGTATATTAAGGAATTTGTTCAAAAATATCTCAAAAATAAAATTATTTTAAACTTCCACTTTTCTTTTTTTCTTTTCCTTTTCAAAAATGCCACTTTTTAATTCTTAATTTTAAAAATTATCTCTTTCAAATATATACATCTAGTATATTAAAAATATACTCCATTTAAAAAGTTAAAAAAATAATGTATAATATAATTGTCCCATACAATAATCCTCCAAAAAGTGATATATCCCACTGATATGGTGCATCTTTACTGCTGCTTTAGTATTATTGAATGTATTTGCTATTGCTTTGATCTAATAATATATTTAAATGAAAAAAATAGCATTTTAAAATGTCACGAGTAATGACTTTTCAGTGTTGGAAGGAAGGTGTCGATATTATAAATATCTAAATTCAGACAAAATTAGTGACATTTGCTTATCTTTCTTCTGAGGTAAAAGTTCAATTATATATACAAAGTTTTAGTTTTTTCTTTATAACCACGGGTATCTCTAAATTGATTAGACCAGAATTAATCTTATTCGTACTAGGTTGATTTATTGAGAGATAAAGTGTTCTTAATAAATAGTGATTTCATTCACAAAAATTGAATACTTGACCTATTGCTTGAGAGATGAGAGTGCAGACCTACTCACACAAATCACTTGTTAGTATACAACGTTTTTATTTTAATTACATTTACTTAAAACCATATCAGTTCTGAAGTGGATTGATTAGATTAGATAACTAGTTTCGGTATCACTAACCAATTATTATTATTATTATTATTATTATTATTATTATTATTATTATTATTATTATTATTATTATTATTATTATTACTACATCAAAAAGTAATTAGGTCATATGAGATTCTCAATGAAGTAAAAATATTATTTTCTAGTGTGAACTCAAAATTCAAAATTTAAATTTAAATTATTAAGAGATTTTTTAATTATCTAATCATTATTATGTATATAATATGTTAATTTAAAGATTTATATTTCATATTTTCTTATATAATTTTTACTATAACTTTTACAAATATGTAATTTTTCCTTTTTAAAAAAATAATATATGATAATAACCTTATTGTCAAATATATTGTATAACTTTTCTTGAATCGAATGGTATTGGAAATTATGATGTAGAGAATTTAGGTATACATAAAAACGATTATCTGGTCTCATCTTAGATTTAAATATTATGCATTTTTTTGTTAAAATTGTTGGAGCTTCTTAGTTTTGTTTAGTAAGAATATATCTCATATTGATTAAATATAAAATATATAAATGACTAAAATAGAAATAAGACTTTCCGACTTTAACAGTTAATTTTTAAGGTTAACTTTCATAAATTTCTATTACAAAATTTATTATTATTTATTATGTGATTAATTGAATTTTTTTCTTTTATTAAAAAAAGGTGGATATTATATTTTGTGAATATACGATTTTGAAGCTAAGCGGTAAGTAGTTCCATTAGCAAATGGAATTCTAAGAAAGTGTGCGAGTGGAAACTGAATACTAAAATTCTTCAAGTTCATGGCCATTAGGCTTATTCTATCATAGTGGTTTTGCCACTTTCTAAGCTCAACCAATCTCCTCCGTTTTTTTTTACACATCTAAATCACTATATAACAGCTACCTTATTTACAAAAAGAAATTAGCAAGCAAAAGGCTCACAAACTCTTATTCTCATGCTTCATCACTAACCCTTTGCTTGTAATAACATTTTTGTCTTTGATTTATCACGTAATAATAACTCCATTCCCTTGTGCTTATGACAAATCATGCCCTCGTTTGCAAATGATCGTTAAGTATGGTGTTTGGGCTGCTATCAGGGATTATTATAGGATTGCTGCTTCCATCCTTCGCCTCCACTTTCACGATTGTTTTGTCAATGTATTTGATATATGTCAAAGTCCAACTCTAAATGAGATTTCAGTGCTACTAATTAATGAATATTAATGATTTAAGTTGTTATTGATGAATTATATATAGGGTTGTGATGGATCAATACCTCTTGACGACACAAAAGAGATGAAAGGAGAGAAGAATGCTCTTCCAAACCGCAACTCAGCTAGAGGATTTGAAGTTATTGACAGTATCAAAGCCGAGGTTGAAAGAGCTTGCCCTTCTACGGTTTCATGTGCTGATATATTGACTATTGCAGCAAGAGAAGCTGTCCTTTTGGTAAAATAATAACCATATTTGTATATTGTTAGAGAATGTTTAATTATATCTGCAACTCTTCTGTTGTTAGTTAATTTTATGATTCAGTCTGGAGGGCCTTATTGGTCAGTTCCACTAGGCCGGCGAGATGGATTAACGGCAAGTGAGAAGGGAGCTAATGCAAACTTGCCGGCACCTTTTGAGTCACTAGAAAATATCACTGCCAAATTCACAGCACACGGTCTTGACTTAAAGGATGTTGTAGTCCTCTCAGGTCTTCTTCTTCTTCTTCTTCTTCTTCTTCTTCTCTCCCTTCTTTAATTTACTCATTTTCCCCCATTTATTAGAAAAATATAGCAAATGCCAATAGTAACTCCAAAACTGAAATGCTGGGAGTTCATAGATTCAACTCTCGAGCTTAATTTGAAGTACTTACTTTGCTTTTTGGGTGTATAACAGGGGCACACACCATAGGTTATGCTCAGTGCTTCACCTTCAAGAACAGGCTGTTTAACTTCAAAGGGTCTGGCAAGCCTGATCCTGAACTTGATTCTTCAACTCTTGCAAATTTACAAACTGTGTCCTAACAAAGATCCATCAAATAGCAATCTTGCTCCTCTTGACTCAGCAAGTGCTGATAGATTTGACAATTCATACTATCCCAACATTGTTAGCAATACTGCTCTTCTTGAATCTGATCAAGCTTTAATAACCGATTCGAGTACTGCTGCTATGGTTAATTCCTATAGTACCTATCCTTATCTTTTCTCCCATGATTTCGCTGCATCAATGGTGAAAATGGGAAATATTGGGGTGCTTACAGGAAGAAAAAGGGCAAATTAGAAAGAAATGTGGGTTTGTAAACTAACTAGCTACGTACCATATTGCATATATACATATAATGTTGGTCTCTTTGTGGAACATAAAATAATTTGTATATATAGCTTATTAATGTTCCAATAGTAAAGTGTATGAATAACAATTATCATAGGTTGCTAAAGGTTCTAATATTAAAATTCTTCTTTCAATGTTAAAAAATAGTTATCTTTAATCCCACTTAGAATTTGGATAAATTAATTAATAAAAAGTTTTTAAAAAAGGGGAGAAGAAAGGGTGCAGAAAGATTCAAAAAAGAATCCGACAAGGGAGTGCTTGCATTCCAAAAAGAAGATCAGAGAAAGAAAAGCTGGCAGATGCCTACTGAGCTCCATGGCGGACCCAGGATTAATTGTTGAGGGGGCCAAAAATAAAAAAACAATTATACAATTAATAATATTAAAAAATATTAAAAATCTATTAAATGATAATAAATATACATTGCAAAGTAATCTCAAATTACATTTAAACTATCAGTTCTAATATATCAAAAAAAATGTTTAAGTCAAGAAAATATTCTTAAATTTATATAAAATTTTTATCAATATAAAAATATAATCAATTAAATTAATCAAAGTGAGTTTCAATATATGCCCAAATATCTAATTAAAAATAAAAAATTTTTAAACATACAAATAATAAAATTTATTAATATATGAAGATTTTACAATATGATTGTTCTAGTAGCTTAATTATACTTTATTAATCAAGAGCCTAAAAACTAGTGCAAATTAATTTTTTATAAATTAAAAAGAATAGTTATTATAAATAAAAATAATCAACTAATTATTTAAACTCTTTCATTTCAAATTTAATTAAATTAAAAAAATTCTCCTTTTTCATGGTCATATTGACTCACCAACAATATTTAAAACTAAAAGCACCTAATAAAAATTAAAAAAATTATAATATTTAAATGGTTTAAGTATTATTAAGATCACTAATTTTCTAACTTTGTCTCTTATAAGAAAGATAAAATAAAATTAAAAAAATCTCAAATTATCTCTACTAATAATACATCTCCACCATATAAAATTATATTTGTTAATTATAAAATCGCTATAATTAATTAAACTCATGCTTTAATAATTAAATATAATCTCTAATTATGTGTAATTCAAAAAAATCAATGGAAGTAAAGAAATAATTTAATAACTCAATAATAAAAATTTAGGATTGCTAATTATAATTTGGATAATATAATGAAGTTTTAACAAAATTATTACTTTAAAATTCTTATTTATCTTTATTAGAGCTCGATTATTCAAATAAATTAAGAAAAAATTAAATTTGAATAAATTAAAAATTCAAAATTTACAAAACAAAATATAAATTAGAGTAATTTACTTACTAATTATAGATCCAACTTTGATTATCCAATTTACTTCAAGAATTATCTGCAAATTTAAAGGGAAAAAAAAAGGAAAAAAATGAAGAGAAGCAAAGGAAGAAGAAGGAAAGCAAAGAATTAATTGAGAGAATTTTCGTAGGGAGACACTGAGACAGAGAGTGAAAATTGCTAACTGTGATTATGTGAACTCCGTGAGTTTTGGGTAATTAGTAGAGGGGCCCAAAAATGAAAAAATAAAACTTGTTAGTGGGCTGGGGGGGCCCAAAACTGGAAAAAAATAATATCATATATTAATTAATATATATATATATATATATTTATATATAATACTTTAAAAAAAATCTTGAAGGAGGGCAGGGCCCCTCCCACTATATACGTGGTTATCATAATCATAACATCTTCATCACCAAGAAACATATTTTCTGGTTTTCATATTAGATTCTCTATGTACACTCTCTGACCTCTTTATATGCCTTCAATCGTGTTGCTGTTCTTTTGCTTTTAACCATTTTTACATCTGCAGTAATTGACATATATAAATACATTGACTCCACCAATATATTGTTAGAAATAAGATAGCAGAAAATATTTATATAGTTTAACTTCACACGAATAACTTCACATCAATAACAAAATAAATAAGAAAATATAAATCGAAAAAGATAAAAGAGCAAATGAAAATAAAAGAAAAGACAAATTGAGCATAAGCTTACATCTACCGGTGAAGAAGAGTTAAATTGACAATGTAGATATATATATATATATATATATATGTGGTGTTTTGTCCAATATGGATACACTTATGACTTGTGAGCAAATAATGATCACTTGGAAAATGGATATGTTGAGATATGAGATAAGAAATAGGAAAAAAATATTGAAATGTGAAAGTAATCATGAAAAGAGATAATCACTTGATAAATATGGAAAAGGAATGATATATGAATAATATATGAACATGGGGAGATGATATGAGAAATATTAAAATAAAAATGGTAAATGAATATGTAATGTGATGAAATATGAATTCTAATGTAATATGTAATTTGTACATGCTTGTGAAAGGTGTTAAATTGTGGAAAAGAGACATATTATATTACATACTTGTGAAAGGTATTAAAATGTGGAAAAAAATCACATTGTAAATGTGACTCAAAGTTATATAATGAGGTAAAGTATGGAAGTGATTATGAGTGGGTTGATCACTTGATAATTATGGAAAATTATGAGAAGTAAATGAAAATATGGATCTAAAATGTGGGAACTAAGCAAAAGTTATGAAAAGGATGTTGAATGATTTATGTGTACTCTGTGAATTTTATACTTTAACTAGTTGCCAGAATATTGTATTTGGTAGTTGGCATACCATGTGTGATGGGATGAGACACTGGGCATCACAGAAATGTTACTATACCCTTGAGAGAGACACATAAGCTGTCAGAGATATGCTTATGCTGTAGATGAGACACTGTGTGTCACAAATATTGCGACGTCCACTAGCGAGACATAGTGGTATCATTGATGAGATAGGCCAAAACAATGATTATGAGACTAGGTTATTGTATAAGAAATTTGGGCCCAATGCATGTGGTTGCTTATATTTTGTATACAAATTATTTTAAGTAATACTTAGATATGATGTATGTTTGAAATATAATGTTGTTATGTTATTGTTGTATTGTATGTACCACAAAGTTATATGACTTAGCGCATTTTTATGAATTATGCAGGTCGGAAAGCTACGGATATGAGGGGTATCTAGAATTTTAAAGTGTCACATGACCAACCATGCCAAAAGTGCATACATGTATAATTTTTATATTAATATAATTTAGATTATTGTATATATTGTATACATTATATTAAGTTTATGTAAGTGATGTTGCGAAAGGTTCTAAAAGTATTAACTGTGTTTACTGAGAATGTATGTTTATAACATAAAGAGTTCTGGGAATATGATGTATGTATAAATATATTTGTGATGATGAAATTTTAATTGGAAGTATGTGGATATAAATTAATGATGTGAAAGATCTTTGAATGGTGTGAACTTTGGGAGTGTAATAAATTTTATTTGCAAGTTGGGTTGTTTGTTGTTTGAAATTTATTAGAATTACATGCAAAACTCTGGCGAATTTTTTTCAGAGAATTTTTTTATAAAATTTTCTGATAATACTGAATATAATTGTTATTAATACAAAAATTAAATTTCTAAAAGTGTAATTATGAGATTTTCACAGGCAATTTTGGTGGTACTCTTATTTTTTGTATATGTATACTATGTATACGTGATATATGTAGAATATGTATATAGAGTATAAGGGTATTATATAATATAATATTGAATTTCATCACAGTTTAGCAATACATAAGATTGAGCTGCATTATACTCTTCATCTGTCAAATGCCTTGATTTTACTCTTTCATAGGGTCTTTTAGGAATAATGAATATAGAAAGAGTTCCTTTACAAGGTTCCACATCATTATTACACGGAACTTTTTTTATCTTTGTATAAACATATGGCTTAAAGTAATGGGAACAAAAATTTGTTGCTTTTTCAACTAAATAGACATTACAAATTGAACCTCCAACCCTTGCATTATTAGTTACTTTCATTTTAAAGTTCCATAGAAATCTATATTATTAATAAACAATATTTGTTATTTCATAATTTACAATTTTTTGAACTTTAAATGGGAAATTAAAAATTTTCACATACCTCTCAAATTTATACATCCAACAATATTGAACTAGCCTTGCAACTCTTGCTTCATAAGGTAAGTGCATAGGAAGATGTTTAATTGAATCAAAAAAGCTTGAAGGAAATATATGTTCTAATTTGCACAAAATCACATGATTTTTTTCTTCAAGTCTATTCATCTCTTCTTCTTTGATCACAGTACATATAAGATTTTTAAAAAATAAGCTTAACTCAGGTCAAAACTTTTCACACTGTTAATGGCAACAATTCACAAAAAGCAATTGGGATTAGCCATTGCATGAACACACGATAATTGTTGCTTTTCATATCAAAAAGCTTATATTTACGCATATCAACATGCCTTGCCATATTTGAAACATATCCATCTGGGAACTTAAGTCTTGTCAACAAGTCACAGAAAACCTTTTTTCCTCTGCACTTAAGCTATAAAACGCTTTAGGATATTTCCCAATTGCTTCATTTTTCTCATGCTCTTTATGCTTACAATATATCCTAATGTCCTCTCTTGCCTTTTCATTAGCTTTTGTTTTGCCTTCAACATTCATCACTGTATCAAACATATTTTCAAAAATATTTTTTTCAAAGTATATAACATCAAAATTATGTCAAATAAGATTAGAACTCCAATAAGGCATATCCTAAAATATATTGTGCCTGTTCCAACCACATGACTTACAAATAGTATCATTCCATTTATCAGAACCAAGTTTTATTACTTTCTTCAATTTCAAATCATCTATTTCCTTTAGAACTTGTTGCCTAGTCAACATATTGGAGGTGGAGACTGTTTAACTTTATTCCATGTGAAATCATTTTTTTTTTCTCTAAAAGGATGATGTGCATGTAAGCATTGGCTATGGCAATCAAACCATGAAACTTTCCCACCATTTGAAAGGCTAAAAGCTTTTGAATGTTCCATACAATATGGGACGGACTTGTCATTTTAAAACACCTATGTCTGGATGCCATTCTAGATATTTCTTTAGAATCGGACTGGATAGGTTTACACTATATAAGCAAGAGGAATTCAATTTTTTTCTTTTTTTCCTCAAATTTCTAGAGTTCTTGGTCGGGTAATATATGCTATTATTTTTCTCTAGTAACATTATTATTCTCTATTGCAATTTTCTCTGTATCTCTATCTGAGGCCTTAATCGATCTAGTAACTAATATTGTCGTTCTCGATTATGATTTTTTAATATCATATGGGTATTTGTTTAACTTTTTTTATGCGCTGAATGAGTATTTGATTTTAATTTTATTCTACTTGTGATGCATTGCTAGAAATACATTTATAATAGTAATTATAGAGGAAAATATATTTGGTTGAATTTGCATCATTTGTGCCTTCTATAAGTTCAACTTACAGTTCAAACCATACAGTTATACAAATAATTTATTGTGTATTAATTCTTACAATCAAGCTGCTTTTCATTATGGCATTTGTATGGCTACTAGACCACTAATGTTCTTGGTTTTGGCTCTGAATGCTAACGTTTCACACATCTCTACCTTGATATGTATAAAAAGAAAAATTGCCCCTTCTCTTATAGACTTTATCTATTATGGGTTCCATTGCATTGAATTAATGTACTATTTTTTATAGTCATTTTAATCTTTCCTTTGAAAATTTGATTGTTTAGTTTGATTATTGATTAGTAAAAAAATATAGCTAGTGGATTGATGTTTACTAATTCCCTTTTGAAATCATGAGCGACTAGTTGAATTTCATTGGTTGTTCACATCTAATGGACTGATGTCTCCTAGTCTCGACAAAACAATAGTAATTCTGGATGCTTATTTTTTTTAATTTTTTTATTAATTTATACCCTCAAAAGTATATACATATATATATATATATACCATTCAAATTTATTCTCGCACTGAAATAACACTTTTTATGCTAGATTTAGCTAATTCGGGTGAATTAAATACCAAATTTAGTGGATTGAAGAAATAACATTAAATCCTAAGACCATAAATTAAATGCAACTTCAATCAAGATAGGTTATACTAAGAACGGAGTTAAATACAGGTTATCTAAGAATAGAGTTAAATATCATACACATGACAATAGGTTCACCCTTATACACAAGCAGCTTTTTAGCATTCCAATAAGTGCATTTGAATACAAACAAAACAATTATCACACCAACTGGTTTTCTTTAGTACATATGCATTCACCATCCTAATAACTCACATCAAATTACCATTCACCTACTAATGGTGATACGACTTTGTCATTTTTTTTAATTCTCTTCCTAAATAAGTAAATCAATAACAATTAGAAAATTGCAAATTAGGAGGAAATAATATATATATATATATATATATAATAAAGCGGGCAAACATGTAAAGTACAAATTTTAAATATTTACTTTTTTTTTTAATTTTCTTATGCCTGTGCTCATACCAAGATTAGCAGCCAAAGACTGAATTATAAGAGCAAAAATCAATCCAATAAGTATGATCCATAGAAACTGAAAGAGATAAAATCTCATGTCAATTAATCAACTCTTTTTCCTTATTATATTATAAAAGTACGATCTAATAGCTCATTTATGAAAATTCTTTTTGTTTTTGTTATAGAGCATTATCTATAGATAATAAATTTAATTTGAATATTTTTATTTATTTAACAATAACTAATATCATTATACTAAAAAAATTACTAATTATTTATCCTCCTTTTAAAGGTGTATTTATAATTTACAATGCCATAGCTTAAACATACATTATATGATTCTAATAATAGCAAAACCAAACCAATTAAAAAATTATTTTAATTAAGATAAATACGTAAATGGCCTAAAAACAAAAAGTAACTATTTTTGTAGCTCAACTTCTTGAGTTCCGAAACTATTTTCCATCCTATTTAAGGACTAGAGGCCCTGCAATTTTGAGAGGAGCTAACCATGTGTCTAGAGCCACTAGTATTAAAGATAAAATCAGAAATAATCTTATACTTTGTTTACTTCTGAGCATATATACACACATTCTCTTTTTTTTTTTTAGTTTTAAAGATGAAACAACAAAATTCCCAATTCTCATTTCGCCAAACCCAAGATCAAAAACATAAAGAGAAGAAGTTAAGAAAATATTATAATAGTTTCCGTGCTTTGGTTCAATTACCTTGATATTGAGAATGAACGGAGTTAATGGCAGTGCGACAGCAGCAAACAACCTACAAGAGACAAGAGAGGCAGTAAGTTGAATAAAGCTTCAATTCAAAAGATAAGATAGGATTAAGAGAGAAATGAGAGATATTTGGACCAATGCAAGCAAAATTAGGTTTAGTTGTCAAAATTACGTCGTATAGAAGTACTAGATTATATTTAGTTTTTAATTTATCTAGGGATTACCTAAGGAAATTATTCACAGGTAATTTCTGGAAAACTAGGAAGGAAATTTTGACTATTAAATTACGTAAGGAAATTATACATAGGAACATTTCCCTAGGTAATCATAGGGTATATTAGAAAATTAATTTTTTAAATTATCCAGAGAATGCACTTATGGGTAAAAAATCTTTTGTTAATCCTTCAGTAATATTTGGTTGAGAAATTCTATTATTAACTTACCAAGGGATTCCTAGAGACTTTACCCACAAATATTTTTCATCGGCAATTTGTAGGTATATGACACATTACCCGGGGATAACCCACAAATTGTTTACCCACAAGCACATTTTCTGGTTAATCCATAGATAAATTTTAGGTAAGAAATTCCCATTGTAATTTACCCACGGATTACCAAGGGATTCTCAATCACCGCAAAAAGTTGTGGGTATATCCTTAGTTAATAATAAATGCTTTTTTCCAATGAATTTCTAACTACTCCCTGTGTAATTTCTAAGTAAATACACAGAAAAGTGATCCGTGAGTAACTTTTCATGTGCAAACTATATTTTTCTTGTAGTGTTATTCTACTGTTCATAAAACGCAATAGAAGTCTAGAACAATTTAGAATAGATCTATTTATATTTAAAAATTATATATATATATATGTTAAAAAACATATTTTAAAACATACCTAGAAGTGAGTTCTTAATATTAAAACTTCAATTGTACGAAGTCTCTTCGCGTATCTACACCGAAACTGAGCTTTATTATCGACCTTTTGATAAATAAAACTAGCTTTTGAAAGTGGATAAACACTTCTATAAGATTAAGCCTTTCTTAATCTCTCCTTATTCTTTTTTCATAAACATATATATAGACACACATTACAAAGAGTTATAACTAGATATGTCTATGATTCAAGAACTGTCGGTTCATGAACTACTAGTTCAGGTTTAAAAAATTCTCAAACATGAATAAAACAACCTATAAGACGGTTTAAAGATGGTTCAGGAATCATTGCTTTTATTTTGAACCTCAATTCAAACACGATTTAAGAGGCAGTTCAAAGAAATGATTCAAAAGGGTAGTTTGAGATGGTTCAAAAAAAAGTTTACAAATGACTTTAATTTTAAATTAGAGAAAATATTTAAAATTAAGATAAATAAAAATAAAATATTGAAATTAATTTACTAAAAAAATGGACTTAATTTTTTTTACTTAATTTTTTTTAAAAAGTTAATTATTCTACATATCATTTTGGGGTTAAAGAGGAATCAAAATCTATACAATTCTCTTACCTTATGTTGTACAAGTACAACCCCCTTACTTTAGTAACTTCCATCGTCGGATGATCCAATAGTCCATTCAGTTCCTACATTATATAAATTTTCATCACTTGATTCATTGATATCTTATTCTCTTAAGTTTGCCTAGGTCACAAAATTAAAAATGATGTCAAAAAATTACAAATGTCACATATTAATTAAAACAAGATGTGTTTAATTATTACATGAGAAATTCGAGCTATGGGTATCATATATTCCTAGCAATGTTATAAAATTAAAATGCATCCATTAGAAAAGTGGTTCACAATTATTTTGTAATTAGTCTTACATTTTCTGTAAAAAATAACATGCGATCGTTTAGTGTAAAAAAAAATTATATAACTGACTCCAATTAACTTGGAAGTAAAATTCAATTTGATTCATATTATTTGATAATCAGGAGATTGGAACTTTAACATTTCTTTTCATCACTACAAGAAAAAACATCTCTAGTCATTGCAAAAATAATAGCTAAAATTATAAATTTATGTGGTTAAAATAGTTAGTCACAATATAAAGTTATGATATTATAAATGACATAACAAAAAGTTTGCCACATATATATATATTTTTTGGCAGCTAAGAGTATATTTATTTTATCACATAAGTAATTTTATTGTAATTAAAAGATTATATATTTTGCTATAAAATAAATAAACTTATAACAACTAATTGATTGCATTAGACATGCTAGATTAATATTTGTGACTATATTAATATTATTTATGACATTAATAATTTTTTTACTAAAAAATGGATGAGTTTGTCATAACTACAAGATCCATATCAACATGTTAGCCATGAATCAAATAAATCTAATGGCTAATAAATTAACTTCTTATTATGATTAAAATATTGCGGCTAAAAATATATATTTAGCTATAAAATTTAAAATTATAACTAAATAATAAAAGTAATTTTCTATAGAAATAATAAATAAACAACAAATTACTTTGAATAAAAATTAATTAGCTATAAATATTATTAAATTATGATAAAAATTATAGACCGTCGCTAATTCGTTTAATTTTTTATGAAATGAAGACAAATTTAGCTATAGGAGTCATTGCTAATCAAGTGCAAATAATTTTTAAAAAAAATAAATATTATTTGTCTATAATCCATCACAAATATTTTTTATTTTTTATTTAAATAAATATTTTGTTGCTAAATTCATCACAAATTCATCGCCAATCTTATATATTTTGCTAAAAAATCATCACTATTTCTAATATTATTTTTTATTTAAAATTTCCATGGCTAAATTCATCATTATTTTTTTATAGTTTTTTATTTTAATAGTCAATAACTAAATCAATAATAAAATTATTAGCAAAATAAAAACATTACAGTTGCACAAACAATAAAACGCACATATCCGCGCAAAGAATGAATAAAAAAAAACAAATATTTTTTTTTGGTCAATGAGTAAAGAATTTTATTGCCAAAGAGAGTGTATTACAAAATAGTTCTGTATATTTAGCGCAAATATTATGTACTAAGCCAAACAGACCCAAGAAATACACAATCATGTGCACAATTAGATGAGCAAAGCAAAATTCTGGGCACTTGCTTTCACCACACCTGCTGCTGCAAGACATATAACCAGCAAAACAAACATACACGACCCACTACAACACAATTAAAGAGCATTAAGATGCATTGAGATAAAGTGAAGCCTCACATAGACAAGTGAAAATGTGCAGCCTCCATTGTTGTCTTGGCATCTTCTACAATTGGCAAAGACATCGGGTGGTTCCAAAAAAGGGAGAAGGAGAATGGAGAAGAGAAGCTTGATGGCTTTCAGGAGGCGGATGAAACCAAAAAAAGAGTAAGGAAGAAGCGAAATCTGATGGCTTTTAGGGTTTAGGTAATTTTATAATTATTTTTTTTCATTTTTATTATATATTTTTATTTTCTGTTTTTATTTTCTTATCAGCAACTTTTAGGAGCAAAGCGAGCATATATTTTTATTTTTTTTGTTTTATTATATTATTTTAACTATATAATTTAACCACTACCTATATTTATGTTTATAAATACTTCATTTTGTAATTGAAATAGAAAAAAACAATTGAACTATACATACGGTTTTAAAGTATATATATTTTCTAGATTAATTTAGTATTTATAAAATATATGTATTCCTAGTTAAGTTCAAATAGGAAATTAAATGTTATTATTTGGCTAACAATATAGTTACAATTAAATAGGAGACCATTTAGTATTATACGGGCAATAATTTTTAATAAATATATTTTTTTAGTTTAATTTAGTATTTATAAAATATAAGTATTCCTAGTTAAGTTTAAATAGGAAATTAAATGTTGTTATTTGGCTAACAACATAGTTACAGTATAAATAGGACAACCATTTAGTATTATACGGCAATAATTTTTAATAAATATAATTTTTCAGTTTAATTTAGTATTTAAAAATTCATATCTTATTAAGCAAAGCAAAATCTCCTATACAATAATTTTTTCTTCTGTCAAAGTAACATTGCCACAATTTATGAGGTACTTTTCAAATTATATCAATGATTCACTTGTTATCCATCTAAGTATTTTATTATGATTATTTTTCTATTTCTTAATGTGCTTTTCTTAATATTTCTATTAGAATTAATTCATGGCATGTATTAATGTAGTTGGTTTTATGGCCATTTTTTAACTAAGTATTTTAATTTTTTTAACTATTTCAAAGTTTATAATTCTAAATTTCAAAGTTTATTCGCAATTTTAATTTTTAAATTTTCGTTTTTTATTGCAAGTTATTAATTTAGAAATTTGTTTAACTTATTTTATTGAAACATAAACAAATTTTGAATTATTGATACCGATATTTGGATATTCATATATTTAATGAACAATAGAATAGAAGTTTCCTAAAATTAAAATTTTGAAATTGGGGTTTTAGGGGAATAATGATTTTCGACTATCTCAGTGGTTTTTTTTTTTTGGAATTTTTTTTATGAACATAAATAGACTAGTGACTATTCAAATGACTATGTATTACACTGTAATTCAGGTTAACTCATTATTTGAATTGTTTAAATTGAAATTTAACTTTATTTTTAATGAAATAATATTTGCCAAGTATCCAGTAGGTTAATTTAAACAAAAAGCTAATAAAATAATGAAATAATATTTCAATGCCGACTATTTTTTTTATAAACATAAATGAATCGGGGCATAAATAATGGTAAGAGATCATATAAATATTTTTATTGTTGAGATCAATCATGCTGTTGAAATTTTAGTTAATCAAGATATAGAATCTGGTTCTGATACTGAAAATTAAAATTTACTATTGTAATGCCTCAATAATTTATTATGAAAGATGTTAATTTTTTAACTAATATTCAAGATTTTACTGTATTATTATTATTTTTCTCATATTAAAATTTTAATTGGCTAAAAATTATATTGTCATATCTAAGTTTTTGTCTAGTTCTAAGTTATATATAAGACATCTAAAAGTATTTATAGTTACATATGTTATACTTTATAACAAATCATTTATTATAAATGTATAACAATAAATTATCATCATTCAATAATTCATTTATGTGGCTATTATTAAAATTTTTTATTATTATTATAATAAACTTTAAATCTTTATGACTAATTAGATTAATTAGCTACATTACTTAAGTGTAGCTAAAATGTGTAGTATTAACTAGAAGATATATTAAATTAAATTTAGCTACACATGTTATATCTTATAACAAATCAATTATTAAAAATTTTGGTTTACCATATTTCAATTATTTGTATAACAATAAATTATTATTCGTCACAAATTTATTTATGTGCATAAAATTAAAATTGATTAACTACTCTTGCTATAAACTTTAAATTTTTGCGACTAATTACATTAAATAACAATAATATTTTAGTGTGGCTAAAATATTATGATTAAATTTAAATTTATTGCCAAAATTTCAAAATATCGTAACAATAATAAGATATTTGTTACAACTAATCAATTTTATAACTTACCAATTTAACTAAATTATATATAGCTTCAAAATTTTAATTTTTGTAGCCGATATCAACTTTTAGCTATAATTTTATCTACTGTAACTGAGAACTCATAACTATATATAAGATTTGTTGTCGTGATTATTAATTTCAATCTTTCTGATATTGAATCCAAGCATGGTAATTGTATATTGATTTATTGATTTATTATTAGGTTTTTATGCAATTGTGTAGGTTTGTTTAATAGTTAAGAAAGATGGATAAAAAACAAAGACGATGCGTTGAAGTGCTCGAAAATCAGCAAGGATGCACTAAATTCTGGTGATCGAACTCATGCATTAAAGTTTATATCCAAAGCTCACCGCCTTGATCCTACTCTTTCCGTCAACGATCTCATCTCTATAATTGAAAAAGATTCATCATCTCTGGATCAAACCACTGAGAATGCTAATGGGCCCACTAGCACCACCGCCAATATTGAATCTAAAGTTCGTAATAGAGTTCCCTCAACTGGGACTTCTTCATCTACCTCGATTATGTACACAGAGGAGCAAATCACGATCGTGAGACAAATAAAGGAGAAGAAGGATTACTATGATATTTTGGGCCCGGAGAAAACTTGTTCTGGTGAAGATGTTCAAAAAGCTTATAGGAAATTATCCCTCAAAGTTCATCCTGATAAGAATAAGGCTATTTATAACACTCTTATATCTTATATACATATAATATATAATATATAAAATACTCGTATAAGATATAAAAATATCACAACTCAATTTAATAAAAAATTTTACATTTCAAATTTAAAATTTTTAAATAATTTTAAATGTATATTTAATTAATAAATAAAATAATATTATTAACTATAGGTTCCAAAATAGAGTTTTATATGATAATCTCTGAAAAAAAAATCGTAAAAATTTTGTCTGTAATTTGAATATCTCCAAATTTCAACAATTACCCAACATGAATAAAATATATATCTAATAAAATAAATCATACATTTTCATCCCAACTACTAAACTTCTCCATATTTTCTTTAAATATTTATTTATATACATATATTTATAAAGCGTATATACAATCCATTATCACAAAATTTGTCTAAAAGTTCTTAATATTTTATAATACTCCTAAAAATATAAATATATTACACATAATTATGGCATATTTTAATAAATAGGAAATATACATGACAGCAGCTGACTCTAATCCTGCGGCGGTCAAAAACTTATTTCAAGCTCACTAGTCCCAAGCCTAGACCTGACCAGTTCTAGATGATCTTTTCGAATCCACCGGATCAATCTTATCACCTGCGCGATAAATTACAATCGCATTAAGCTAAAAGCTTAGCGATGCATACTTTAATAATAATAAAACTTTAAAATAATAACAATGCACAATGTTATTACATGGTATTCCATAATGTGACATACAATTTCACTATAAAACATAATCTTTAATCTTTCTATACTTCACATTAACACATATATAAGCATAGACTCAAACAAACAATATTTTATTCAAATTTCAGAGTTATTATTTTGGTCTGAATTGACACTAAGTGTCTAACCCCGAAGGCAAATCAGAATAATGTTCAAAAAATAGTCCCCCGAAGGAAATCATATCACAGTGAAGCTAAGCATCTAGTCCCCGAAGGCAAATCAAAATATTGCTCAAAAGCTAGTTCCGAAGGCAAATAATGAGGATAACATCATAGGTATGTCGCTAAATACAGAACTCTAGAAATTGAATAACATACTAGGCACATAATTGTTTCATATTTTTCATCATCAATTTCTTTCTCACTTTCCATAATCAACTAGGCACATTGTCTTATTTCTCATTATCAATTAGGCACATTGCCTCATTTCTCATTATCAATTAGGCACATTGCCTCTTTTTCTCATTTTTCTCATTCATATCAATATCATTTCATTTCATTTCATTATATCTCAATATACCATCACAATATATCACATACCACATCAAAATCACATTACCCAAACACTCTGGGTTATTTTCACATAATTCATATTTTATGTAATTTTAGCCATTAACAATGGTTTTTCACAATGCATTTAATGCATGCATAATAAAACACATTTTTCAAATACTTTGGATCATTTTCACATAATACACATATTTCATATTTTATTCAATTTAGCTATTAACAATAGTTTTTCATAATGCAATTAATGCATACATTATATTACACATGTCATAGCACATTGTTCATGAATGTTTAATATATCAAGCAGCTAAACACATTTTTTCAATCAAAATGTGTTAAGCCCAATATAATGCAAACATATCCAATTTATCCAATTTTTGTACTTATCTCTAAAAGCTTTCAAATGCAAGCTCAAAATCAAACTCCAACCTCTTCTTTCAAGTTGTCCTTCAACACTAATGTTAGGCAAATCACCTCTTCTTAATGTCTATACTAATGTGATCACAAACAATAATTTAGTATCACATTTTAAGGCATTTCAAGCATCAAATCTTAATTATATCACTTTAATCAAAATCTTAAAATATAGCATAACCTCACTTTAACTTTGAAAAACCATGTTAAGCTATATAAATTGTTGTTTTAAGTTTATTAATATCATTATAAATATTTTTTAACATGTTTAAACCAATTACAATAATTAAACACATGTTTTAGTTCAAAACCCTAAAATGGCATAACTTTCACCATTGAAGGTTTTCCATTCAAATTCATTCCAATCATCAATCCAAGCTTATTTTCATTCTTAATATCATTAAATAACATGCTTTAACAATTAAAATAAAATAATTCACCATACTTTAAAAATTCATTTTTCAAAACCCTAAATCAACACTTTCATTCTCAAATTCTATCCAAACTTAACTAAATTCATCATTTGACTTTAAAATACTTATTTATGCATCAAAATAACACATTTAGAATCAAATTGCACAATTAAATCACATGAATTCAAAAGTCCAATTCTTCTATAACCTTAAATTCTCTCTCTTCACCAAACCTCACTCAAACTTAACCATTTCTTTAATTCAACATTAAAATTATTGTTAACTACTCAAAACAACTCCATTCATACCCAAATAGACAATTAAATCATATTATTTCAAAAATCTAAAATTCAATATTCATCACCATTTCACTATCACATTACATAGTCATGAATCACATTCACAATGTGCCTCTTGTTGCATACATTTATCACATCTCTCAATATTCTCAATTTAGACATTTTACAACATAATGATTCCTTTCATAATTTTTTCATCTTCTTTTACATTTCTTAACACATTGTTTATTTCTCATATTTTTTAATTATTATTATTTTCTTTAGCAAGTTCCACATTTACTACATTATATACATGACCATTATCATAGTCATTTATAATGTCTCAACTTACAAATCTTATACATTTTACATACCTAGTAACTTTACATACACAATGTCAATTTATATTTAATGAAAATCACAAGTTTTAAGGATATGTACTAACCTTAGTTTTTTTCCAAGCCAAACTCTCAATTCCATTTCTTTTATCACTTTAACCTACACATACATAATTCCAAGTCAAGTCCACTCATATTCCTTCACTTTCTAAAATATCTTTCACTACTTTAATTGAGCACATCCACTCTACTTAATTTCTAGCCAAGTTATGAATTAATATAAATCATTAGAGACATATTTCTATTCATTTAACCAAATCAACCATTAAATATTTCAATTCTACCCAATTTTCATCAATTGTCCTTCAATTCTTTAAATGTACAACATCACGTTACTCAACCTCTAACCAAATTATAAATTTAAATATTACATTAGGATTTCATTTTAATACATTTAATCAATTAAATTTCCATTTATACTCAATCTAATCAAGAATTGCTCTAAAACCCTAATCACCTTACTACCTCCTCCAAATTCACACCAAACCTAATCATTTTAATCATCCAACCACAAAATCATTACTATTACATCAAAATAACACCATTACAATTTAATTCAATAATTATAATATTTCTATACAAAATCTTAATTTCACGTAAATTTTCCATAAATCCCAACTTCACCAAAGCTTAAATATTTTTGCCAACTAATCTTATAATCATTATATATTACACCAAAACTACTCCATAGCAATCCATATTAACAATTATAAATACTCCCATAAAAATCTAAATTTATACATAATCTTAAATTGAAATAAAACTTCTTAAATTAAGAAGAAACATTACTTAATGTTAATGAAACTTCAAAATTACTTCAAATCCCTTGAACATCTTGTAGAATTTGGTGTGGATGAAGGAAAAACTCTTTCCCTTTCTTTAAACATGAACTTGGCCAACCATGGAACAAAGAAGAAGATGATGACTTTTTATATATTTTAATTTTCAAATTTGTCCCTTATTAAATTATAAAATTACCCATTAATTAATTAATTAATTAATTAATTAATTAATTAATTAATTAATTAATATAAGATATTTCTTTTTTCTTCCCATCCATTAAATTAAATTAAATTAATTTAATTTTTATTTATTTTAATTTACTTTCTTTCTTTTCTCTTAACAATATACATAATATATAATTAATTAATAGAATTCCATAATTTTTTACTACCACTTAAAATTATTTAATTTTTAAATTTTTTAATTAAATAATTAAATATCTTATTACCTTTAATTTCCACTAATCATATCTCTTCCTTCTTTGACTTTTCTTCTTCTTCTTCTTCTTCTTCTTCTTCTTCTTCTTCTTCTTCTATTATTATTATTATTATTATTATTATTATTATTATTATTATTATCATCATCATCATCATCATCATCATCATCAACAACAACAACTTTTCCTACATCAATTTATACTTCATATATATGTATTATATATCTTATGTATATTTATATGTCTTATATATTCAATTTCTATTTCACCTATATTTCAAGTATATATAATATATATATTACATCTATTATACATTTAATTATTTATTTAATTTACTTTTAATCTCCACTAAGCACTTCTTCCTTATTTTAACTTTCTTTTCTTTCTTATTTATTTATTTATTTATTTATCATCTTATATCATAAATTATACATACATATATATATATATATATATCATTTAGGTGTTGCATATATTCTATATATATGTATATGTCATATTTATGTTACTTATATATTACATATACCATTATATACATATTTATGTAATATATATACTATGTATATATAATATATATATAATATTTATTGTACTTATATGTGTATATAATGTATATCTTACGTATACATCAAGTATACCTTTTATGTACATTATATATATTAAATATAATATATATATATATATCTAACATATATAGTAATTATATGCTATAAATGCATTAGGTATATATTAGATTTATACAACACATATATCTCTAAATACTTATTTAATTTCTCCAAGATCACAGATATTGCACTCATGGAGCTGAAGAAGCTTTTAAAGTTGAGGCCTTTCAGTGTCTTAGTAATGATGAAAATCGGAGATGTAACCAGAAGTTATGAGCCCTTTTATGAGAGATGCGCTCAAAGGCATCATGGAGGATACAATGAGATTTTTAGAAGTTCCAATTTTGAGGGAGGTATGGGGCCGAGAACATGTGATAATGGATGGATTCAGCTGCTGGCTGCAATCGTGATATTTTCTTTTGAACTTTTTTTTCTAAACCGAAAAAGAAAAATCCATGTTGTGGCAATCATTCTTAGTTTTTATATACATAATATAGATTGTTGGTTGTTTTCTATTTCTAAACAGAACTTAAGCTGTTTGGATAACTGCCTCTTTTTTATAATTAATTAATAAATAAAAATTAAAAACCAATACCATATTCTTTATTATAACAACTCTTTTTTTTTTTAATTATTCTTTTAGAGTTGAGTTGGATAAGGCTATAAAAATGGCAAACTCTTTCTATTGAGTTTTAAAGAACTTGAACTTGAGATCTCTAATTCAACTAGAACAATCAATTACCAATTAATGCAAATATTTTTCCTTATTAAGAGTGCATATTATATGTAATAAATATTATAATTTTTGTTAAAATGTATCTTATTTATATTGAAACTTAATGTAATTACATTTTTCAAAATAATTGATGAAAAATTTTACATATAAAGTAAGCATCAAAAGTCTTAATAAAGAAAATGAAAAGCCAATCCATAAAAATTAGAGCATTTAATATTATCTAACATGTAGTTTCAGTATATATTAGAAAAATCTTTATTTTATTATAGTTAACAATACTAAAAAAAATCTTTATTTTATTATAGTTAATAATACTAAAAAAAATACTATTCCCATCTCATTTCAATTAATGACAATATCGTGGTATATAATTATTATTGTAATAAACTTTAATTCTTTATGACTAATTAAATTAATTAGCTATATTACTTAAGCGTAGCTAAAGTGTGTAGTATTAGCAATAAGATGCATCAAATTAAATTTAGCTATACATATTATATCTTATAACAAATCAATTATTAAAAATTTTAGTTTACCACGTATCAACTATTTATATAGCAATAAATTATTATTAGTCACAAACTTATTTAAGTGGATAAAATTAAAACTAATTAACTACTCTTGCTATGAACTTTAAATTTTTTTGACTAATTATATTAAATAGCTATAATATTTTAGTATAGCTAAAATATTATGGTTAAATTTAAATTTATTATCACAATTTCAAAATATTGTAACAATAATAAGATATTTATTATAACTAATTAATTTTATAACTAACTAATTTAACTAAATTATATATAACTTTAAAATTTTAATTTTTGTAGCTGATATCAATTTTTAGTTATAATTTTATCTATTGTCGCCGATAACTCATAGTTCTATATAAAATTTTTTATAGTGAATATCATATACTACTGTTGATAGATAGTGCTGAATTATGATATGCTAATAGTTATAAAACATTTAGCTTCTTTACTTCTTTTTTTTTTTTAAAAAAAAACATTATTTTAGATGGAAAAAAACGGAAATATAATATTTTACAATATTAGGATGACTGTGCCATGAAAAAGAAAAACATTGCCAGTTCAAAGAGGAAGTGAATTTTCTTTTACTATTGCCTTGAATGCAAACAGCTGCTTGCCATCATAGCCAGCCAATGGTAAATTTCGAATATAATTTTTATTTGTCGAGACGTTTTTCTTTGTGAGAAAAGAAGAAAGAAAGAAAATATTTAACTTTTTGACCTCTAATGAGCAGTAAAGTGAAGTTGTGATTGGCTAGAGAAAACAAAGTTCATGATGATTTGACTTCCTTATCTGCTATATACAGCTTGGGCTCTGTTTAGTGCATTGAAAAATCATTTCATATTTAGAAAATTATTAAAGGCAAAAACAAAAAAAAAAAAACAAAAAGTAGTATCATTCATTCTTTTGTTCATAAGCCTATTGATATAAAACTTGCAATGGAAGTATCAAAGATCCAAATATAGAATTGATATATAATTTAAAAAAGACTATATCGAATCATCAAAATATAGCTTGACAGTTAAAAGTATGTCTTATTTTTATTTAAATTTTAAATTTAAATTTTAAGTATTTTTCTTCTTTGCATATAATTAATTAAAAAAAAAGACTTAAATGAGTTTATAAAAATGAAAAAATGAGTAGACCACACTTGAAAGAGAGAGAGAGAGAGATCTAAACTCTCATTTATAAATTCTCGTGTTATTAATTTTTTTTGTGGAACTGAAATTTCTTGTTTGATAGATATTTCTTTTTTGACTAAACTTATTTATACAAATGAGACTTCTTACTTAACTAAGATTTTTTATGAAATTAGAATTTCTTGTTAAACTAAAATTTACATCATTCATCTTTCTCAAAAAGATTCATTTTGAAATTTTTTTTTTAGAACAAAAATTTATATATATATATATATATAATTAAAATCTCAAGTAAGGAGTTCCCATATTGTCAGATAATACAATGCCTTTTAGAAGTTTTGGTAAAGCTAAAAAACTATTATAAGAAAAAGAGATAGCGTTTAATCTACTGTGAAGAGCTAACCAATGAGCAGCTTGATTAGCTTCCCTGAAAATATGATGGATCTCAGCAGATAAAATTGCTAACTTATCTTTAATTCTTCGCACGAACAAATGGGAGGAATCATTAGGGGCATGAACACTATCAACCACCTTTTTGGAATCGGTTTCAACAACAAGAGGCAGAATATTATTCTCTATGCACCAAGTCAGACCTGTATCCACAGCTATCATCTCTGCCATAGATGGAGAATGGGCTGTGATCAGAAAAGATAAAGCGAATACAGTTGAACCAGTATTATCCCTTATAATAAAACCTCCCGTTGCAAGCTTCGGAGTATATGAAGCATCAGCATTCAGCTTGAAAGTTCTGCCAGCTGGTCTTTGCCAAAAAACAAGAGAGGGGGAAATTTTGCTCTTTTTGCCGAAACAATCAGGAAGGAAATCTGCAAAAACAGAGTTAGACTTGGCAAATTTGTCTTTAGCGTGGGCTACTCCCCAATTGAAGATAGAACTTCTGATATTATGCAATAAAGTAGGAAAATAAACAGATTCAGTCCCCCATACTAACGAACAATAAGCCTTCCAGATTTCAAAGATAATCAGTTGAGGAATAAGTCTGAATATTTTGGAGTTGGATGATTTAGCAGGAGCTTCAAGCCACCAAACCATTAACTCTTGTCTAAGATTATTTTGGATCGCCACAGTAGAAAGCAAAGATAGTCTAAAAAACTTTCAGATTTCCACTACCTCATTGCAGAGAAAGAAAACATGATTGATCGAAGCCTCAGCTGACAAGCAAAAGGGACAGCAAGAGGCAAGTTGAACTCCCATCCGCTGTAACCGAGTTGGAAGAGGAATGGCACCTAGAAGGATGCGCCATGTGAAGATTGAGTTTTTTAGGGGAATGGAAGAATCCCAGATCACCGAAAAGGACAGCAATTTGGACTTTCTTTTGCGGACAACATCATACGCCAAAGGAAGAGAAAACTTTGATTTTTGAGAGTCAGACCATAACACAGCATCATTCTCAAAAGAAAAAATAGTAGAAGCCAGATCATGCACTTTGCATATCCTTTTCCATACACAAGAATCAATAATTTGATATGCCATGCAGCCCTTACGGTGGTACTTCTGCCTCATAAGACGAGCCCTTTGGGAGTTTCCTTGGAAATAGTTCCACCATAATTTTAGAGAAAGATTCATTTTGAAATTTACATAACAAATATATATATATATAACCAGTTGGGTAGCTCAACTGGCCACCTGATGTTATTCTCAATAGGAGAGGTCAGAGGTTCGAACCTTAAAAATGATTTTCAAGGTTCGAGCTTTTTTAAATATATATATATATATATATATATTGCTTATAGAAGAAGGAAAAGGCCCAAATTAGGAACTATAAAGTCACAGGACAGTTATAATTATATACTCCAATCATGTCATGTTGTAGCAAACATATAATGTGATTAGAGGAGTCTTATAGAGTATGAAGATCTACAGAAAACTCAAAGCATATGATGCCATTTAATTTGCTGCAAAATACGTATTTATTTCTTTATAATCACCATTTAAGTTGTAAACCATAGTCATAATTTATTATTTTTATATATTTTCTTATGCTTAATAATACTAAATTATTATAAGTAAATATATTTAGCCTTACAAATTAAATTTTTTTTAATCTTTGTAGTTAATTATTAATATGATAATTAAATAATAAAAAATTAATTATTTGAGAAATATTTTTCTATCTTATAAAACACTTTTAAAAAAGACAAATGGAGAAAAGTGGGCCAAGTGGAAATTGATGACAAAAGTTTTAATGTAAGCTGATATTGGATTTAGAAAACAGAATGAGGAAATTACACTCTATATTATACTTTTTGCTTTTTTTTAAATATTTTATATTTTTTATATATTAAATATATATTCAATGTATATTTTTAAAAATAAAATATACCTTTAATATATCAAATATATACTAAAGATATATCCTAAAAAAGAGATATTATTAAAATTGAAAGTTGAAAAAGAATATTTTTAAAATTAAAATTAAAAATAGAGTTGTTTTAAAAATATTTAGGGTATTTTTGAAAAAATCCCAAATAAAAATCGTCTCATACTGTACCATAATTAATTTAGCAAACAGGGAAACAATATAAAAGTGGCTTCAAGCTTTGAACTTAATTTGAAGTGACCTAAATGTTTTTTTTATCAAATAACATAAATTTCAAGAGAATTAACCCAGTAATTCATTGACAAAAATTTTTATTTAAATATGAACTCATAGACATGCTTTACTAGTCCTTCTATTCAGAGGGTAAGTAATCCAAATGTTATGCAAAGATAATTAACAATTTTTGTCCAAAACGAATCGCTTGCTTCTTTCCATATTATTAATGCAAACCTTATTATATATCAACTTTCTATCTCAATATCTAAAATATTCACGAATTTTCATTTATCCCTATATCAAATTTAAAAAAAAGAAACTAAACATATTTGTTTTAGTTTTAAATTATTTCAAAGTACAAAATTCATTTTGTAACTTTTCATAACTGGCACATGGCTATCGAAGTAGAAAGACCTTTCTTCAAGTCCCTTTTGTTATTTTTATTTTTTAAAACAATTTATATAGCAAATTTTCTTAAAATCTTGCAGTTCTAAGAATGTTATCGAGAAAGCTCCACCTCCAAATTTGAAAAGGTTTTGCTTGGGTTTTGGTGTCCTCTCTGTACTCTCCCAAACTTTCCTTCCCACTTTTTCACCTCCACTTGCTCTTGCAAAAGTTATTTGAGAAAAATAAAATATCAATAAATCAATATTAATAAATAAAAGCTAAAAACTTGTGCTGGCAATCTCTCTGCTCTTTACTAAACTGCAATGTCTATCTCCAAAACCCAATAATGTCTATACCCAAAAGCCAATCCCTTTATTTCTCACTCTTTTTCTTTTTCCTTTTCACTTGTTGACACTGCAATTTTTGTTTTCTTTCCCAAAACTCAAATATCTTGAAAATTCTTGCATTTTCAGGATCCAAACTATATTTAGATCACATCTCTCAAACAACCCCACTTCTAATTTTCCACTTTCCATCAATCTTTTATCAATTATTTCTAGACAAAACAAACAAAGGCCTAAAACCTCAGTCCCAAAAACCCCACAAAAACCCTCAAACGGTTGCCTTCTCAATTGTTTTGGGGCTTATAAATTAGTTTCCTAATGTCTACACCACTAGACCAGCAGCAGCAGCAGCAACCACCGTCCATGGAAGTAACCCAACAAGCCTATACAGCTTACACAGGTCACGGGTCGGTTGGACTCGTAATAGCAGTTCTTGCAGTGATCACCATCTTAGGAGTTTTAGCAGGTATGATTGGCCGTCTTTGTTCAGGTCGTCGGATCATGGGTCATGGGCAATATGATTTTGAGGGATGGGTTGAGAGAAAATGTTCTTCTTGCATTGACGGTGGGGTCGATCTACCTCCGGCCCGACCCGCAGACATTACGGTGGCAGAGCCAGTGGCGGAAACAGGGCCTCAGGAAATCAAGGAAGAACAACAACAACAACAAAACCAAAATAAACATAAATCACATGCAAGTAGTAGTAATGAATCTTGATTCTCCATTGCTATTGTATTTTTTTTTTTTGTGTGTGTGTGTGTGGGGGGGGGGGGGGGGGGGGTGGGGGGGGGGGTTTCTTGGGTCTTGATTCTCTTCAGTTTTTTCAAGTTTAAAAATGGTTTCTTTGCTGTTCAATTTAGTTTCTTATTTAAATTTATTTTCTGATCATTTTAGTACCATCAAAACATTTTTGAGATCAAAGAAATCTAATAGATATTAGTGTTTGATTTAATGGTAAAATTAAAGTTGAATTTTTTATTTTTTTTCTTATTTTAGGTTTAATTTTTATACATAAAATTTAATTATAATTTACAAGTTAAAAGATTTGTTGATTTTATTTTTTTAATATAATATCATATAGATATCTCTTATAATATATGTAATATTTCTGTAAGAAAATTAAGTTTTTTTTTTAATTTTTTTTAATTCTTTTGTTATGTTAAAAGATTTAATAATAATTTATTTTAATACCTCAAAGAAAGTGTTATATAAGTATATACAATCTTGAATATTTAATTAAATTGATTTTTGAAAATAATTTTGATATATTTCAACTGCAAAAGAGAACATTCGAACGCCCATTGAGAGCTGAGGATCCCGATTCACTTTTGTGTTTGAAAAGAGAAAAACAAGAATATGAAAAGTAATAAAAATAAATAAATATTTTTTAATTAAAAAATTATTGGAATAAAAAAAAATGGGAGAGAAGGTAGAACAAGAAATTTGTGACTTAAATCTTTTTTTTTATATGCAATTAAAAAAATAAAATGATTAAAGTTTCTCACATTCAAATGGTAAAATTAAAGCAGATTAGAGATGACAATGAATATGAGTTTTTCGAATGTCTTAGTTAGTTAGCTTTAATTGAAAAATATATAATAAAATTTGACATAAATTTAATTTTATAATTTAATATCTAGTCGAATTCGAATAAAATAATTTAAATATTTTATACTCCTATTCATATAACAGGCTATAAATATAGTGTAGTAATATATATTAACTGAATCTCCAATCGAATCTTTAATTTAAATAAAAATTAATAGTCTATTTTAATAAATTTAAATTCATATCTTTAAAATAATATCTTGCAGCCAATTAGGGTGTGGCCTGGTTGGTCATCCTACCTTCCAAAAAAGTTGGTAAGATGTGGAGGTCTTGGGTTCGATTCCTTCCGACCACACATTCAGCACTATTATGGTGCATGCTAGTACTTTTATGGTGCTCAGGGGAGGGCTACCCCCTGCTATGTAGCCCACAATGTTATCCGATCCGTTAATGGCATCCTTAGTATCCAAAATATATATATATATGTATGTTGCAGGTACCCTATTATTATATCATTTAAATATCCTGTATTGCTATTAAGTTTACACGAAGCCAAGAATATATATTATTTTATTTAAATTTTTAAGTGTTTTCTTCCTCTTTATATATAATTAATTAAAAACAGCCGATCAAATTTAAAATGGATAACAATATTATTGAACTAATTAAATGGTAAATCAATCTTTCAATAGAAATTCATTTAATGAAACAAGAAATATCGTACTTTGTTATTGTGCTTTTTTTTCCGGAAAAAAGAAATTCATTTAATGAAACAAGAAATATCGTAGTTTAACAAAGGTTTGAGAAGACCATCGACGGCACAAAACACAGATGGATAAAAGCAAATCAAGCTACATTTAAGAACATTCCATACAATCAAGATCAATCTCCCAACAAATAATATAAAATATGGATTGATCGAATAACTAGCAGATAACATAAACAAAGGATAAATCTGCTGATAAGTGTGAACACAGTAGACAGGACTAGAAAAGCTAGAATTGTTGCTATGGTTCCACTGGTCTTCAAACTTAAAGAAAATTAAAGAAGGATGCGAAAGACAACTCCCTCCTGAGATCTTCTTTTGAAAAAGACTTGAATTTCTGTAGAGAGATTCACTACTCTAAAACCATGAAAAGGTAAGTAGATATTGATTTGCTTCTAGCAACTTTGCTTGTGCATAGAGTAGCACATCCAACTTGCTTTTGTGACTTAAGAAAGAGTCTAAAACTTCACCCAAAATTTGAAAAAAAAAAAAAAAAGGTGTTTGTTTTCAAAAAATCTCCACTTGAAACAAGAAATTTTTTTTATAAAAGAGGCTACATAAGGGCCAAATCTAGAAGAGAAAAAAAATCAAACCATAAAAAATTATGAAAATCTTATAAGAAAAATAGAAAGTCGGTGACATCCCCAAATCTAAAATTAGATCAATAAAAAAGAGAGCTCAGAGAAGAAGAAATCTAAAATTAGATCTATAAAAAAGAGAGCTCATAGAAGAAGAAGAAGAAGAAGAAGAAGAAGAAGAGGAGGAGCTGCGGAGGAGAGAAAAGGGTTTCTTTTTTTCAAGTACTCGTTGCTTATGAGATCATGTGTTATTGTGCATTTTTCATTCTATTTCAGTTAGCCAAATCCACATTACTTCTAATCATCAAAATCAAATCAGTATTTTATGAAGGATTTTGCTAAATCACATTACTCTTGGATTTTTTAGACTCTATGGACAAATTTTTTTTAGACTTCTTTGAACATTGAATTGTTGGGACATTACAATGCATAAGGCTACTTTAAATTAGGGCTTCATGACAACATGGCTTGAGCCATTTTATTCTTCAAACCACTTAATTTATAATAAAAAACTTACACTGTTTACCTCTCCCGAGATTCAACTTTTCAAGAATAACGGCCAAGGAAAAGTTTTTCTAAATTTACCTCTATAACGTTGACTTTTCTTTTTTTGTTTTTATAATATTTTATTTTCTTTTTTCCTATTATACTTTAATTATATTTATTTATTTAAAAAAATTTAATATTATATTTTTAATATATACATCAAAAAAATAAATATATATAATATATATTATATATATATAACATATGCAAAATACACATATAACAATATAAAATATATCTACAATACATACGACATTACCTTCAAAAAAAATCTAAAATATATCTACATAATATTTTTAATATTTATTTAATTTTATTTTTTATTTTTATAATATTCATACAATATTCACACAGAATTCACACAACATATAATAATTTTTATATAAAATACATACAATTTAAATAATAAAAATATAACATATAACAATATCTACAATATATCTATAATATTTATAACACATCTGCAACACATCTACTATATATCTACATAATAAAATTGTGCATATTTTTTATTTTTTCATATATATAATATATAAGATTTATTTAAAAATAAATTTAATAATTTTTATTAATATATTTTTATATATTTTATTTTATTTTTATAATTAAAATTAATTTTTTTTCTTTTTATAAAAAATTATGATTCTTATGTGATGAAAAATAATTTAAAATATTAATTTTTATTATTTTATTAAAATATTTTTATTTAATAGTGAAGTTTGAAAAAAAAAATTGAAGTAAAATATTAATTGAAATGAGGAAAGAGGTATTTTTGAAAAAAAAAATTATTTTAGTAAAGAATGAGATATTTTTAAAATTTTACGCTAACTTTTTATAAAAGTGTAAATATTTTTAATTTTTATACTATTTTTATAATAAAATTTTTTTTTAGGTAATTATGTAAATATCCCATTAATATTTTTCATTTTTTCTCTTTTTTTTTTTTTTTTTTTTGATGTGAGACTTTTCACTTGACAATACTCCCCTTAAATGTAACTGACCTGGATTTTATATTTCCTTTTAAATGTCAATTGTAACTTGAATTTTCTTGCTTTAGACACGTAGACTTGACTTCGGCTCAACTTCATTATTTAACTTAATAACTGAATTTTAACTCTTTATTTAGGCTCAGAAGATCATCTTTAAATTACTTGCAGTTCATTATATTAGGCATTTTTAGTGCACGGCCTATTTCTTCATCCTTCAAGTACAATACGCTTTCCTGTGGATAATGTCGCTTGAATTTGACTTGGCCAAGTAAGATCTTTTGCTTGTTGAGATATTGAGATTCTAATATCATATTGAATTTTGACTCCATGGATAATTTTTTTTTGGACTTCTCTTAACATTGGAGTGCTAGGTCATTACAGTGCATCGGGCTTCTTCAAATTTGGAATTCATAATAAAATGGCTTAAATTATTTTGTCCTCCAAACCACTTAATTAATATCTTCCATTTTTTCTCTTGTTTTTTCGGCTGGGACTTCCCACTTGCCAAACTATATTTTCACTTCAGGATAATACACTGCTTCGTTTAGAATTGGGATTAGTTGAGTGATAACTGATACAAATATTGATTGATTCCACTAAAAATTTTAAAATAAAATAAAAAATTGAGCTGCATTAACAAATATAGTTTCCAATGAAAAATTTTTGTGACTCATTTCATTCTCTTTTTTTATATGAGACTTAAAAAATTTTATTTTATTTTAATTTTTCTATGGTTTTAAAAAATCGATGATATTATGTTTTTTTTTTGTTATTTTACAGATGAATAATCAATAATTTTACTAATTTCTTTGTAAAAGGTAAGTTATTCATGTAAATCTTTCCCACATTTGAAACTATTTAATAATTTTCTTACTTTTTTGTATAATTAAAGATTAAAAAACTGGAGAAAATATTATAATCTAATTGCATAAGGCCAAAGAATACAAAAGAGACACCGAGCATTCATTTTTGGAAAAATTACACTCTCTATTTTTTTATATATATTTTTTATTTTTACCATAAATATTTTAATTATTTTATAATAAACTCATAATAAATTTTATAAATTTATAAAATCATAATAAATTATATAAATATGATATTTTAATAAACTAATCATAAATTCTTATAAACCTAAATATATTTTTAAAATATGATAAATTTGAAATTTTTTTAATTTTTTCTATCATTTTTATCCAAAACCCTTTTACATTTGCCGAAAGGTGGAGCAAGAAGAGAAGTAGTCCAATATGTGGGCAAATGGACCCTTTAATAAGATATATGGGCTCTGTTAGTTTCTGGATATGGGCAAATTTCTTCTGTTTTGGACATTCAAGTGTTTGGGGCTGTTTTTTAAAAAAAAATACAAGATTTATCTCTACAATACATTCACTTTTTATTTTTTAAATACACTGACTTTTTATTTTTTATATCTTTTTTTTTCATTTGTATCTTATTTTATTTTCAATTATGGTTTTGTTGAATTTTTTTTTTTCATTTTTAAGGAAATCTTCACACTTCTATCATGATAGTTATATACATTTGTATTCATCAATTTTTATCATCACCCTCTTCTTTAACTCTTATAAAGATGTCATAAAACCTTTAAGCTCTTATTTATTCATAGCATCAATGGGCAAATTCTACCAAAATTAATTAGCAAATTCCATCAAAATTCTTTAACAATATTCATATTCTTCATCAAAATCTGGGATTATTGTTCTTTGTAATAAAGGGGAAGTTTATAGTGTATTAGATTGATTTTTTTTATTAATTTTATGTTTGATTCTGTTGTTGTTCAATTTTAATATTAGAGGACTTTTATTTTTCAACTGTAATATATTTTATATGTTCAATAAAAATATTTTAAAAATATTTTTCTTTTCTTATGCAATTTTTTCCTAATTTTATATTTTCTAAATCAGTATATTCTCTTTTTATTTTTATAATTTTTATTTATATTTTTTTGATATATTAAGGTTTTATCTGGATTACAATATTTACATAATATCTATATAATATATATACGTCAATTAAAAGCATATAATAATTAAAATATAATATATATACAATATCCACAGAATATCTATACTATAACTAAAATCATAGATACTATATTTAATAACATATAAAGGTTATAATTGAATATGTATGTAATATTTATACTATATTTATGCGACATTTAAATTATATTTAAAAACATTTAAAGACTAAAATATAATATTTTGTCAGTATTTATACAACATTTATACATCATCTATGCTATAATTAAAAATATATAAAATGTGTGAGATCTACACGAAATTTATAGTATTATAAATAAGAATATATAAAGGCTAAAATATAATTTATACGCAATATTTATATAATATCTACATATTAATTAAGAATATATAAAAGTTATAACTCAATATATACACAACATGTATGATGAAACTCAACACATACGCAATATCTATATAAAATCTACACAATATATATACTATTTATATTATATAATTTTACACATTATTTAGCTATTTATTTTTCTTATATTTTATATTTCAACACATACTTAATATTTAAAACACATTAAAACTATTGTTAAACTTCATATACTTCAAGTGCTTGTCTTTTTGGCTTCTCATTTAACATATACACAATATCTACACTTTTTACTGGTTATTTATTTAATATATATACAGTATCTATACTTTTTTGTTGTTTATTTATTTAATATATACATAACATCTATACTTTTTTGCAGTAAATTTATTTTGAAGAAAAGTACATATCTTTTTTTAATCTAATATGATTTTTTTCTTTCTGATATTGATTTCTTCTTTTTTAATCCATATTGATATTCGATTTTGTATCTAAAGTAGTTATTGTTGATAGTTTATGTTTTCTTTTTATTGATATGTTTTCAAGAAAATTATAGAACTATGATCTTATTTTTTTCGACTTTCTGCTTTTGATTTCTTCTTATTTAATATTTTTTTAGCTTTAATTGATGTATATGAAGTTAGTTTTTATTGGTAATTTTAATATTTTGTAATGATTTTTTGAAAAAGAAAATAAAGATTAAATAATAAAAAATGAAGATGAAGCTTTGTTGAAGAAGAAGATGATGATGATGATGATGATGATGATGAGAAGATATAGATGAAGAAGATGAGAATATATAGATGAATAAGATGAAGATGATAAGAAGATAAAGATGAAGGTGAAGGTGAAGATGAAGATGAAGATAAGATGAAGGTGACGTTAATGTCTCCGTTAAAAAATATGTGTATTTTTATTGTTTTGAAAGCCTTTTTTTCCAAAATTATAAATATTTTTTAAAGTTGTAGTATTTGTGAAAAAAAAAAGTTTCTTTTTTGTTAGTTTTGTGATTTTCCAAAAAAAATTAAAAAATAAAAATATTTTTAAAAATATTTATTTTTTAAATATCAACTTTGCGACTTTTAATTTCAAAATATTCTACTTTTAGAGACATATCTAATATACATCTAATATACTAATAGTATATCTAATTTCAAAAAATATACATTAAATATACCAAAAATACATAAAATTATAAAATATTTAAAAAATGATATATAATATAATCTTTTTTTAAAAAAAATGGTTCGAAATAATAAATAATAATAATAACCGTAATTTTCTCTATTTTCTTCTATCTTCTTGTTTATTTTAAGTTTATGTTTAAAATTCTTTACAAAAATCTCAAATACTATTATCCTAGCCCTTTTTTTCCTTCACGTTGCATGTGCAACATCTCAAATGTGAAAATTCGAATATTATATTCAAAAATATATATTTTAAATAATTTTTCAAATTTGATATATGTGTACGTAATAAATGAGAAATTTATTTTGTCAATTTTGATCTTTGTTAGTTTACATAATTTTTTTTTATCAATTTTGATAAAATTTATCTAAAGTATTTTTAAGTTGTATAAAATTCAAAATAAATAAATTTTTATATATACTTAAGTATATATACATATATATATATGCAAATGAATTCAATAATATTTTACAAAATCTATTTAGAAAAAATAAAGTTCTTATAAGGAAAAATACAAATTAATTATCTTAATTAGGAGGTAAGTTGGTGTTAACCTATTTCATTATTTTATGCGCTTAAATTAAATGTCTATTAACAAATGATTATTAATATAGCCATGTAACAAATATGATCGACATATCTGGTGCCTAAAGCATAGGTCACTAATAGTGCGTTTTGTAAATTATTGAAAAAATTGATTACTGAAAATATATTTTACTGAGGTATATTACATAAATTATATTTTACTGAAAAAAATATATTGTTGTATTAGAAAGATGTAATAAATACTGAAAAAATATATTAAAAAAATATTAACTTATTTGTTGCAACCCAAATTTATGTTAAGGCCTAGCCTAACTACTGCAAATGCACATGTCATAATCAAATAATAGAGTAGTGAGCAGAATATCATTTCCACAGAGAATGAGTATCTTGACTAACTAAAGTTCAAAATAACTATTATCTGAAAATCAATAAATTAATTTTATCTTTTAAATTTTAAATATTGAAATATTAAAAACTCAAAAATCTAATTCGAATTCAAATGAAATTAAGCTAAGATATTGTTCTATTAATTCAAACTTAAAATTTAAATTTAAATTTCTCAATTCAAACAATTGAGATAAAAGTAGGATTAAGTTTTATTAGAATTGCTTTACAATACTCCTTGAGATTTATTTCTTATTTACTAGGAAGAGACCATTGACTTTTTGAATTAAAAGAGTTAACTATTTGCTCAATTTACACTTCAAGATTTCTAGTTGACTTGCAATTTGATCAATCCTAACTTACAATCGGTCACATTGCTTATCTAATTTGTCAAACCTCTCACTAGAAATAGTAATAAATTTTTCTAAGGTAGCTTCATATTCATTCTTGTTATCTTGGTAATTAGCTTGACCCCGATTAGAAAATGGTGGTTGGTGCATTCCTCTTTGGTTGAATTGGTTGCCTTGATTTTCTTGGTTTCCTTGATTGCCTTAATTTTTACCCCAAGACAAATTAAGATGGTTTCTACAACTAGGATTATATATGCTTCCATAAGGCATTTGTTGAGTTTTATTTTGATTGCCCACAAAATGTACTTGTTCTTGAGCTTGGTATTCAAAATTTTGGTGATTTTATCCATACCCTTCACAATTTGCAGTGGCAAGATTAATATGTTTCAACTTCTTGGCTAAGGTATCTACCTTAGTTGTAAGTAATGAAATTCCATCAACTTTATGCACACCAACTACCTTCTTAGGTAAAAACCTCTCACTAGACCAATAGTAATATTAGTTACCATGGATTCAAGCAGTTCTAAAGCTTTCATTGTATTTTTGTACATTAGAGCACCTTCAGCAGCTGCATCAATTGTGCTCCTCAATGGTCCTGTTATCTCATTATAAAATGTTTGAACAATTAGTTACTCTGGAATCCCATGGTGAGGGCACCTCCTTTGAAGATCTTTGAATATTTCTCATGCTTCAAATAGTGACTCTCCATCAAACTGTACAAAACTGGTGATGTCATTTCTGAATTTTACAGTTTTCCCTGGTGGAAAATACTTCTCCGAAAATTTCTTAGAAAGTTCATCCCATGTCGTAAAAGTTTCAGAAGCTTGACCTTGCAATCAAGCTTTTGCCTTATCTTTCAATGAAAAAAGAAAGAGGCGTAACCTAATTGCATCATTACTTACTCCATTCATCTTGATCGTGTCATAAATCTCCAAAAAATTTGCTAAGTGTGCAATAGCATCTTTCTTATTTAAGCCATAAAATAGATATTGTTGAGTCATATTGATGAAAGCTAGTTTAAGTTTAAAATTATTAGCATTCACTGTAAGTCGAGTGATGCTTGACCCAATCTGAGCATTAAGCATGACATGTTCCCTCAGGGTAAGATTTTTTAGTTGAAGTTGATCTTGTGGATCCGCCATATTAACTTCTTTGTCACTGGCTTCTTCTAGCCAACTCTACTATCTGTTTTCTAGAGACTTTTCTGCTCGAATGTGTTCTCTTTCTTCTCTTTCTGATCGAAGTCTCTCTTTTCTTGTTCTGTTATTCTATTTGCACTGCTTTTTAATCTCAGAATTATATTCTTCTAATATTGCTTGTCTGTTACTATGTATATAATTCCTGCAGAAAAGCAAATGAAAATAATTAAAATAAATGTCAAATTAATAGTCTTTTTAAACTTACTATTATCAAATTAATTTTTTCTTCCTCGGCAACAGCGCCAAAAACTTGTTAAGGCCTAATCTAGCTACTGCAAGTGCACAAGTTGTAATCAAGTAATAGAGTAGTGAGCTGAGTATCGTTCTCATAGGAAATGAGTAAGTTGACTAACTAAAGTTTAAAATAACTATTATCTGAAAATTAATAAATTAATTTTATCTTTTAAATTTAAATATTGAAACATTAATTAAAAACTCAAAAATTAAATTCAAATTCAAATAAAATTATGCTAAGATATTGTTCCATTAATTAAAACTTAAATTTTTAATTTAAATTTCTAAATTCAAACAATTGAAATAAAAGAAGGATTAGATTTCATTATAATTACTTCAAATGGGTAAAAATAATATTTCGAACAAATTCAAATTTTTTCTAAATCAAAGTTACCAAATTCTTAAATTTTAATCTTCTTCTTTTCCAAGTAAGAAAATTATTGATTGAAGTAATTTATTAATTTTATTTTCATGAATAATAAATTAAGTCATCCTATCAAGCTCAAAGGAACCAATTGGTCTCAAAATTATTCTTTTATTTCTAAACAGAATTTTTCTTAAGTGGTTGCTTCCTTAATCTAAAACTGTACCTAATTTTTATTCAACATACGATTTTAATTATATATGCAATTGGTAGCCAATCAATTACAAGCATTAAGATCAAAATCAACAGAACTTGAATTTCAGGAAATAAAATAGTAATCAAATCATTTAACACCCATTATCCATAATCCTAAATCCATATAATCCCACTTATGGGATTAGTTGCTCATGGCTAAATTAAACATAAAGAGCATAAAAATTAAAAAAAATAAATATGATATTCATAATTCTAATATTCAAATCAATAACAAAATAAAGACATAAAATAAAATATAAACTAAAATAGAAAGTTCAAACTGGATTGATGAATATTCTTGTAAAGATGATGAAGTTATCCTCAAGCCTAATTTTCTTCTTCCTTTGATCCTCAATGGTGAAAAGTTAATTCTCCCAGTGAAAAGATGAATAAGTATAGTATAAAATTATCTTTGGATCCTCTATTAATTACTGTTCACTTCCCATTAGTTGTCTCTCATCAAAACTTCAAAACTAGACTCCTACTCCTACACAACATTTAATCTAAAATTCAAATTTAAAATTTAAAGCTGATTTTCTATCAGATATCTCTATTATCTCCAATTAACTCCTTCAATAAAATTGTAGCCCCAGAAGAGTAGATGATATTAGGCTTTCGAATCACCTCATTCGAACTTTAGACGCCCTAGTTATAGCCCAATTACTCCCGGTGGCTCAGACTGTACTTCTGCTTTTGAAATTTTAGCCCAACTTCGACTTTAGGGTTGGAGGCTTAAACAAACTTAGAATTTAACAAACCAGACCTTTTTAGAAAGTTTGAGATATTTTCTATCAACTTTATGAAAACTACTTGAATCTCTAAAAGTTTAATTCTGCTAAAAATTTCAATTCACACAATCATGCAAGAAATTAATTCAAACTAATCTAAATTCAAGAGTAATGAAATAAAAACACATAAATAAGCTTAGAATAGATTAATTCAAATTGATTACATGCTAAATCTGATAGAAAATATAAGGTCAAATTTCACGCATCACTTTACAGGGGAAGTTTACTTAATATCTAAACTACCCTTATAATATTTTTTTTCTTGTTTTATCATATCTTAAATTAAGAGTATAATTATCTTTTGATATGTGGACCCCTCAATCTACTTTTTCAGAGAAATATTTTTCTTACTCTCTCTAAGTAAAATATTTTACCAACTGGTTGGTAAAATTTAATAGGTCCCATATTTTATTTATCATTGATTATTTGCAAATAAATATAGTATTATTGGTCAGCCATGATTATGTAGTCAACTTTTTTGGAATTCTTGTGTAACCATACGCATTATAAATCATAACTTCAACTTTCCATTTTCAAAGGTCCAAATCTCTATAACTATGATGGAGATTTATTCATTTAACAATAATTTTTAATATATATTTTCTTGATAATTTTATAACTTAAAATATTATTTTTTTAATGTTATGAGAAATTGATAATCAAGAGTGAATTCTTCTTATTTGAGTATTTTTTTTAAATGAATACATTTTATTTTGAATGATATAAATTATTTAATATTAGTAATTTTGAAAGTCATATATTGATTCACTTGCGCTATACTACAATTTATTATATTTTAAATATAGAGATAATTTATATATTAATAAAATTAGTACATAAAAATAATATTATACATATAAATGCATATAGTATTAAAAATTTCCATATTTACATGTTATGAAAATATTTATAATAAGATATATATACAATATATTAAAATATTTTTTAAATTGATTGATATTTTTTAAATTGATTTGAAAAATTTATTGATGGAAATGAATGATAAAATTAGCAAAAAAATAATATTAAAAATTTCCAATAAATCAAAACCATTTAGGAAGAATGAGTAATTGGAATGGGGAATTGTGTGCACCATTAAATTATTGTTTACAAATTAATGGGCAACCGCATCTATACATAGCAATTGGTTCATGTGGTGTTGATTAGACCTAAATATATTGTTTTTATAATTTTTTTATGTTATATTATACTGGATTAAAAAATTAATCATGTTATACTGGGTTGCTCTGAAATTTAAAAAGTAATAGCTCAGCATGGTCAATTTACTTTTATATAATCGTGTCGTATAGTGTTAAATTGTATTATATCATGCCAATATATGATTTAGTTTACTTATTTTCTAATAAATTTTACTATTAATTTTATGTTTAAACTACCTAAAATTATGTAAAAATTTTAATTTATGTATACAATGTCAATTAAAAATATAAAATTAAATTTTTGAAGAATTTTAAGAGATTGCATTATTTGAAAATTTTAATTACTTAAACATTAAGATAAATTTAAATTTAAAAAATTAAAAGTGTAATTTAATTTAGAATATCATAACATAAAGCATAATGAAAAATTATTAGCTTAATAATGCATTTTTTAATTTAAAATTGAATATAATATTATTGTTTGATGACAAATAAAATAAAAAATAATTCACTGAACATATTACCTTATCATTAAGTTATCAACTATTTATTGTTAACTAAAAAAAGTCATGTGTGCAATTTAATTCAAGTAGATATAAATATATAATATATTTATTTGGCTTGACAGATTTTATAGTGTTAAGTATGATATACAATCTCATATTGATTAAATAGAGGATGTTGAATGAGTTTTATATATAATTAAGTTATCCAACCTTATAAGCTAGTTTTTGGGATTGACTCTTTCAAGAGTATATAAGCTCTTAATATTTCTCTATAGTATCAGAGCTAAAAAATATTTGTTTTCCTTTTCTATCTCAATTCCTCTTCTATCATAATTTCGATTACATTTTTTTTAAATTTCTGGTATGTGCTGGATTAAATATCATTTCAATTCTTACTCCATGGTGGGTTTCATTTCAAAATTTATTCTTCGTCCAGTATGAGATGTCCCTCAGACTTTCTAATATTTCGCCTGGTATGGAAGGTCTCTCAGGCTACAAATTCTCTTTATCCAATCTATATTATAAATTTGCAAGTGGCAACTGAATTTATTAAAAAATTCTCTTAGTCCAGCTGCCACTTGAGGGGGCTATTAAGTATGATATACAATCACATATTGATTAAATATAGAATGTTGAATAAGTTTATATATAATTGGATTCTTCAACTTTACAAGCTAGCTTTTAGAGTTGACTTTTTCAAGAGTATATAAGTTTTCAACATTTCTACAAGAAAGGATCAGTTGTGGCTTTCTGAAATCCCTGACTTAGCAATGAATCGGATGATTTTGCATTCCACTTTCTACTTGCTTGTCTCAATCTATAGAGAGAGATACTTTTGCAGCTTACAAACCAAACCAAGTGAAGATTGAAGACCTGGAGGTGGTTGCATATAAACTTCTTTATTTAAATTCAACCCCAAAAAGCTAATTTGTAAGGTTGGAACATCCAATTATATATAAACGAGTTCAATATTTTAAATTTAATCAATGTAAAATTGTATATCATTCTTAACAGTTGGGTCGAGACACTTGTCGTGTCAGGCTAAACCGACCTAATATATCAAATGCCTTAGACCCAATTACATCTAGGATATTTGAACATGCCTGGCAAAATGAGTCACGCTAGACACAATCCAAAATGGGTGGGTTAGACAACCCGCGTGGTAGGGGTGGGCAAAATCGGTTAGGTTGGCCGAACCGAACCGATCTGCAAAAACCGATTAAAAACCGATCATATATTTTAGTAACCAAAAATCGAACCGATCAGAGGAGAACCATGAAAAAACCGAACCTTCGGTTTTCGGTCGATTTCGGTTTAAACCGAAAAAATTGGTTTAGACAAAAAAAATTCGGTCGGCTTCGGTTTAGACCAAAAAAATTGGTTTAGACCAAAAAAAATTCGGTCGGTTTCATTATAAACTAGTGGTTTTGGTTTAGACCTAAAAAATTTGGTCGGTTTTTGGTCGGTTCGGTTTTCTGAGCAATGAAACCGCTGGCCGACCGAATATTTTCGGTTTGATGTAATTTAAAACCGAAAACCGAACCGACCAGTCGATTAACTGATTTTTCGGTCGGTTTTCGGTCGGTTTCTCGGTCGGTTCGGTTTTTTTGATTTTTTTGTCCACCGCTACCGCGTGGTGTTAGGCTCAATTTTCATATGTAATGGCATCTCCCAATCAGTCTCAAATAATAATAACAATAATAAACTTATTATGTTGACAAACTAAAAGAGCCCTTGCACCTATAAATAAGTTGACAAATGATAATATTTTGATTTATCTTGATTTGATCTAAATTGGGAAACGGAGTTTCTATGACTTTTTTTATTATCATCCGACCATTACCGAGACTTTTGCTTTCTCTAAGTGGCCATTTTAGATGTATTAAAAGAACTTATGATTATCGATTGAGGAAACAAAGTATGGCTGGAAATTGTTGTTTTTAGTGCCACTGACATATCACCTATTGTATGACAATATTTATAAAAATGTCTTTATCTACAGAAAGTACTCAAAAAGCCATCGCCCGCCTCTACATTCCCAAATAAATTAATAAATATCCAGTGGCGTAGCCAGGATTTTAGATAAGGGGGGTCCAATTCAACTTAAAATTTATAATTCACAAAAATAACATTTATAATAAAATAAATAAAACAAGAAAAATGTTGGATACAAAGAAAATTTAAAACATTAAATTACAATATTCCTCACCTATTTTTCATTGATTGAAATCTATTCATAATTGTTTCATTGTCAATACTTGCAAATACATCTCTTTCAATATAGGTAACTAAACAATCATTTAGCAGCTCATCTCCCATGCTATTACGAAGTGAACTCTTAATAATTTTCATTGCGGAAAAAGCTCTTTCCACTGTAGCTGTAACAACTGGTAAAAGCAATGTCAATTTGATTAACAGATACACTAAAGGAAAAACTTTATGCTTTTTTATAGCAACCATAGTTTTGGCGAGATCTCCAATTCCTTTCAATTCAGAAAATTTCTTATCCAAACGCACATCAACAATGAAGTTCTGAAGTTGAGATTGGAGTTCAATTAAATCAACTGGTGCCAATCGGTGAAAGAATGAAATTGAAAAAGGAAGAAACTGTTATCTGAAAAAAAAAAGAAAAAGGAATTAACGAAGAAGAAACGTGAGAAAGAAGAGAAAGAGTCACAATTAAGTTATTCTTGTTTGTTTGTAATGGGCAGAGTCATTGACAAATCTTGTTTGTTTGTAATGGGCTTGATTAAAAGGCCCAGTTTTAAAGATTGGAAAAAAAAGGATGAAAAATGTTGGGAGCGTGGATCGAAGTTGCGTGCTCTCACATAGTAAGGCCAAGCTGTTCCATCTCAACCAATGTAATATTCATTCTCAAATATACCTAAAAATTTTTTATTTTTAACTGAGGGGGGAACAGGGCCCCATGGGACCCCCTTTATCTCCGCCTCTGTAAATATCCCATGGCCCACCTCATTAGTGATAACCACTATCCCCGTTCCTTGCTTTTTTATTTTATTTGCTATTTGTTTTTTTATACTATCCTTAATTAACTATGCTAATTATAAATTTTTTTTGGAAAAATTTGATATCCGAAAAATGAAACATTATTTAAGAAATGTAGAATTTCGGTATTAGGTCTGAATATTATAATCATATAAGAGTTGAATTCATGATTATGTGAGCACTATCTTTCCTTCTCTTATATAGGGAATAAAATCAAACTTCAATTCTAAAATCTAAATATGATTATAAATAAATAGTTGCTTAAAGAGTACTTGACTTAGCTTATAAACTGATCAAACTAATTTATAAACTCTAAATTTAAGTTAACTCATTTATTTAGATAATTTTATGAGCTTATAAACTCGGTTTAAAAGCTGAAAAAAATAAATTGAGAAGGAACAACTTATTATTTTAGTACTTATAAACACATGACTTATAAGTTAGTTTGATCAAATAAATTAATAAATTACTGTATTATTCCTATTTAATTTTACCGAATGGTCTTGATAATATAATTTTATATATTTTTTTGGTTATTTTATCAACAAATGTGCTTATAAGCTATTTTTTATCAAACATATTAGAAACTTATCAACCACCTATACACATTCAAAATAAACATATAACTGTTTAAAATTTTAATTATAAGCTCCAATTAACTTATAAGCACTTATGCTTATAAGCTAATTTTATAAACTAAATCAAACACTCTCTTCGTTATTGATTAATCGTATAAAATGGACAGTTAACTTATATTTTTGATTTTTAACCATTAAACTATTTATATAAAAAATCTTAAATTTTAAAAATTTTATATACATAATTAAGAATTTTTAAATATACATAACTCATTAGAACAATAACACAAATTACAATTAACATATAAAATTCATATTTTAAATCAAAATATAACCTATTAAAATAATTTAATATGTATAATTTATAATTTATTTTATATAATTATATATAGAATTTATAATTATACATGTAATTATATATATTTTTTATATAATTTATAAATTATATACATATAAAGTTTGATATAATTATATATATATGAAATATATGTATATATATACATAATTATATATATAAATATATAATATATATAATAAGTATATATAAATTTATAAAATTTATATGTGTATACATAAATTTTTTGTTCGATTAATTAAATAACTAGTTTTTAAAAATAAAAATTTAAACCTAAACTGAAAACCTAGAATATTAAACATTAAAAACTTAAAATAAATCATATGTTCAATTAATCATAATTTTCAATTTAGTTTAATCAATTTTATTTTATATTTGATTTAATCAAATTTTTTGAACGGCCCTGCTCTAGAGTAGGTATGAGAATTCTTTTTCATCTCAAAGGGTGAAAAATATCAATTCAACCAATAAAATTCTAACTCTAAAGATTCTTATTGATAAAATATGACATTTTAGTTTTAACTAATAAAGAAGGTGACTTTAAACTAGTTAATTTCGCTAATTTTGTTATTTGGTCACACGTGAATCATAGAAAATTCATCTTGACATTTTTCTTCAGTGGAGAGTAATATTAATTACAGTCATTTTAAAAATAATTATTAAATAATTTTTTTATTATCTAAAATTTATTTATTATAATATTTTTTTATAAATAAATTTATAATAATTTTTTAATAAATATGAAAGAAATTATTTAATAATTATTATCTAAAATAACTGCAATTTGTATTGTCTTCGGTTGAATGAAAGTCAAGTAAGTTGAAAAAATGATCTAATTAACTATTACCATTAACTTTACTGGAGAAAAATTACACCGTATGTACCCATCTTCAATTTTGTTTTTCAAATCAGTGGGCCAAGCAATTTGATTTTTTCAAAACTACAAAATTGCGCGTTATTTTTTCATTTATACGTTTTCTTCATTGATTTTTACTTTTTTTTTTTCTTGTTTTACATTTTTTTTCGTTTTCGTTTTCTATTTATTTGTTCTTATGTTTTTTTATTGAAAAAAAAATTGTTTAGGTCATATTCTCAATATATATATATATAATAAATATATAATATATATAAAAATACACACATAATAAAATAATAATATCTATACAACATACATTAAATATCTATACATCTACTATATATTTACATAATATTTTTAATATTTATTTAATTTTTTATTCTTACAATATTCACATAATATTTACATAATATTTATACAATTTCTATATAAAATATACATAATTTAAATAACAAATATATAACATATACACAATATTTATCAAACATTTATAACATCTATAAAATCTACACATAATATCTACCAAATATCTATATAATATTCACATAAAGAAATTAATATTTTTAAAATTTTATTTTTTATATGTATAATATGTAAATTTTATTTAAAAATAAATTTAATATTTTTATTAATATATTTTCATTTTTTTATATTGTTGTGAGTTTTTTTTTAGTTATTTGTAATTAAAATAAAAAATTTTCTTTATAAAAATTAATAAATATTATATGCTGAAAAAATAATCTAAATGTTAATTTTTATTATTTTATTAGAATATTTTTTTAATAGCAAAATTAAAAAAGATAAAATTTAAAAAAGTAATAATTGTAGTAAGAGAAGAGGTATTTTTAAAAATATATATATATTTATTTTAGTAAGGGTTGAAGTATTTTTGAAAATTTGCTATAATTTTTTATAAAAGTGTAAATATTTTTAGTTTTTATAATATTTTTAAAATAAAAATTATTTTTTAGGTAATTTTATAAATTTCCCTTTCTTCTATTGAGTTATTGAATTATTTTTATATTTTTGTTTACTCGAAAAATCCTATTAACTTCTCATCTTTCCCATTATTTTCATGAGCCGCCACCTATCCTTTCATTTCTTTCTATTTTTGGGATATGTTATTTCACTTCTTTCTTTTTCTATTTTATTTTCTTCCACAGCACCTACTCACTCTCTTATCACTCTGTTTGGGAGTATTTTTAATATAATTTAATAATATATAATTTAATAAGTTTAATATGGTATGATATAATATTGACGGTGGATTATGTTTAAAAAGATAATATGAAATTATTAAATTATTTAATAGTATAATTTAGTTTAAATAAATAAAATGACTAAAATATTCTCTAATGTAATATTTTATACAATTCATATTAAAATAAATAAATTTTAATTATAAAACTAATTACCTCTGTCTAAAAAATTAATAAGATTTTTAGTAAATAAATTATGAAAAAATATTTTATTCAAAAAATAATAAAAATAATTAAATATTATAATAAATTTAAGTAATTACACCACTAAAAAATATTAATGAAATTTAATTAATCAATAATTTATGAAATAATAATATAATAAATCTATTAAAATTATAAAATACTATTTAATAATAACAATTTTATATTAGCATCATCCAAAATATAATAGAAATACAAAGTGCATAATATTATCATTAAGGAAAATTTTGTTAATAAAAATTTTAAACTATTTCAACCAACCAATTTGGTGGTTTGATAAAGTTGTCAAAATTTACTTATCTCACGTCATGTTTAAACCATCTTAAACCATGAAAAAGAGTGAAAGTCTTCCCAAACATAGTTTAACTTTAGACTATACCATATTAAACCATAAAAAACCATAATGAAAGTCTTCCCGAACATACCATATGTTTCAATCTTTCTTTTCTGTTATTAAAGTTTCTTATTAATTTTATGAAGAAGAAGATGAAGATAAAGAAGAAGTGTTTTTCCAACAAAGATTTTTGCTTCTAAATTGAAAATATAACAAACATTTTATAATTGCTATCAAAATATTAGAACTAGTAATAGGCATGCCAAAATTTTGAATTTCATACAAAGAGTAAAAATAGAATAACAATTAATCTGTAATACAATGTCTATATTTATTTTCTAAATTAATTGATCATTTTAGCGGTGTCCTATCATTGAAATGCTCTACAAGTCACTAGTTTAATAAAAGTGACTTCTCAAACTTTTTTAATATTTATTTTAGTTTTTTGTGAATTTTGTGATTCATAATTTTAGAATAATGATTTTTTATTTTTTATTTTAATTTTAAATTGTTAATATAAATTTGTTTGATTATCTTAAAAATAATTTGAAAAATGAGTATATTATTAATTATATTTGGATTTATAATTTTATCTTATTTGAATTTATTTTTAGTAGATTTTTTACCTATTTTTAAGTGAAAAATTAAAATGTTATCTGAATATCGACAAATAAAAATTTTCACCCTACTTATAAATATTCTTATTATACCTACTTAATTTAAATTTTAATATATTTAGTTATTCTTTTTTCTTTTTATATTACTCTCCGCCCATATCATTTTAAAGTAAATTTATAATTTTTTTATTCAAAAAAAAAATAACATGTAATTAATTTTTACTTTTTTTTATTCAAATTACAAGTTCAATTATTTGTCAGCTTTTTTCTTTTTAATTAAAGAAATATGAATAAAAATAATATTTTAATCATTCCTTTTGATTAGCAAATCCTCTATCAATTTAAACATATTTTAAAACATTAGACATGTTTTATTATAAATATTTTTATAATATATGAAAATTAACATTTTTAATACTATATATATTTATATGTGTAATACTGTATTTTTTATGCTACTTTTATTAATACGTAAATTATTTCTTTATTTGAAATAAAATAAAATATTATAAATAATAGCGTAGCCATGACAAATTTATTCGCTTATTATAACTCAATTTCACTCATTTTCACACCACCTCGTGCTCATATATATGGTTACAATGAAACATAATTTTTTTAAAAAATATATAAATTTTTATAAAAATAATTTAATTTATTTTACAAATCATACGATACAGTCATTATTTCATAATATGAAATAATAAATTAATGTTTAATTCCACTCAATATAAATAAACCAAAATAGTAAAATATACTATCAATTACAACCTCAAATAGAAAAAATAAATAGTTCATAAATGTTTTTTTAGTTTTTGATGTATTTATGAATGGGGAGTTTACCCTTTTTTCATAAGGAATGGAGGAGTATTTTCAGTTTTTGATATATTTATGAAGGGAGAGTTTACCCTTGCCTTATAAGGAAAGGGGAAGTATACCTTTACGTGTGTGTATATGTTGAACAATATGGTTTAATTCCTACTTATGATAAAACTCTCCTCTATAATTATCTATTAAATAGTAATTTAAAATTTTTGTTTGCGGTTAATGGTGGGAATAAAATGATTAAAAATAGGTAGTGGTATATATAAAAGATGCTAATAAAAAATAAAAGCAATTTGTGGACAATTTTTTTTATAAAATTCATATATATATATGATGTACTTGGAGATAAAAGTGTGTAATTAAACCGAATAAAATTCAATTTCTCTTCCTCCTTCCTATTATTCTAACAAAGTGGTATCAGAGCCACTCGCCTGTATTTAAAAAATGACACCTAGTAATAATTTATTTCTATTTCAATTTTCTCGCCTTATAAAAGAAAATTATGATAATTGGTGTCCACCTATGAAAGTTCATCTTAGCTCACAAGATATTTGAGAAATTATAGATAAAGGTCTTACTCCACTTAAAAGTGAGAAAGATGTTTTGGAAAATGAAGGAAAAAGGATCAATGAGTCATTGCCCTCATACATTAGGGATTGAATGAATCTATGTTTTTAAAAGTACCTGATGCTACTATCCCAAATGAAGCTTGGGAGATTTTGAAAAGCTCCCTCCAAGGAGTCCACAAAGTAAAAATGTATAACTTCAAACATTACGAGGTGATTTTGAAGCACTGCATATGAAGGGATTTGAATCTATTTCAAATTATTGCCAAGGGTAAAGGCTATATAGTAAGCCTAATTAAGAGATACATTGAAAAGATAGAAGATTTTTTAGTAGCAAAATTTGATTCTGTAGCATGTATCATTGAGGAGTCGAAAGACCCATACTGCATAACAATTGAGCAATTAGAGGGATCTTTATAAGCTTATAAAGGTAAAATCAAGTCAAGAAATGAAGAAACTTTGGAATAAGTCTTGAAATCAAATTTCTCTATAAATGATGACGGAGGTGAAAAGTATAATGGAGGAAGAGGACAAGGTTGAGATCAAGGGTGAGGAGGAAGAGGAAATGATAACCAGGATCTTACCAATAATGGATACAGAACCAACAACCATTTAGAAGTCATGGAAGAGGGAGAGGAAGAGGAAGAAGTAATAATTACAAACTAGATAAAGGGAGATATGGTAAATCTGATACTGAATGTTATAATTGTCACGAATATGGTCATTACACTTAAGAATGCCAAAGTACTTACAACAAAGAGGAGAAAGCAAATCTTATAGATGATACACAAGATGAGCAAGAGCCAACTTTATTCTTAACACTTAAAGATGAAGACAAGGATGACGAAAATATATGGTACTTGGACAACTGTGTGAGTAATCACACATGTGGCTATAAAAAAAAGTTTGTAAAGCTTGATGAGAAAGTAAATAGTAATGTTTTATTTGGAGACTCTTCAAAAATTCATATTCGAGGAAAATGTACAATTTTAATTTTGCCAAAGATGGAAGTCATAGGCTCATCTCCAATGTTTATTATGTGTTGAAATTAAAGAATAACATTTTAAGTTTGAGCCAACTCCTTAAGAAAGGATATGGGATTTACATGAATGATCATTATCTTTGACTTAGAGATCAAAATAGTAGATTAATTGCTAAGGTAACTATGTTAATGAACAAAATGTTTATATTGAATCTCAGTGCTTAAAGGTTAGCATAAAAGATGCAGCATGGTGCTAGCATATGAGATTTATCCATTTGAAGTTTGGCTCACTCAAGGCTTTAAGAGAAGAAAATATGGTAAATGGAATGCCTGTAATCGATCATCCCAATAAATTATGTGAAGCTTGACGGGAGCGGGTATAAAGCGGAAACAACCCACATCGAAACACGTATGAGGCAAACTAAACATTGAATTAATCAATCAAACTGACCTCTTGAAGCGCAGAATCGCTCACTGGTCTTCTTTCCTGAGATCTTGGAGTCACCCACGATCTTCTGTTGTAACCTTAACTATTCTAATTGGAATAGAATTCTGGGTGGGCAGAATAAAACTTACTTTCTTTTCTAGGGTTTCACCTATTTATATCTTCTTAAACATATCTTCGATGGGAAGATATCATTTAATATAAATAATTAAATAAAAGATTATCTAATTAAAATAATTATAAATAATATCTTAATTAAAATAATCTATCCATTATTTAAATAATAAACCCATGTTATTCCAAATAATTAAGGTACAACAGGGACCGCAGGAATAAAATCAACAAGGCTACCAATTATAATAAGAATCTATACAGGACCAGTATAATCTTATTATAATTAATCACAAATTATTCCACTAAAAATTCATGATTGAATCCCTTATTAATTTTACAATTCCACAACATAATAATTTTATGTTCCCCATGTTAAGATTACAGATGCTATTATCTTAAATAAATTACTGACTATTTATTTAAATAACAATATAACTTTAAGATTGTCGCTCAACTTATTTCATGTGTCGGATATAAAATCCACCTGCAGGGTTTACACAATGAAACCTTATAAGCTTACTTAAAGTGCATCATCAATCTCTATACCGAGACATGGATTCTATCATTAATTAATATTTCACAAACACAAATTATCTTTGCCCAATTCACCGAGAATATTATTCCAATAATGAAACTCACCCTTTAATGAATCAAAACACAAGACAATAAATATTTGCTCATATTAAATTAAATCAAGATTAAGAACAATAAACTTTATTTCTAATGTCTTAGAGAATATGTTTAATAGTCAGTATAAAACATCCATTCTCTACTTGGTCCAATTAGATACATACAAAATGTACTAATCACTATTATTGATCATATGCTGAAAAAATTTATTTAATGCAAATCTCCAATTAAATACATAGAAATAATGGTTTATAGAAAAATCATCCATAGCTATACTATTACATGTGCATGGTTAATAGTATAACTCTATCAATCTCCCACTTAGACTCATAACCATGCATCTATTATTCTAACTCCCATTCCTTCTACATGACTGTCAAAAGTCTTTGCCGGTAAGCTCTTTGTAAAAGGATCTGCCAGGTTGTTCTCTGATGCAATTTTTGTCACTACCACATCTCCCCTTTGAACTATATCTCGTATCAAATGATACTTCCTCTCAATGTGTTTTGCCCTTTTATGGCTCCGTGGCTCTTTCGAGTTTGCAACTGCCCCGCTATTATCACAATAAAGTGTAATAGGTGATTGCACTGAATGAACCACACCTAGATCCAAAAGGAAGTTTCTAAGCCATATAGCTTCCTTAGCAGCCTCAGAGGCTGCCACATATTCAGCTTCCATGGTGGAGTCCGCAACACAAGTTTGCTTAATACTCCTCCAACATATGGCTCCACCTCCCAAGACAAAAACATTTCCTGAGGTAGACTTCCGAGAGTCTCTATCAGACTGAAAATCTGAATCTGTATACCCTATGGGTATAAGATCTGCAGACTGGTAGACTAACATATAATCTCTAGTTCTTTTTAAGTACTTGATTATATGTTTCACCGCAGTCCAATGTTCCCGCCCAGGATTAGACTGAAATCTGCTAACCATGCCAACAGCAAAACAGATATCAGGTCTAGTACATAACATGGCATACATGAGGCTTCCAACTGCAGAAGCATAAGGAACTGCCTTCATGCTCTCTATCTCTTCAGGTGTCTTAGGACATTGATCCTTAGATAAAGTGATTCCATGTCTGAAGGGAAGAAATCCCTTCTTGGAATCCTGCATGTTGAAACGAGCAAGAATAGTATCAATATAAAGTGCCTGTGATAAGCCAATCATCCTCTTCTTACGATCTCGCATAAGCTTGATCTCAAGAATATGAGCAGCTTCTCCCAAGTCCTTCATATCAAAATGCTGAGATAGCCAGTCTTTGACAGAAGTCAACATACCTACACAATTCCCTATAAGTAGAATATCATCCACATATAGTACTAGAAACACAACCTTACTACCATTCCACTTCTTATACACACAAGACTCATCATGACACTGATCAAAACTAAAAGTTTTGATCGTCTGGTCAAAACAAGTATTCCATGACCTAGATGCTTGTTTAAGGCCATAAATGGACCTATTTAATTTGCATAGCAAATTTTCTTGTCCACTAGTTATGAAACCCTCTGGTTGCTTCATATAGATGCATTCATCAAGACTTCCATTCAGGAAAGCCGTCTTGACATCCATTTGCCAAATCTCATAATCAAAATGAGCAGCAATGGATAGAAGAGTTCTAATAGACTTCAGCATGGCTACCGGCGAAAAAGTTTCCTCATAATCGATCCCTTCTTTCTGAGTAAACCCTTTCGCAACAAGCCTTGCCTTAAAAGTTTGCACTTTACCGTCTATACCCCTCTTTTTCTTATAGATCCACTTACATCCAATGGGTTTAACCCCTTCAGGTGGTTCTACAAGTTCCCAGACTTGATTAGAGTACATAGACTCCATCTCAGATTTCATAGCTATAAGCCACTTATCAGCATCTTTATCTTGTAGTGCTTCATCGTAACAAGCTGGTTCGGTATTCACTTCTTCAGGGATTCTATCAAAAGCTTCTCCCAAAAGTGTATATCGAACCGGGGTTCGTCTAATTCTCCCACTACGACGAAGTACTACAGGCTCTGCAATCACACCTTCATCTTGCTGTGGCTGTAATGCCGGCAAGTCTATGACTGGTGGTATTGCATCCTGGTCATCTGGAGCCTGAACATGTCCTTCATTACCAACAGGCAATGAAATGTCAGAAGCTCCGACATCTTGCTCATGTACATTAGGATCATCAGCCGCAACTGTAGCTCTAACATTACTCTCACTATTTTCGGGCTGTAGTGGAATGTTAGGCGCTAAATGCTCAGGCGGATGTTGATCTTCTAGTGCACTGACATTTCTCCCACTACGACGAGGTAATGGAATGTCAGCTCCGACCATGGATGGTCCAGGTTGATATTCTAATGGAAAGGTTCTAGTTGGTATGTTTTCTCCTCTCAATTCATACAAGGCTAATTGGCTTTTGGGAATATGGTTTCTAATATAGTCTTCCTCAAGATAATGTGCATTGGTGCTAACAATGACCTTTTTATCTTTTGAACTATAAAATAAACCTCCTTTCGTTCCTCTAGGATATCCAATAAAGAAGCACAAGTCTGTTTTTTATTCCAACTTATCTGCTTTCCCTTTCAGCACATGGGCTGGACAACCCCACATCCGAACATGTCTTAGACTTGGCTTTCGCCCAGTCCACAGTTCTGTAGGAGTTTTAGGTACTGACTTAGATGGAACCAAATTCAAAATATATGCTGTTGTTTCTATGGCATAGCCCCAAAACGAAATAGGCAAATCTGAATAACTCATCATTGATCTAACCATTTCCATAAGTGTCCTATTTCTTCTTTCTGCTACACCATTCTGTTGTGGCATACCAGGTGCAGATAATTGTGAAGTAATTCCTTGTTCTGATAAATAATCAATGAATTCCCTAGAGAGGTATTCGCCACCACGGTCAGACCGCAATGACTTGATATATTTTCCATGTCGTTTCTCCGTTTCTGCCTTGAATTCTTTGAATTTCTCAAAGCATTCAGACTTACGGCGCAACAGGTAAATATATCCATATCTTGAGTAGTCATCTGTGAAAGTCACAAAATACTCAAAACCACCCCTAGCTTGGACACTCATTGGGCCACACAAATCAGAATGAATTAATTCAAGAACATCATTAGCTCTATTACCTTTTAAGGGAAAAGGCCTCTTAGTCATTTTACCTTCTAAACAGGATTCACAGGTTGGTAGTGCCTCCACTTTCAATGAACTCAATGGTCCATCTTTGACCAACCTAGTAATCCTATCTAAGTTAATATGACCAAGCCTCAAATGCCAAAGATAAGTATAGCTAAACTCAATAGGACGTTTTCTTTTTAATGGTACAACGATATCAAAATTATTAACCTCAGAATTAGAAAGTTGCAGTTCAGGTGAAACTTTGAGAATAAAAAGATCATCATTAAAGAGCAGAACATATTATTTGTTTTCTAAATTTGATAATGACAGAATCATCATAAAATTCATTAAAACAAACAGAATATCCATTCTTGCTCAAACTAGAAACAGAAATTAAATTCCTTCTAATTGAAGGAACATATAAAACATCCTTCAAAACCAATGTTCTATTATTCTCAAAATTCAAAATAACATTTCCTATAGCTAGAACTGCAACCTCAGTGCCATCTCCCAGAAAAATGCTCACTTCTCCTTCATTTAGCTGGCGTGTTGTCTGAAACCCTTGCAAAGAATTGCAGACATGATTAGTGGCTCCTGAATCTACACACCATTGGAGTGTAGTCAATACCGCTAAGCAAGTTTCAACAACCAGTAAATAAAAAAGTGACATACCTTGCTTTTTCTTAGTTATCCATGTTGGACATTGCTGCTTCCAGTGACCCTTTTGCTTGCAGTGAAAACACTTACCCTTAGGCTTTTTCACAGCACCATTAGCACCAGCAGCTGCACCATTTGTCTTAGGCTTAGGCTTTTGAGCATTTTTCTTCTTCTTACCCTTATTCTGGGCAGATGAAGAACCTCGCTCAACATTAAGCACAATAGGTGTGGCTCCTTGCTTAATAATAGTCTCAGCAGGTACCAGCTCATTCAGCAGCTTAGATAGAGTAAAATCCATCTTATTCATGTTGTAGTTCAAACGGAACTGCTGAAAACTGACTGGCAGAGTGTTCAAGACCATCTCAACCTGAGTTGCCTTGTCAACCTCAGCACCTAGAACTTCCATGTCGTTCAGAAGACTCATCATCTTCAAGACATGAGTTCTAACAGGAGTTCCTTCCTCCATTCTAGAAGTAAGAATCTCCCTCAGTGCATTCTGCTTGGGTGCACTAGTTTGGTCTCCAAACATCTCCTTGAGATTCTCTAAGATGTCAAAAGCAGTGTGCATCTTCTGATGCTGATTTTGCAAAACATTTGACATAGATGCCAAAATGTAACACCGCGCCATCTCATCAGCCTTAACCCATTTATGGTAAGCTCTGGTAGCCTCCTCAGAGGCACCCTCACCGGGTTTTTCAGGACATACTTCAGTCAGCACAAACTTGTACTCCTCAGCAGTAAGCAAAATGTCCAAATTTCTTTTCCAGTCCACATAGTTAGGACCCTCAAGCTTGTTTTGGGTAATGATGTTTGCTAGGAGATTGAAAGATGTCATTTCTCTTGAAAAGCATTAAACAAATTCAGTATATGATTAATAATACAATAAAAAACACTGAATTTAAATCAAAATTGCATGACAACAATGATATCAAAATTCAAATATGCATCTTTACAACATTCATGAATAGTAATCTCGAAAGGAGAATTCAACTAATCACATGTCATGCATATAAAAATAAGATAAGACCGACATGTACTACTCGATGGGAGAAAACATATCTTTTAAATAAAAATTAATATGTGAGAAAATATTACATCTAATTCATGTCCCTAATTAATTTACTCAGATGGAGAGTTAAAATAATACAGACAAATTAGACTAGATCGGTGATTATATTAAAACATAACATCTTCCGATGGGGAAGAAATGCAAATAATCACAACTAGAAAATAATAAATAACCACTCACAAATTAATCTCCATATAATTAAAATAAATTAATTATAGTTAAAATTTGCAAAATAATAAATTTTATGACCATTTTGCAAGTGAATGAAAACATTTTAAACTAAAATGTAAGAAATAAATATTCTGGGCTATAAATGCAAAAAACAGAAAATATCAGGGCTATTTTGCAAGAAACAGAAACTTTATGTGCTTTTCTACAAATTCTGAAAATTCTGGGTCTGATTTGCAATTTTAGAAACTTGAAGGGCCAAAAAAAAATTTTTTTTTGTTTTTTTTTTTGCAGAATGGTCTTCTTCTCCACGAGAAAGACCAACTGCTTGCTATCCTTCAAGTTGCCATTAACGCAAAAACTCAAGCTTTTTTTTTTTAAATTGATAACAAATATCAATAGCCAAAAAAAAATATCAAAATAAAAAAAAACTTTTGTTTCAAACTACCAAGAACGCCAAAAACTCAAGTGTTTTTTTTTTTAAATTGATAACAAATATCAATATCCAAAAAAAAATTATCAAATTAATTTAAAAAAAAACTGCTTCTGTGTTCTTCAATTTCAAGAACTCAGAATTTTTTTTAATTGATAACAATTATCAATAGCAAAAAAAAATATCAAAATTAATAAAAAAAAATTGCTTCTGTGTTCTTTAACTTCAAGAACTCAGAAAATTTTTTTTTCTTTTTTTTTTAATGCTCTCTGGACTCTCTCTTGAAAACAATTGCAAAACAAAATTTTCCATTAGAAAACGATTTCACGTTTTCAATAAAAATTTTACAGAAATTGTTTTAAAACTTAAATTGTTAAAAATCGTTTCAGAGAGCATGTAGCCATAAAAACAATTTACATAAAACATAAAAAATCGTTTCTTACGTAAATCGTTTTTACATAAAACATAAATTGTTCAAAATCAAAATAATTTACGTTTTTAATATTTTTTTTATAATTTCTTCATTACTGTTTCGACAAACACAGAAGAAAAAAAATTTCTTTTCTTTGTTTTTGTTTTTATTAAATCGTTTTAATCAATATCCAACAAATTCAATAGATCCTTTGTAATTCATTGAAACCGAAAATTGACAAACTAAAACGAAACAAAAAACAATCAAACCTCAACAAATCATGTAGCCACTAAATGATACAAACAATCAATCGAAAACATGATTAAAATAGCCACCTTCATACGGTTTCGAAAGGCTCTGATACCAATTGATGGGAGCGGGTATAAAGCGGAAACAACCCACATCGAAACACGTATGAGGCAAACTAAACATTGAATTAATCAATCAAACTGACCTCTTGAAGCGCAGAATCGCTCACTGGTCTTTTTTCCTGAGATCTTGGAGTCACCCATGATCTTCTGTTGTAACCTTAACTATTCTAATTGGAATAGAATTCTGGGTGGGCAGAATAAAACTTACTTTCTTTTCTAGGGTTTCACCTATTTATATCTTCTTAAACATATCTTCGATGGGAAGATATCATTTAATATAAATAATTAAATAAAAGATTATCTAATTAAAATAATTATAAATAATATCTTAATTAAAATAATCTATCCATTATTTAAATAATAAACCCATGTTATTCCAAATAATTAAGGTACAACAGGGACCGCAGGAATAAAATTAACAAGGCTACCAATTATAATAAGAATCTATACAGGACCAGTATAATCTTATTATAATTAATCACAAATTATTCCACTAAAAATTCATGATTGAATCCCTTATTAATTTTACAATTCCACAACATAATAATTTTATGTTCCCCATGTTAAGATTACAGATGCTATTATCTTAAATAAATTACAGACTATTTATTTAAATAACAATATAACTTTAAGATTGTCGCTCAACTTATTTCATGTGTCGAATATAAAATCCACCTGCAGGGTTTACACAATGAAACCTTATAAGCTTACTTAAAGTGCATCATCAATCTCTATACCGAGACATGGATTCTATCATTAATTAATATTTCACAAACACAAATTATCTTTGCCCAATTCACCGAGAATATTATTCCAATAATGAAACTCACCCTTTAATGAATCAAAACACAAGACAATAAATATTTGCTCATATTAAATTAAATCAAGATTAAGAACAATAAACTTTATTTCTAATGTCTTAGAGAATATGTTTAATAGTCAGTATAAAACATCCATTCTCTACTTGGTCCAATTAGATACATACAAAATGTACTAATAACTATTATTGATCATATGCTGAAAAAATTTATTTAATGCAAATCTCCAATTAAATACATAGAAATAATGGTTTATAGAAAAATCATCCATAGCTATACTATTACATGTGCATGGTTAATAGTATAACTCTATCAAAGCTTGTATTCTTGGCAAGCAAGCTAGAAGGAATTTTTCGAAGGAGGCTATTATCGAGTCACTCCAACTTATTCATACAGACGTGTGTGGACGTATCAATCCTCCTTCATTTGGTAAAAGCAAATATTTTTTTCTTTTTATTGTTGATTTTAATAAAAAGACTTAGGTCTATTTTTTAAAAGAAAAAATCAGAGACATTTCTTACATTTAAAAACTTCAAGACTCTTGTAGAAAAAGAAACTGGCTGTAAGATGATATCATTGAGATCTGTTAGAGGAGGCGAATTCACATCCAAAGAATTCAATGATTTTTGTAATTCATATGGGATTCATTGTTCTTTAACAGTTCCAAGATCTCCACAACAAAAATGTATTGCAGAGATAAAGAATATAACTCTTTTTATTATGGCTAAATGTATGCTAAAAACTGAAAAGCAAAAATTTTGCCTAAGGAATTTTGGGCAAAGGCCATCACTTATGTAGTTTATTTATCCACAAGGTCTTATATAAAGAATGCCACTGCAAAAACTCCTCAAGAAGCATGGAGCGGAAGAAAGTCTAGTGTTGATCATATGCGAATTTTTGGATGCATTGCATATGCGTATGTTTCGCAATAAGAAAGATCCAAGCTTGATGATTGAAATGTCAAATATGTTTTCATTAGCTATGATTCAAATTTAAAACATTATAGGTTATACAACCCTAGCGATGACAAAGTTGTGATAAGTAGAGATGTTGAGTTTGAGAAAGAAGTTGCTTGGAATTAGGAGATACAAGATAAAGTTTATGATTTCTTTCCATATTTTGGAGGGGATGATCAATAAACCAATGAGCTTATGCAAGAAACAACTCCATCTTCTTCTCCAACTCTTGTTGCATCACCTTATTCTCAAGGAAGCTTAAATGATAGGCCATAGGAAACTAGAAGTAAATAAATATTCAACTTGGACTCTATATTTTAGTGAATAGACCAAATTGATTCTTAAATATTTTTTTTAAATCAAACTGAAATTTTTCTGTCAAAATTAGCTCAAATGAACCATTTTTTAATGTAACCGTTAGGAAAGTCCAACGATTGCTATAATGTGGTAGTTTATTAGGGTCTAATGTGAACTTTGGACATAGATTGCTGTTTAAATTGAATTGTTTAAAAAATCATAATTTATTAATATTAGAAATTATATTATTTTAAAATTTATTAATAAGTAATTTTTTACTATCAATAATTTATAATATTACTAAATAATTTTTATAATATTATAATTTATAATAATTCAATTTATAATTTGAAAAAATAATTTATAATACTTTTATAATTTATTTATAAAATTATTATAATATATAATAAATTATATTATTTTAAAAATATTTATAAATAATTTTTAATATCAATAATTTATAACATTAATAAATGATTTTTAAATATTATAATTTATAATAATTTTATTAATTTATGGATTAAAACAAGCGTGAAGAGCATGAACTAGCTACATTGACAAATATTTTCAAAATAATGGATCTATTTGTTGCCAGCACTAGTATGATGTTAAGAAACATGATAATGGTGATATTTTACTTATTCGTCATTGTGTAGATGATCTTATCTTCATCGAAAATAATCCTAACTTATTTTGAAGAATTCAAGAGGGCCATATAATTAGAGTTTGAAATGATTGATATAAGACATATGACTTACTATTTGGGTCTAGAGGTGAAGCAAATGGAAGATGAAATATTTATTTCTCAAGAAGGTTATGCAAAAAAGGTATTAGAAAAATTAGACATGCTTGGTTGTAATACGATGAACACACCTATCGAATGTGGAATAAGATTATCAAAGTTTGATGATAAAAAGAAAGAAGATCCCACTCTTTTTAAAAGTCTTGGGGGGAAAGTTTGAGATACTTAACTTATATATGACTCGATATTCTCTTTGTTATTGGAGTAGTAAGTCATTTCATAGAAATCTGACATCTTCTCACATGAAGATGCAAAAAGAATTCTACTTTATTTGAAGAGGACTATTATTTTGGGTTACTTTATACTCCAACACATGATTTTTATGAGATTTTATGATAATGATTTTGTTAAAGATATTAATGACAGAAAGAGTATCATATGTTTTTCATTTTTTTATGGGAGATTGTGGGATCACTTGGACTTCTAAGAAACAATCCACAGTTATACTCTCAACTTGTGAATTTAAATTTGTGGCAACAACTTCTTGCTCTTGTCATGCCATTTAGCTTAGAGGATTATTGAAGGAGCATTATTTTCCACAAGTAGAAGCCTCAAAAATTTTCATTGACAATAAATCTACTCAAACTCTTGCTAAGAATCCAATTCGAACAAGCATTTAGATACTAGATATCATTTTATTAGAGATTGCATTGCTGAAAAGGAACTAGAACTCAAGTGCGTGAAGACACAAGTGTCATACCCCAACTCTCCAAAGATAGGATGAACTTAACTCGCTAAAAATCTCAAATCAAAACTTATTTATTTTTTTTATTTTTCACAAATATATATAATTATTTATAATATTTATTTCATCATCTACATCATTAAAAATAATTCACAAAAATTTAATCAATTTTCAAACTATATTGAAACTAAAAATACTAGGATGTTGGCCTAACCTCTTCTATATGTAAAAGAATTTCAAATTTAAGAATCTATTTTCTATTGGAGTCTACTAAGTTGGTCTTCAAAAATATCTGAAAATGTTAATAATAAAGGGGTGAATCCAACTACTCAGTAAATAGATAAATACGTAATAAGAGAAAACAAATAAGGTTTAATAATATTTAATATATATAATCAATAATTAACAAGATAATTAATTCTTGAAATCTTATACATAACTTTTAAATATTTCTCAATTCAATTCATACATCATTTATATACACTCAAATATAATTTCTATTCATCCAACTTCAATCTAAAGGTACATGATTACTTACCTTGCAATTTCAAAGAAAAATAACTTTAATACACATGTGCAGAGCAAAGGGTAAATTATATTATTATTAATATTTATATAAACATCCATCATCAAAGTACGATCTCGTAGAATTATAGTAAAAAATATATATGAACTATTTATCCAGAACAATATAGTCAATCGATCACATATATGAAATTCAAGCTATCATTATTTGTTCTCACTTAATAAAAAATAATATCATTTAAAAATAAAACTTTATTCTAGTAAATTCTGCTTTAAAAATCATATATATATAATATTTTAGAAAATACAATGTTGCATATTTACCCACTTACCTAGGTCAATTATTATATTTGCTTAACTAATAGGGTCTCCTTGATATTCTATAACTGTAGTTGGGTTCGTTCCTATAATAATATAAAAATATTATTTAATTTAAATTATACCTAACTACTATAAATGTATGCTATGAAAATGATATATGATTCTGGTCCTTAAATTCTAAATATTATCTTGGTAACTCTCAGAATTTTTAAAATAATACTCCAATGAGTATTATTTAATTTCTAAAGCACTTGTCTATCTAATTCTTCAATAAATATTTTCAGCGACTCAATATAATTTTAAATGTAAAAATTTACTAGTATGTATAATATTTCTATAAATAGTTGTATTATTTTAGTTCATTTATATTAATAGTTTATTACTATCAATAATGTTTATTTATTAACTAATTTATTTAATTACATATTGAATTATATTAATTTAATCTAATATATATATATATATATATATATTAGCTTTCAAAATAAATTTGTGCTAATAATAATAACAATGCTAGAATAAGAAAAATAACAATAATATTATTTACTTAAGTTTTCTTACTTGTTATACTTTGTGATATTAATAATATTTACTTGGATATTAATATTATTTAATAAATTTTTATTGCTTAAAATAATTACTTAATTACCTTTAATTTAACTATAATAATTTATATTAATTTTAATAATAATAAAAATAATAGTATACAATTTATTTACTTAATAATACTTTATTTTTAATTTTCAATAATCATTTATAATAAAGTTACTAAAAAAATAATAACATTATTTATGCAGTTAAAATAATTATTTAATTACTATTATTTCAAAATTACTTATTTATGTTAAAATAACAATAATAATAATTATACTTATTTTGAAAATTACTAATATTTATAAAATTTATTTATAATATTTTTACTACTATAACACTAATAATATTAATAATTTATTACTATTTAGCACAATTTACATTTTAACAATTATTGATTTTTAAATAAAAATAATAGTAACATAATTATACTACAAGAAAAGGGGCATATGTCGATATAATTTTGCCAATGCTTTATAAAAGCATTGGAAATATTTTATAAATGCCAATAATTTCTGACGCTAAAATAAAATATTGGCAAAATTACCAACGTTTATCGAATAGCGTTAGCAATGTAATAAAAATTAATACATTTTTCGACATTATTTATTAAGCGTTCGTATTTTTTAATTAAATATCAATTTTTTTTTGTGTTGGTATATTTAATAACTTACCTATGCTTTAAAAATATGTAGTTATATTTTTACCAATTCCAACACAATTTTATCGACGCTTTGTAAAAACGTTGGGAGAGTTGCATAAGTATCATTATATAATTTCTAACACTAAAATAAAGCGTTGGTAAAATTTACAAACGTTTATCCAATAGCGTTGGCTAACATAATAAAAAATAATACATTTTCTGATGTTATTCATTAAGAGCTAGTATTTTATAAATAAATTACTAACTTTTCTTTTATATTGACATTTTAAATAACTTACCTATGCTTCTTAAAATATGCAGCTCTACTTTTACCAATTTCAACACAATTTTAACGACGCTTTATAAAAGCTTCGGGAGAATTATATATTTGTTATTATGTAATTTCTGGCTCTAAAATAAAGTATTGATAAAATTATCAATGTTTATTCAATAGTGATGACAATATAATAAAAAATAATTGAGGTTGGTATAGTTTCGGGTTTTTTATTACATACTTTAATAGAAAATTGAGGTTGGTAGAGTTTCGGGTTTTTTGTATATCTTATTGAATGCTAGATTATTGGATGAGGATTGTTTGATGTTTTTGATGTGTGGATCGTTACCGTAGACTTTTTGCTGACACAATTCTTAGAAAATATTAGGTCTTTATTATATTTGTCTTCATTTGCTGAATGCTAAATTCACCTGAGGAGATTGTGCTACGTTGAATGTTTTATAGCACTTCTAGTTCTACATATTAGAGTATATTTTCTGAGCGTAAGCATAGGCATATTGTTGAGACAGGACTGACATTACTTTCACATGCATCTATGCCTTTAAAATATTGGTCTAATGCTTTTTCTACCGCTGTCTACTTGATAAACAGAATGCCTACAAAAGTTTTAAGCATGTCAAGTCCGTATGTTCAATTGTTCAAAAGTCAACCTAATTACTCAAAGTTAAGAATCTTTGGATGCCTATGCTACCCATGGCTACGACCTTATACCAACCATAAACTCAACTCAAAATCTGTTCCGTGTGTGTTTCTTAGTTACTCGTTAACACAAAGTGCCTATTATTGTCTAGATGTTGAAAATTCAAAAATATATACCTCCCGTCATGTCAAGTTTGTTGAGTCCATTTTTTCGTTTTCTACCCGTCCAAAACATGTTGTTAATGAGTCTTCTAATTCGTTGATTAATTAGCTTCCTCTACTTAAATATCTTTCATGGTATCAGAGCTTCCTGACTAACATCTTTTCTTTCAATTTTATATCTTTTTTTTTCCTTCTTCCTCTCGCCATGGCCAATACCACCACCCCTCCTGCGATTGTCGCACCAACTACTGCAGTAAATCAGCAACTCATTTCCTTTAATATAGCTGCTCAAGCTCCACTTAAATTAACCTCATCAAACTACCTTTCCTGGAAATTACAATTTGAAAAGCCTTTTTATTGGTTACGACTTACTTGTATTTGTTGACGGCACCAAACCATGCCCACCCACTGTTACCACCCCAGATAATACACCTAATCCAGAACACCGTCTCTGGATTCGTCAGGATCAGCTTATTCTCAATGCTCTTATTGGCTCTCTGTCACCTCAACTCATCCCCTTTATTGCCAAATCAAAAACCTCCAAGCAAGCATGGGATACTATTTCTAACACCTATGCCAAACCATCAAGGGGACGTGTCAAACAAGTGAAAGCACAGCTTAAAAATATTTCTAAAGGCAAACTATCTATAACAGATTATATGCAGGCCATAAAAATAAAAACTGATGAGTTAGCATTGCTTGACTCACCAATGTCAGATGAAGACATCACTGATCGAATCCTTGAAGGTCTTGATGATTCCTACAAAAACACAATTCAGGCAATTAATGCAAGAGACAACGCAATTTCTTTTGATGAGCTTCATGAAAAATTAATTACATTTGAAGCTTCTTTGCTACAGCAGGCTCCTCGAGCATCTGTCGAATTTCCTGTTACAGCTAATGTCTCCACCAAAAGCACTGGAAAGGGATACTTTAGTCAGCCCAATTATCAGTCTCACCAGCCTGGCTTTTCTCATCGAAATTTTCAAAAAAATGCAGGTGGAGTTTATACTGGTTCGGTTAACAATTCGCAGCAGCGAACTCCTAAACCATATCTTGGTAAATGCCAAATCTGCGGGACGCAAGGCCACTCTGCCAAGAGGTGTTCTCTATTTCGAATTGTTCCAGTTACTCCTGGTACGCAAACTCCGTGGCAACCACAGGCGAATGTCACAACCTATCCTACTCTCTCTTCTGCACAGCCTTGGCTGATGGATAGCGCTGCATCGAATCATGTCACAACTGATTTACATAATTTATCCATTCACAGCCCGTATGAAGGTTCTGATGATATAATGGTTGGCGATGGAACAGGTTTAACCATTACACATTCTGGTTCTACAACTATAAATACACCACACAGATAGTTACAATTAGACAATGTACTTTGTGTGCCTGAAATGGAAAAGAACCTGATTTCAGTTTATCAGTTTTGCAATACTAATCAAGTTACTGTTGAGTTCTCACCATTTTCTTTTGTTGTGAAGGAACTGCTGACAGGGACTCCGCTTCTTAGAGGCAAACCGAAGGATGGAGTTTATGAATGGCCGTCATCTTCTCCTTTTTTTGCTTTTGCATCTTCTGTTGCTTCTGCTGCCGATTGGCACTCACGTTTAGGTCATCCTGCAAAGTCAATTCTTCAAGTTATTATGTCATCAAATAAATCTCAGGCTGTTTGTGATTTTTCCAAAAATATTGAAAACTGTAATGCATGCTCCATGAATAAAAGTCACAAACTTCCTTTCTTTACATCTACACTTAAGTCTACTGCTCCTCTAGAAATTATATACTCTGATGTATGGACTTCACCTCTTTACTCTCATGACTCATTCAAATACTATGTGATTTTTGTAGACCACTATACTCGCTACACCTGGTTCTACCCACTCCGTCAAAAGTCCGATGTCAAGTCTATTTTTGTGCGGTTTAAGTCTATTGTTGAGAAATTCTTTTCAGCCTCTATTAAAATGTTTTACTCGGATAATGGCGGAGAGTATAGCTCCTTTCTTTGCTTCCACTGGTATTTCGTTCCATACAACACCTCCACATACACCAGAGCACAATGGCCTAACTCATCCTGAAAACCCGAGTTGACAAGAAGAGGATTGCCCAGTCTTATAAGTGACTGGAGCTGCTCATTCCTTACCGATGTGGGATTCACATTCCCAACATCCCCCCTCAAGTGCAACTGGACCTTTCGGTTGACACTTGCTAACACAAGCCCGTTTGGGCAGACCGGCTGGCATCTCTTCATCAGCTTCGGTCATGTGGGGTTTAGCTCAGGATCTAGCCCGTTTGGACATTAATTGCTCTGATACCATATTAGAGCTGGGCCTAACTCATCCTGAAAACCCGAGTTGACAAGAAGATGATTGCCCAGTCTTATAAGTGACTGGAGCTGCTCATTCCTTACCGATGTGAGATTCACATTCCTAACACTACATCCTTGAATATTGATAAATGTGTTATTGGCATCAATATTAGAGTATGAAGTTGCCAAGTATGTACAGTGTAATATATTTACAAAATGCAATGTTCTTCAGTTTGTTGTTTGTCTGCTTAGAGTATGAATAAGGTGGGCTTGTAAAATTTGATTTAAGAAATGCAGTATTCTCAAGGACTAGAAAGTGGATGTAATTATCAGTAGGAAATAATGACTAAAATATTTTATCTTTGAATGTTGATATAAAGCCTGTTGAGATGAGTGTTTCTTTTGTTATTATTATCTCATCTTTGACACGTTATTTCCTTCAGTATGGATAAACCTGTGCCATCAGATGCGTAGAAGAGTTTTTAGAAAATTAATAGAACAATATATTGAAGCTTGCATTACTGTTGCTTGATTCCTGATTTATCCATACTACATGTCCTTGATTAGTAGTTGCTTGAGATGCTTTCAATTCCTTTAATGCTGTGAAAACATAGATAACATATCATTTTTCAGTAACTTGTATTTTGAAGCCTGAACCAACTTTATGAGATACTTTTCTTTAATTCATTACTGCATTGTAAATTGATGACCCCATTAGCATTACGTACCTTTTTATTGAAATATATACTGTTTTAAGGCAAGACTTTGCTAAAGATTCTTCAATATGTCTCCCAACATTTCTTAAACAATGTGAAATGCAATAAATAATTTTCATCTATGTTAGATGGAGAAAGGCCTTTAAAGGTTTAATTTAGAAAAAATGCTGCTCAAAATATACCAATATAGTAGGCCTTGAATTTTATTTTATTTTTCTTTATAGTACTAGAATCTACATTATAACCTCATCCATCGCCTTAATAACATATATTATGTACCTTTATTTTAATTGTGTTGTTTTTTGCTAGTAGAATTTATATTATCTAAGTATAATTAATATTAAGATTTGAGAAAACTAAAAGCACCCAAAGCAAATGTATGGGCAAAGAGTGAAGGGTCCATTTGATGCTGAAGAGCTTTATATATATATATATATATATATATATAGTTTTTGAAATATCATATTATCAGCTTCTCTGGTTTTGTCATTAATATACATACATACATTTATATATATATTAAAAATGTCAGTCATTATAAAGCTAGAAATGCTTTTTTTAAGCAATGGAAATGCGTGTTGCTATTCTTCTTTTGTATATAGTATTATTGTAGGTGAGGTGGATTAGAGTACCATGCTCAAACCTTTCGTCTTTTATTAGTGACCAAGAGTATCTGATTTCTCCGTATGGAAATCCACCAAACCAATAATTTGATTATGTTGAAGGTTTTATTATTGTAGTTGAAGGTCTTTATTAATAATGGGAGATCCCTCTTTCTTTTTCCCTCAAAACCAAGTTAAGATTTCTCCTTTTGTTGATAATGGTGCTACTACTGTTCTATACTACTAAGGAATCACAAAGAATTACGATGATTTCCCTTGAGACACTATTGATCATGTACGTATTTTAATCTTTTATTAATTATTATTATTATTATATTAATGTAGAATTAAATTGTTGTTAAGACTATAAGTTAGAAGTTAGAACCTTTTGTTACTAGCAATTTTATATGATACTAACATTTTATATTTTTATTTTCTTTTTGAAGATTGATGGAGTTTTATGGATATTACAAGTCAGACTAAATAAAGGAGTATGGAATTTTTTATTTTCCCAGTTGTTTATATAATGTCTTGACATTTGTTATTTGTTTCCACTCATCAAATGAATTATATTTTGACAGTCTGAGATTTATTATTTGTATTAAACTGAAAATTATAATTAATGTAAGGTTTTATTATATTTTATTTTTAAAATATTATTAGTGATTATAATTATGTGGAAAAAAATTTATTATAATATTATGATTTAAAATTAAATATAATATATGCTCATACAAAATAACTAATGGGAAAATTGAAAATAGCTATGCAATTCGTCAATAATAATTTAACAGCACGTTTATGATGTCATTATAATAATATTTATTTGCATTATTAAATTGTATTTATCAACGACGTCGAAAATATGTACTAACGCTTTAATTGCATCAAAAATATTTACCAAACTTTGAACTTATGTTGTTAAATACAAATTTTCAATGTGAATAAAAGCGTCAAAAATGTAATTTACTAAAACTTTATTTTTATAGATAATAATTACCGACGCTTGACTATTACGTTATAAAATGATAATTTTTGACCCAAAAAATGCGTTGAGAATAATTTTATTCACATAATTTTTTACGCCGTTATTATAATTTTATTATATAGGTAATTTGTTTAGTAATGTTTTTTTGTTTCTCTATACATATTTTTTTGCGTCGACATAGATGTATTTTAATTATAACAATACTGGTCATATATTTATAATTAAATTTTAAATCATATTTTATTTACCATCTAATTTAATTATTTAATAATTAATTAACTCTATTTTATTTATAAATAATTTAATTAAATTAATTCAATTTTGTAAATGAAATTCTTAATAATTTAATAATAGTATTTAATATAACTTAATTTAATAAACTATTTATTTATTTATTATCTTTCAATTAATTTATTTATCTTACAACTATATTTATTTATATCTTTATACCTAAAATACTATAAATTTATTTACTAATAAAATTTATAATTCAAAAATTAAACTTGGTTTAACTTTAAATATTTTTATTCTAAAGTTAATATTCATTTATATATATTTACTTATATACTTATTTCTATTCTAATTGCAAATTATTAATCAATTCATAAAAAAACTATTATATTAACAAAATTCTTAAATTTAATTTATTGATATCAATTTATTAATTTACAAATAATCACTAATTTATCAATTCTATATAATTAATTTATTCCACAATTTACTATATTTACAACTCTAATCTTTAATTCATTTTATTTATTAATATTTTCATTATAAATCTAATACTTATATATATTAATAAAAATTCATAATTTGATAAATAAATTTTAAATTTACTAATTAATAACTAACTAATTTATAGTTTCATTAATTCAATTTTAATAATATTTAGATCAATATTTAACCATTTTAATTATACTTAAATATTTTCATTTTATATATTTACTGTCCAATAATTAATTATCTTTTATTTTATTTTATCATAATTCCTATATAAAAATTTAAATCCTACATTCTTTATTAAATCAAAATTTAATTAATTAAAAGTTATTTTATATTTCTGATTAAATAAATCTAATACATGTATATATATAGTTTTCTTAAATATTCATATATAATTCGCAAATAATATATTTAATGGAAGCTTAAAACGATAAAATTTTTAAAACACCTTATTCGTCGAAAAAAGGGTTAGAATAGACATCAAAAAGTAATACCGGGGAGAACTTCAGATGGCACGTATAGCTTGATCCGGTAGCAGACGACGGCATTTTTGGTGGCGATCGATACAGCTCAGAGGATAGATTACGGTGGTCCAGTGCGTATAGTCGGTTAGTAGCTGAAAAATAATAGATCGAAAGCAAAACGCTACTGCCATCCGTTCCTCCTCCCTAAACTCTGTTTTTGTCTCTATCCTGCTCTCTTTTTGTTTTGATTTTCTCGTAACCTCTCCCTCTCTCTCGTTTTCTCTTTCTCTGTGTCTTTCTTTCTTTCCTTTTAATAAAATTATAATTCTTTCCTTCTTCATTTAATAAGCCAAAATAAATGGTCACTTAAATCACTATAACCATTATCAGTAGTTTATAATAAGAATGCCCAATTTTACCTAACTTCCACTATTTTTAAATAAATTTTATATTTATTTTATTTTTTAATCATAATTATTTATTTATTTATTATTTTTTTACACCATTTTATTTTATCTATCACTATTATTATTTATTATATATATCAAGGGCGGAACCGGGGGGGGGGGGGGGGGGGGGGGGGAAGGGGGTCTATTGCCCCCCCTGGTTCCTATATACATATACATATATACATGTATATGTATATGTATATATATATATATAATTTATAATATTTATATAATTCCTCTCTAATTCATATGCATATGTATATCTATATTTATAAATACATAAAATTAATAATACTTATATAATTATCTCATTGGTTCCTATATACATATACCTATATATGTATTTATAAATGTATATGTATAATTCTATATACATAAAATTAATAAAGCTTAAGTAATATAAAATTAATTTATAATATAATATAATATATAGTAGTTATATATATTTGTGTGTATGTATATTTATTTTTTTTCTTTAAGATTAATTTTTAGTTTTTAATTTATTGTTTTGATAATGTTATTATTATAATTATTTATAATTATTTTTTAATTTAAAGTTTAATTTTTTTAGTTTTAGTGTATAGTTTTAATGGTTAGATTAATTATTTTAGAATTTGATTATGAATTAGAATTTAAGTTTTGATTATTAGGTTACTTATTTTATAATTTGACTATGATATGAAATGAGAATTTAAAATTTTATTATTAGGTTAATTATTTTACAATTTGGTTATGAATTGTGTTTAAAGTTTTGTGATTAAGTTAATTATTTTATAAAAAATATTCTATCATATAAATTTATCAAAAATAATTAGTTTAAATACTTTTTTAAAAATATCTCAAAATATATATAAATATTATTTAAAAAATAATATATATTATGTAATTTTTGAAAATAAAATTTAGATATTAAAATAAAAATAATAAAAATTTCAATAGTTTATTATTTAATATAAAAATAAAATTGAATACAAATATTAATATCAATTATTTGTATTAATTTTTAAATATGAAAATAAAATTGAATATAAATTCGTATGTAATTTTTTTTTGCTTGAAAATTTTGTCCCCCTCGCCGGTGTCCTGGTTTTGCCACTGATATATATTATATTTTTTTCCTCTAATTTCCCACTAATCCTAATTTTTCCACTTCCTTTATTTTTTTTATTATTAAATAAATTTTAACTTAATTTTTTTACACTAATAATAACTTTATCTATACAATTATTAAAGTTTTTACAAGATATTACATAAGATCAAATTGTTGATATTTTTGGAGATCCTCTCAACTTGGAATTTTTCGAAGATTTTATGCTAATCTTGGAGTACGGAAGAAAATTATAAATTAAGGGGAGTGTTAATATAGTAATTTAGAAGTTTTATTTGAAGTTAATGGTAAGAAACAAAATGATTAAAAATAGGCAGTGGTATATATAAAGTTTTTGAGCAGACAGACCCAAGAAGAATTCGGATGTGGAAGCGTATTTGGAAACTGCATATTCCGCCGCAAGTTAGAAATTTTGCTTGGCGTGTAGCAAACAACATCTTGCCTACCCGCATGTGTCTTCGACAACGCTAAGTACCGATTCCTGAGCTTTGTCCCCTCTGTAACATGGCAACAGAAACATCTCATCATGTGCTGGTTACCTGTAATTATGCCGTCAGGTAGATGTTCAATCCACAGGTTGTGAACTTTATTGATTGGTATCTTGCGGCTCTATGTTTATTTAATGATAATGATGCTGGTTTATGCCTGACTGTGTGCTGGTCCATTTGGAATGCTCGAAATGATGTGATTTGGAACAATAAAGTTCGAAGAGCAATAGATGCTTGGTTATATGCTCAACGCACACTAAGTGATTGGCGAAATGCCCAAAAGAAAGGGGCAAGCAGTAATCATGTCAGAAATGTCAGAACTTGGCAAACACCAGCTCAAGGATGGCTCAAAGTTAATATTGACGCAGCAACAAATGTCCAAGAGCATGTAACAGGGATAGCTTTTATAGCTAGAAACCATTTGGGTGAAGTTTTGGCAGCAAAAAATTAGTTATTACCGGGCTGCTTTCCACCCAAAATTGCCGAAGCTTTTGCAATTAAAGAGGCTCTTAGTTGGGTAGATCATCAAGGCTGGAACCAGGTGGTGTTGGAATCTGATTGTCAATTGGTATTGCAGGCTACACGAGTCACAACTGCTAATGTTATCACACCATTTGACGCAGTGATTGACGATATAAAAAGCAAAATGCAAGAAATATGTTGGACTTGCAACCTGCAATTTGTATTCAGGTTTGCAAATGAGAGTGCACATATTTTGGCTCAAGCCACTAGAAATCTTTGTAGTATTGGGCAATGGTATTATGAACCACCCAATCTTGTAAGGCATGTTTTAGAAGCTGATTATTAATAAAATCTGCCTTCCTTTTCAAAAAATATATATATATATATATATATTTCTTAAAAACAAATTACCTTCATCCTAAATAAATATACTCATTCCTCATTTCATAAAAGGTAACACAAATTATTTTTATTGTTTACTCCTTTCTTACATTCCATTTCAAATGTCATTTTATTCTATTTCAATTATTATTTTTATAAATTCAGTATAATATTAATTATAAAATTTTAAATTTATTTTTATGAGATAAGGTTAGTAATTAATAAAGAAAAAATAGTTGAAATAGATAATTAAATAAAATATTATATTTTTTTTATAAAATTTATAATTATTAATAATTATCTTTTCTAAAATGATATTTGAAATATAATATAAGAAGTATATTTTTTTCATTATACTTTTATATTTTAACATAAAATATATTTAATAAGTAAGATTTAATAAAAATTTAATATGATAATTAAAGTAAGTCTGTCTATTTATAATGTACAAAGTAATAATAATAATAATAATAATAATGAAAAAAAAGGACAGATTGCCATAAAACAAGGAGAGAGATATTTCAATTCTCCAGCCCTTCGAATTCTCCATTATTTTTTATTTTCAATTATGATTTAATTATTATTATTATATAAATATTTTTATTTGTATTTTATATTATAATACAGTTTCTAGGGTTTCAGTTGTTTCTCTCTGTTACGGAAAGAAGTCTCTAGAAGGCTGATATATATATATATATATATATATATGTGCAATCATGTATATATAAACAGGGTCAATGATCGGAAAGTGCTTACTTACAGAGAAGGATAGAGAAATGGGGAGGCCAAGGTGTTACTTAGACATAAGCATAGGAGGAGAGCTTGAAGGAAGAATAGTAGTCGAGCTCTATAACGACTTCGTTCCTAAAACTGCTGAGAATTTCAGAGCTCTTTGTACTGGATACAAAGGCATTGGACCTCAAACTGGCGTCCCCCTTCATTACAAGGTCCTCATCCTTTTTCCAAATTTTATGTCTTCTTTATGTATATTTATTTATTTATATATGCATGTGATTTTCTTGATGAAAAGATGACTGTGCCCAATGGTAATGCTGTGATTTTTCTATGTTCAAGTTCTTGATTGTGAATCAATAATAATAATAATTTTCTTGCTGAAAGTTTTTTTATTTTGACTTCCTCTTAGTTGGTTACTTTTCAGAATTTTAAGGGCATTAGAGTCTTTTTATTTTTCCTGTTTATTTATTAGTTTCTGTTCTTCTTGATGAATTCAAGGAATACTAATTTTGGGTCTGTTTCATTTATTTATTGTTTTTTAAATTCTTAAGGATATTAATCTAATAATTACTGTTGAAACACTATGATATTAGTTATTGATAATGGTTATGGACCACTGGGAAATAAAATGGCAGGCAGTCGTTGTTATAGTTTCTTTAAACTATACGGGTTATTTCTCAGTGTTAGAAAGAAATGAAAGGCAATGGTTGATTCTTACACTCTTCCAGTGCTTCTTTCTTTATTTGTATTTTTATTATGGTTTCTACTTGTGTTTGTTTGTCTTTGAGATTAATATTTTGGCAGAGGATGCTGTCTTTTTTCATTTTTCTTTAGCTCTTGATGTTTCTAATTGTTTTTACAAATGTGGGCTTTTCTTTTCTTTTCTTTTGAAATAAATTTTAGACCCCATGCTTAAGCATTAGATCAGCTAATTTGAGACAAACTGTTTTTGATTTCTTATTGAATGTGATAACCAGCATGTTTTATAGTTTTTTCTTTTTGTATCATCACCTTCTTAATAAATCTGGGAAGGGAAATTTAAATCTTATTTTGATTGGTTTGTACTTTATTCTTTTTTGGATTTCAGGGATGTCGATTTCACCGTGTTATCAAAGGTTTTATGGTGCAAGGTGGAGATATCTCTGCAGGAGATGGTACTGGTGGTGAATCTATATATGGCATGAAATTTGAGGATGAGAATTTTGAATTGAAACATGAAAGGAAAGGCATGTTATCCATGGCCAATTCTGGTCCCAATACAAATGGTTCGCAATTCTTCATTACAACAACCCGCACATCTCATTTGGATGGAAAACATGTTGTATTTGGGAAGGTTGTTAAAGGAATGGGAGTTGTTCGTTCAATTGAGCATGTTACAATTGGCAATGGCGATTGTCCTGCTGATGATGTTGTAATAGCCGACTGTGGGGAGATTCCTGGAGGGGCGGATGATGGGATGTCTAATTTCTTCAAGGATGGTGATATTTATCCTGATTGGCCAGCTGATCTTAGTGACAGTCCTAAGGAACTTTCTTGGTGGATGGATGCTGTGGATTCGGTCAAGGCTTTTGGAAATGAACACTATAAGGTAGTTTCATGTTATGAATTGGGTTTGGATACTGTTTAATATTCTTGAATCAGAGTTTATGTTTGGGAAACTTTTAGCTGCGGCATTTGTTGGGATACATGGTAATTCAGTAATCAGATTGTGCTTGTTCTTTTGGTTATTATCTACCATGTGAGGTTATGAATGGGATCTTAGGTTGCCAATTTTTCAAGCATTTAACCTGTTCTTTTTTTTGTATTCCTTCCTTTCGCACCATTTTCATATGTTTATTGAATGCTCCATAACTATTGACTACAGAAACAAGACTTTAAGATGGCTCTAAGAAAATATCGGAAGGCATTATGCTACTTGGATATCTGCTGGGAACAAGATGGGATTGATGAAGGTGAACAGTCTGTGTTATCTATAAAATATGTTACCATTTGATGATCGATACCACTTGATGTCCCACTGTGTTTCAGTTTCATATGAATGAATTAGTGTCTTCCTCCTGTTGGTTTTACAGAGAAAAGCTCATCTCTGATAAAGACAAAGTCGCAGATATTCACAAACAGTGCTGTAAGTTCTTATTTGCACCATTCCTTAGATTATTTGGACTTTCACTTGATGGTGATTACTCATTTAGGCATGCCATCTGGAAAGTGATTTGCTAAATAAGCACTGGAAATACCAGCATGTGGAGCATCTTAATTGTTTGATGATACCAGCATGGATATTCAATTGTAAGGGCATGTTTCTAAATTTTGGACAAGTGATAAAGATGCACAAAGGTGGAGCATTGTATTGTATATAATCTGGCATGTCTGATAACAACCATTGTAATATTTGACTGATGCGGTGTTCTATGTTTTAGGCTTGTAAGTTGAAATTGGGTGATCTGAAAGGTGCATTGTTGGATACGGAATTTGCAATGCGTGAGGGAGATAACAATGTGAAAGCTTTGTTTCGCCAAGGACAGGTTAGTATATGATAATGGCAAGCTTCAATAAATTATTTGATCGAAGTGCTCTGCTCTTTGATGATGATTGATATTCTGATTTAATCTTTATTTTAGGCACATATGGCTCTTAATGATGTTGATGCTGCCGTTGAAAGCTTCAAGAAGGCGCTGCAGTTGGAGCCCAGTGATGGTTAGTGATAACTAAATACTAGCTTATACACAAATTTTGCTCTGTTATTTACATGAAATCTGCTGAAACTGGCTGATGGCTTGCTTACTTTTGTTATCTGGTGCTTTTCAGCTGGAATAAAAAAAGAACTTGCTGCTGCTAGGAAGAAGGTTAGTAGATTAGATCATGTAACACTTGATGGCTTCAAATACTCATGGTCAGCTTGGAAATGAACAATTCAGATTTTTTACAGATTACTGATAGATGTGATCGGGAGAGAAAGAAATATCAAAAGATGTTCCAATAAGACTTATGTAGCCAATTGGTATGCTTGATAACTTTTGAAAATTATTGTCCTTTATTTATGTGAAGTTGGGAATTGCTAACTGATGGCTTTGATACAGGCTGCTGATTCCTTGATTGTAAGTTGGTGAACTCAACTGGTTCAGGCCTCTTTTTGTCACAAAACTCTGTTATCATGTAGTGAGAATTAGGTATTGACATTCAACTCTATGCTGTTTTAGTATATATTTTTCGTAGGTCAAATTCCAATACTACTTGTAAAATCAGTTTAACTTGTTGAATTCTTTGAACAGAGATACTATATCATATTAAATCTTCATAATGTTAATAGTTATCTTTTATATGGTAATGTTGGGTATTGCTTTGCAATACAATAAATTTGATTTTGCTATAGTTTTCCTTAAACCTAACTTTTACATTAAAAAGATTGCAGTATAATTTATGTTTTTCTTTAAACTAAAGCCGAGTAAGATAAATTAAACTTGATGTAATATTTTTCTTTACATGAACTGTGCATTATCTTTTATTTAGTTTCTTTTCCTTCTACTCTAGAGAATAGGGTGAACGTTTAGAGTAACTTCAAGTATGTATCTGAGGGATGTACTTGAAAAAGAAAGGCAGTGATGTTTCATTACTGAAAAGGCTAGATTACAGTAATGAAATCCCCTTGCCTTCTTTCTCAGTAAGGAGATCCTTCCCTTCTCCCTTTCTCTCTGTGGTTGCATATACGGGTACAACAGAAAAAAGGAATGCATTACTACTGCTTCTCATCTCATGCAGCCAGATGGTGGAGAAACTGATTAAGATTTGGTAGAGAGACTGATTAAAATTACAGTTCTCTCTGCTTCTTCATCAGTGAAGTTTCAGAAAAAGAGCAAGGGAAAGGACAGACTTAATTTGGTCAATGCCTTTTCTGAACAGTAGAGAAGAATTGCCTTTGTTATAGAGATTATTAGAACTTGGCAGATGTAGCAGAACTTTCAATGTATTATTTGTTGTCCATTCTTCGATTCTTTGCAATCTTGATGAGAAAATTAAATGCTCTGGAGAAAAGGTTCGATTTTTATTGTTTCCGTGGCCAAATTAACATGCTTTATTGCCTATTTATTTTGCACGTCGAGTCACATGCACATTTTTACCGTTCATTTAAGATGGTTCCTAATGTATTTCAGGTTTTGTGAGAGAGCTGGAGAGAATCTTAGCAAAGGCAACTGTACGAATCAGAGGCTTGAACCAATTGTTATGAGAGCTTTCATGGAAAGTTAAGATAGGAAAGTAGACTTGGTGAAACTTAACTGGTTAATTGCTATTTGATGGATATGATATTGTCATGTTCTGAAGAAAAGTTGGGAATAAAAATAGCACCTTTTGATTTTGGCCCGATTATTTTTTTGCCCTTTTCACTTTTGTAATGTATCACTTGTCATTATCATTGTGATCTTTTTTCATTCATTTCTGCGGAGTCTTACCTGATGATAGCTGCTGAGATCTCAGATAATGGTAATTTTGGTCAGTTTCTGGGTCGGAGGTCCCACAGTTTGAGAGTAATTAGCATTGGCAATTGAATCAGTTTTGAATTTCAAAATAGGTAACTAATTGCTCTTTCTATTTTTTTAATTATTTCAAACAAAAAATCTATGATTTTAAAATTGTCCTTAAAAAAGAGATGGGAGATTTTCGGGTATTGGATCTCTGATCCCTGTGTTGATCACTGGATTGCGCTCATTATCTGGTGATAACAACTACACCAAAATTAGTTCAGTATTGGAAACTAGTTATCAACGAATTACATATTTCTCCGTTTAAAAGTAAAAGCTTCGCCAAATGCTGGCCAGAATCAACCAAAGAGCAAAAAGAATTTAACATAAAGAAGAACACTCATCTCCTATAAAGATGCTTACACCCAACAATTCCACCTTTATCGTGCCTCATGCGACCTGAGAGCTATACAGACTTCAATAATTACCTTTATAATATTTTGGTGGAACAGGTTTGATTCAAAAAAAAAAAAAAAAGAGCTGCTGACAATCAAAGGATCCTTTTTGTATAAGCTACGAGTTGTAGTTAGCGAGGCCTAAATCCCTCAAAGCAGCAGCAGCAGCATCCTTGCAGGTTTCATGGTTTTCCTTGGCTTTCCTTATTATCTTCTCAATCCCTTGATTGAGCAGGAGTGTCCTGTAAAATGAGAGGAAGTTGAGTGTAAAGATTACTGACGGCAATTGAATCATAATTCAGCAATGCTAGTGGAACTAGTCTCTGGCCTGTCAAAACTAGAGTGTGATCAGGGACGACGGGGAAAGAACAGAACTTGCCTATTCTCGGGGTTCCTGACAACAAGATTTCGAATCATGAAGCAGGAGTTCCTCTGCAATTGGGATGCAGAAGGAAACTTCTGCATTGCTTGGATGGCAAGGTCTCCTGCTCCAGCTTCAATTGCACGGGCTGCATTATCAGGGGATCTTAGGGAGAGTACTGTAATGATGGACATAACCTGAATGATATTAAAAAGAAAATTTGATCACTTTAAGAAATGTATCAAAAGATGAGGAAAAAGAGCATGTATAGAAAACAACCCAAACAACTCAATGTTATGTAATTTTATTATTTTTGGTAGTCTTGTAAAAAAATAAAATGAAACTGTTAGCAGTTACAACCAGTTGGTTTAATGTCTACCTACACCAGAGTGTTCATAAAACAGATCAAAATGTACAATCTTGTAGACAATGGCTATTGGATTAAAACAAGAAACATCAAAACTAAGGAAAGACTAGCTTTCAAGCCCATGTTCAGTATCATCTTTGACTCATACTTGTCTAAGTTACAATCATACGTTTAAAGAACAGAACTATAGGCATATTGCTACTAATGAACATAACCAAGATAGCAGTAAATTATCATAATGCTAACACATGAAGAACATAGTAGAGAGAGAGTCCAGTGAAATGAACCAAGCATTTCCTTAGGCAAAATACTAAATATAGACTTGATGATTAGGCAGTAGATAGCATAAGACTGATTTCTACCTCTTGGAGGACAGAGGGTTCGTCAGAAAATCTGGCTGAAAGTTGGATTAGCCTGTCCAAACCCCCTTTGTCTATGATAGCGCTCTTATTTGAGTCATTTCCTGCCAACTAATCAAACAAAAATATTCAAGTAGCATGGTTTGACCAGCAATTCATTGATAATAATATTTTAGAAAGTTCAGGCATCTCTAACACAAAACCCAAGAACTTTAACTTGAAAAAACAACTTAACATCTATGCTCTTCAAAACCAAAAAAAGAAAAAGAAAAAGAAAAAGAAAAAAAGTGATGTACCATGTTTATGCGCATGAATATTACAAATTCTTTTTTAGCAGCTAATCAGTAGAACAGTGATGGATCATAACAAGTGCTAATTTACAAGAGATTGCTTTACAAAATTTACTATCCCATCCAAAAAAAGACAAGATTGGAGAAGATATTGTTCTCCATTTTCTCATGCACAACAGTAGAAAATAAAGTTGCAAAATCTCATCATAGCAAGTTCATTATGCAGAATATAGAAATAAATAAGACAAAATAAAAATAGGAACTCTATGCCAAATTTCAATGGGCTATTACCTTGTTGAAAGAAGTAGGAAATAAACTTAATTGAAGAAATGGTTGTCTCTTCATACCTTGGATAACAATGAACAACAAGCTCTGGCTACAGTTTTATTGCCTTGTTCACCACTGTCGTAAATACATTGGAGAATTGCATCAATACCACCTCTTTCAGCAATGGATTTACATATTTCATCCTAAAGAAAAGATGATGAAGAACAAGAGGTTGCAGATGAGAAACAGCACTTAAGAGCAGGTAATATATCCCCTAATTCAATATGTTTATCACAAGGAAAAAAAAGATTCAAATCTATGTCTAATTACCTGAATTTTAAGGAAAAAAATACGAAATTATAGAAATGAGAAGAAATTATTTAATTTCCAAAATTCCAAAATATGCAAGGAAAATATTGCTCTACTGGGGGAAGAAAATTCATGTGGCTAACATGTTATTTGGGACAAAGGACCAATTGAATTTAGCATGTTCAGATTATTATCAGCAGCCAGAGTTTCCATATACCAGCAGAAGTTTTAAAATTTTCCTAGCGGATGTAAGAATGTGGTCAGTAAGAAGTTGGAGTTTTCAGGCAACAGAATATGAAAAGTAACTTATCAAAAGAGGCACCATTTGAGACAGTGTCCACAATAAACTAACCTCCTCAATGCTTCTAAAACTAGAAAACTGGATTGGTAGTGAAAATAAGTAATGATATTCTGAAACACAAATTATTTACTTGTCAAACAGTTAGATTAGCAGTAGAGACGCTATAACAATATTTCAGGAAATACTGCAAAAGAAAGGGAGAAAACCTACAAAGACTTCTCTCACATAAATGTGTAAGCTATTTCTAGACCGGTTGATAAATTAAATGAATAAAAATCTAAAAATTAGTGCAAAGTTAACAATTTGACATCTTATATTTGAATGAACTTACATTCACAGAAACAGCCTTTAAAGCAATGCTTGCTAAAACTAGACTTGGTGAGGTAAGCCCGCCGTGTAATGATTCGACAAGAGCTCCGGCAATTCCAATCTTTGCAAACCTTCGTGCATAACCATAAACCTGAATTGTGAATATGTATCAATTACTTTGAGAAATACTATTTTCTCTCAAGGTAAGTAAGCAAGCATTTGAATGCAAAAGTTTCATATTGTTAACAATACAAGCTTTATTACACATTAGCTGGATTGTGAAGGCAAGATCAGAAGTCAAGGCCAGCTTGACAACAATTGTTCCATGGACCTGCACTTTTTCCAGCTTTCAAGGCACAGGCATAATATATCAATTAACTTTTCTACATCTATTAAACCCTTGAATTTTCAGTTCAATTATGCCAATATACAGAAGGACACACATTTTTAATCTCATATAACTTACTTGGGAAGCCACAACACGATTATCATCAGGTGTTAACAGAACACGTATGGTGTCATATAAACTTTGAATGCTGCTTTTACTCTGTCTATTCAATACTTGCAAAATAAGTTCATCAATTTTCAATTCCATGAAGGACTCTTTCACAATCTCATTGCCAGTTGCAGCTGCAGCAACAACAGTAAAACCACAATCCAAGATGTCTAAACTTTCATTTCCATCATTTAATATTCTGGCCAAGATCGCCGGTCCACCACTGGAGCGAAATATTTCAGTACTTTGGAGATCTGCAGATCAGTAATACATCACATAAACATCAATAAGAATGAATTTTGTATCGCCCAGATTTTCAGTTGTAGGATTACTAAAAGCTGGCATAAGAAATATGTAAGAATACTTCAAGCTATTTAGGGAATAACTCAGTTATTTAATCCCTCTTATTAGCGTAATCATTTTCGGGCTTAAAAATGCATGGGTGGGCACTGTGCAGGAAATAGGATACTTTCCTGCTCCGATTATTCTAACATATATTAACATTTTGGTGGACTGGAACTATTATTTTCAAAAAAATTGTCTCAACACCTGAAATTTGAGATTCAAATGGGTTTTTGAAAGTTATATAGGCACTTCCAAGCATATTGTAGACATACGAGTTTAAAAGGAAATTAGACTACTCTTCTTAGAATTTCATATTATCTACTGTTGCATTTCTTACTACTGCAATTGATTCTGGTCCAAAATGTCATTGCATTATATGAATACCTCAAATATTTTCTTGGATGTTGACTTATCCAGCTGAAGAAGGGCCATATGAATAACCCAAAAAATCTTTCATCAGCAAATGACTACCATTTTCCTTTCAAATTGCACCTTTTTATCACTATTTGGTTTTTAGAAGAAGTATGTCCCTACCATTTTCCTTTCAAATTGCATCTTTTTATCACTCATTTGGTTTTTAGAAGAAGTTTTTGACTTACTTAACGAGTATTGTCATGGAACAGCGACGTTAGACTCTATTGTCCCAATAATGCAAGAGTAAGCACCTAAGAATAATGTAGAAATGCAGTTTTAAGTTTGACATAGGCTTATTTTTCACAATTCAACAATTCATTGCATCTAACACGCACATCCACACACGACACAAGCACAAAAGCCTTATAATCATACTTCACACCCTAATTCCATTCATAGACTACAATAAGTAACAAAACAACCAGTATAACCAAATGTACATACCATAAAGAAACAATGCCAATGTCTTCAAAGCCGAAACAAGAACTTGCTCAGACCCAGTTGGTATCTTAGAACAAAACGAGCAAACCAATTCAATCCCACCATTTTTAACAGCTATAGCTGCATTATCAGACCCTTCGACACTGCACAATCCTATTAACTTATCAAACAACCCAACCATTTCATCCAAATCAACACTACTAATTCGATCCTTTGAAAATGATTCTGCCTGCTTCAATCTGTCTAAACACTGCATTACTGGATTGTCTTTTGCACTGCCTTCTCCTGGGACGCACGTTATAATCCCTGCAAAAACGAAACGATTCCATAATATATTTGTGTTTTTTTTTTCTCGGTGAACTGAAATGAAAAAGGAAAAGATTTATTTTGGGAAGTTACCGGAGAGATCAACGCCTTGGAGAGAGAGGGTATGGATAGCGTCTTGGAGGGCTTCAGTCGGGTCCATGCAAAGGGCTTCCATGTTCTCTTTCACCAACTCGTCGAAAGCTTCTTGCGAGATAGTAAGAACAGTCTTCTTTGGTGGGCCCATTTCTCTCTCTGTCTCTGTGCCTATCTGGAAATCGTATAGTCTTTGCTGAAGAGTTTAAAGCCACAAGAAGAGACAGAGAGAACTGCGTAGGGGCTGTGGCGCTCTGTGTCAGTACTATCAAACTGAACCGAACTCGAGGAGGCGAAGAGGTTTGTGAGAACGGTGAACACTGAAGAGTGAGAGATCTGATTTGAATTTGTATAAAATGGAAAAGGAGTTGTAAAGTATACTTTATATCATAAGAAAAAGATTAAAATCCAGAATTATTTAACTTCGTAATATATATATATATATATATATATTCCATAGTTAACACCTAAATCGATTAATAATATCAATGAAACCATTTAAAATATAAAGTTCGATCCTCATTAATATTAAAATCTAATGTTTGAGTATATTAATTTTCTTTTTTTTACATAAAATTTGAAATGTGCAATATTACATATTTGAATATGTTCTTTTAAGCATTTGCAATATTTATTACAATGTGTAGTTTAAGAGTTTTTATCATGATTTTGATCTGTTTTATATCGAATTCATATCATTAATAATGACAAATCTAATGGAAAAAGAAATAGCATAGACTATGTAATCTGCAAGATTCATATAACCCTTTGATAGAATTGGAAATTTTGTATTAAATTTCATTTTGGGATTAATTACACCTTTGCTCTCTAAATTTTTATTCTTATTCTATTAAAATATTTAAACTTTATTTTATAAAAATAAAATTCTCAAAAATATAATATGATATTATCATATAATAAAAAAAATTACTTTCTTCTCAATTTTCATTTATATTTTTTTTAGTAAATCTAAAAGTATATTTTCAATATATTTAAAATTACATAATTTATTTTTAATTTCCTACATAAAAATGTAAAATGAAATAAAACAGAATTTTTTTATTTTTTTTATCATATGATGATATTTTATTATTATATTATATTTTAATTAACATAAAATAATTTCAGTTTTTTTATTAAGATAAAATTAAATATTCAAAAATTTTATTTTTATAAAATAAAATTTAAAAATTTTAATGAAATAAAGATAAAATACTGCAACCCTTTCATTTTATAAAAGAGCCTGCACAACTTTTAATATTAAAACTAGTAATCATTATCAGCTGGTAAGTTTTGGTGAAATCATATCAGGTTAATGATAAAAAAAAAAATCATATCGGATTAATTGGAGGTGCGGAGCTCATGTGAGAGCCAGTTGACCAAATTTGAGCCAACACCTTATAAAAATTTTGAAAAAAAAAAAGAACTTGTAAAACCGAATCAATGAAATTAATCACTGGAGAGCAAAAGGACATGAACTGAAAAAAAAAAAAAAAAAAAAAAAAAAAAAAAAAAACTCCAATACTATTTGTTCATTTCTCAAGCCCGCATTCTTGTTATGTACAACAAACTTCCTTGGGATATTTCTATATAGAGAGGTAGGTGATACGCACATCTACTACACAACACATCAGCTTTAAAAGATCTTTTTAGAAATCACTTCAGACCATCACAAACTCCTTTCTATCAAAATTCACATTGTTAGTAACTATCCTTTCACACCAAATATAACCATCTTCAAATTTTTGAGAAGAATGAGGATAGAGACTAGACAGATGGGGTGTGGGTGCGTGGGTTAAATACTTTCTCCTTTATTCATCTGCAGGCTGTGCAGCAGCCCAATGCCTGACCCGCTGGGTGAGTCTTCGCCTACAATAGATGCCCACCAGACGCAGAACAAGTACAAGAACAATAGCAGCATAATCAAACAATCTAACAATTCCCAGACCCCCTGTTTATCAACAACCATAAAATCTGTCAGACATGGTGATTCTACAGAGAAATGAAAAGCATGTGTTGCAGTCATAGGTATCAGCTTTGTTATTACAATCTTTTAACATGATTAAATTTTAAGGGGGGTGACAAACAAAAAAGCAAATCCAATTTAGCATCACAATTCTGGACTGACCGACCGAGAAATTAGCTCTTGCATTTGACAGAAATATAAAAAAGTTTGGACCTTGTAAAGGAAAAAATGATAGGAAAGTCATCCAATACCGTAATATCATAATCATACATATGTCAACAGGGAGATTGAGATCTGGCAACCATTATTCAACTATAATAAGTTGTGGTTTAAGTAATAAAGTCATTTGAGGAAACTTACCTGTAGGAATGAAGTTAAATGGAGTGGAAGCATACAGAACACTAAGTATCATCTGCACATACAAAATACAATCAGAGTTATACCAGGAGACAAATGAGGTTAGTGAACTGTTACAAAGTTGCTGAGTCATAAAATTACAGTTAATTTGAGGCTGAGAGTACCAGTAGAGCAACTATATATTATGGCATATAAATTCATTTATTAGTTTGACTGCCCCCAGCAACGGTAAGTGCTGTCGCCGTATGACCTGAGGTCACGGGTTCGAGTAGTGGAAACGGCTTTTTGCAATTAATTGCAAGGGAAGGCCGCGTACAAAGACCCAATGGGTCCGACCCTTCCCCGGACCCGGCTCATTGCGGAAGCATTCGTGCACCGGGCTGCCCTTTTTTTTTTTTAGTTTGACTGCCCCCAGCAACAATTGAATAACAAATTTAAGAATAACTGCATTAGTTTTATACATAAAAAAGATCCAGTCCTAAAGATTTTAAAGATCAGTTGGGATGATTTATGTCTGATTTCAGTAAATTATCAGTTGAACCTGAATGCATCCATTTCCAATTAAAGTCCTGTCAGGTTCAGCACTCATATAAGTATCCACAGTATACAACTCGAGTGTTAATTACACATCCAGATGTGCAGCTACCAAATGATTCATCCACCATATAAACAAACTCAACATCAAGTAACTTAAACCATGATCAGTGTCATATCATTTCATTCCCCATGGTGTCTGAATTTTCTATATGGCTAATATTGGTTTGGAATTTTTTCTTCAGAAACGTATAGCAACATTTACACACCATTTAACAAAGGTTAATCTGTTGCAGCAAGACAAATTTCTGGGACTCAAAAGAATTGTAGTTCTCATGGCTGAGTTGCTGGTGGCCCGGTATAAGGACACAAATCTTGACCAGACTGCCCACCTTGAAAATGCTCAACAAGAATATACACATTTCTGTAGAATTCCAATTTCTCTCTAGCTACTGCATTTCAATAGGTTCAAATAGTTGCTATCGAATCACAAATGCAGAACTATACTGCAGGTAGGTCATTTCTATAATATTGAATTTTTTTTTCACACTTTTTCAGATATACCACTTATGTGACACTCAAACAAATAGAAGACTAGTTACTTCATAACTAATATATAAAATGACAACCTTCAAAATTATGTAATTTTACTTGTCAAACTTATATGCCAAGTTTCAAATATCCCCAAATGGGATTAGCAGAAAACTAGGCAAAAACTGTTGCATATCGAAGAAGGAAGTGAAAGAATGCATAAGGGATAATTATAGTTATTAGTATTTTCTGTTAGCCTAATTTGTTGGTATGCGGAGGATGTCATATATCAGTGGAATATTGTTATGCAAGGACACTATGAATGAAAAATATTCTCCAACTTATTCTCTGCTCCTATTCTCTCTCTCTCTCTCTACTTCCTGCCTTCTATTCTCATCTTCCATGCATTCTATACTACCTCATCTTAATATTTCTGACTCTTCCTATTAACAGTATTATTATTGTTATCTAATATTGTTGTGATTGATTAGGTGGACAACAAATTGGTATCAGAGCAGGTCCGAACTGGGAAAAGTATTCACAAAATGAGCAAGGTAACAAAGAAATGCATCAAGCCTTCTAGGACTGACGATAAAGAAACAGAGGAAACTGATGAGAGTGAAAGACTGACCTCTTTACAAAACGATGTTCATCTGTGTTTTGAAGCTCTCCAAAAGGAATAGCAAGCTTCCAGAGCCAAACAATAGAAAACTTATGAGCAGCTCCGTTCTGAACAACAAGCGACACGAACAGAGTATTAGAGGACCTACGATCAGCTTCGATCGGAGCAAGTGAAGTTGGGGGCTTAGTTTACCCAGATGATGGAAATGATGAGAAATATGAGTAAGGGTAAAGAGCCCTTGTCGGAAGAAAATCCTCTTGCCCACCACCACTAGAGGAATACTTCCAACCCCTCGCATTCGTGAGGCAGAAGACTTTGGATTCAACCCAACGGAAAACACCTTAAGAGGATACATGCACTGCCTTCTTCCTAAAAGGATTTGCCACTCTTTGAAGGAAAAGAGCCCTAGTCGTGGGTCTGAAAGTGTAATAAATACTTCTAAATTTACAAGGTCCTGGAAAAGCAAAAAATGGAGCTGGGACCATTGTTTCTAGTGGCCGAAACCCCCTGAGAACTGGTATTATGGGTGGATTGCGTCTCATGAGAATGCTGACTGGGAAGAATTTACAAGGGCTCTAGTTCAAAGGTTCAGGGAATCACCGATAGAAGATGTTGTCATGGAGTTCAATCGGTTGAAACGAAAAGGATCAGTGGTGGACTTTCAAGAAGAATTTGAAGAGAAGAAAGCAAAAATGGTAAGAGAAAATCCTTACCTTACTGAGTCATACTTTATTTCTAGTTTTATTGGGGGATTGAAATAAGAGGTGGGAGCTCCGGTGAGGATGTTACAGCCAGCCACACTGTCACAGGCTTTTGAGCAGGCAAGGTTGCAAGAAATCGCTGTGGAAGCCACTCAAAAGGCTTTTCGGACCCTTTAATATTCAGAAACCCAGTAATCCACAAAATAACCCAAACACTAAGCCTACCCAAAATACCATAAATACCCCAACATATAACCCAGAACCAACAAATTTTTTCTCACATAAAACACAACCGAACCCAGCAAAAACATCTATCATTCCTTACCAAAATCCACAAAAGACTACCAACAATTGCTTTCGTTGTGGCGATCGCTTTTACCCCAGCCACCAATGCCAAAACAAGTCGGTCATGAAACTTATGGGAACAGGAGAAGAAGAAGTGGGAGAGACTGATAACAATTGACAAGCCATGGATAATGAACTAGAAGAATAGGAAGAAGGGGCTGAAAGGGCAGCATTATATCTCCATGTGATTGATGGGAGTTTAACAGATAATACAATTAAGATAAAAGGGCATATTAAGAACCGAAGCTTGATCATACTCATTGACAGTGGAAGTACCCACAGTTTTATTGATTCAAAATTAGCCGATGAGCTAAAACTTCCAATAGTCCAAGTTAATCCAGTTATGGTTACAGTGGCGGATGGGTAGAAAATTGTGGTTCGTGCAAAATGTTTCGGTTGTTCTTGGTTGTTGCAGGGCCATCATTTTCAGTTCGATGTGCAGGTGCTAGAAATTGGAGATTATGATATGGTACTAGGCCTGGATTGGATAAAATCCTACACCCCTGTTATGTTTGATTTTGACAATTGTAAGTTGATGTTCAAAAAAGAGGGCAAGATGATTGAGCTCAAAGGCATCACAGATAGCCACGGTGAGAATGATGAGTGCCAGAGAGTTTTGCAAACTCGTTCAACACAACTAGAATGGGCTACCTCTAACTTTTTTTGCCATGACCATACACAACACTCAACTGACCAATCACTCAAACTCCAATCCTCAATTCCAGAGCTCTCTTCATGGATTACTCACAAAATACCAAGCCATCTTCCAAAAACCTTACACTTTACCCCTGCTTCCCTTTCAAACCATTAATCACTCAATTCCCCTTAAACCTGATGCAGATCCTGTGAACCTTAGACCCTACAGATATCCCCATTACCAAAAAGAGGAGATTGAGAAGCTAATTCAAGCAATGGCAAAATCTAAAATTATACAGCCAAGTCGAAGCCCATTAGGTTCACCTGCTTTGTTGGTTAAAAAGAAAGACGGCAGTTGGAGGTTCTGCGTTGATTACAGAGCCTTAAACGAGATCACAATTAAGGATAAATTTCCTATTCCAATCATCAAAGACCTTCTAGATGAGTTACATGGAGCAGCCATCTTCTCAAAAATCGATTTAAAGGCGAGATACCACCATATTAGAATGGATCCCCAGGACATTCCAAAAACAGCCTACAAAACACAGCCAGGGCACTATGAATTTAAGGTAATGCCCTTTGGCCTTACAAATTCACCGGCTACATTCTAAGCTCTTATGAACAATCTATTTCAACCATACCTCAGAAAGTTTGTATTAATATTTTTTGATGATATCTTAACTTTCAGTAAATCATTAGAGTTGCATATTCAACATTTAGAGCTGGTCCTTAAAGTATTGATCCAGGAGAATTTGTTTGCTAAATGGGAGAAATGTGAGTTTGGTTGTGAAGCAGTGGAATACTTGGGGCATATTATCTCATCCGAAGGTGTAGCCACTGACCAGTACAAAATTCAAGCTATGTTGAGTTGGCCTACTCCTACAGGTTTTTTGGGGTTGACTGGGTATTACAGAAGATTTATTAAAAACTATGGGGTATTGAGCAAGCCATTAACTGAACTGCTAAAAAAGGATGCTTTTATTTGGGGAGTAGACGCTGACAACGCTTTTAAGAAACTCAAGGAAATCATGGTATCAGCTCCGGTCTTGGCTCTACCAGATTTTTCTCAGCCGTTTGTTCTTGAGTGCGATGCCAGTGGAAAAGGAATTAATGTCGTCCTTATGCAACAAGGCAGGCCTCTTGCATATCTTTCCAAAACCTTAAGCACTCGAAATCAAGCATTGTCAGCATATGAAAGAAAGTTGTTAGCTACCTGCAACAAGGCAAATTTTTCATCAAAACAGACCATGAGAGCATTAAGCATCTCCTTGAACAGAAGCTACACACGTATGTGCAACAAAGGGGGATCATCAAGCTCTTAGGTCTTGACTATCGATTTTTGTTCAAAAAGGATAGTGATAACAAGGCAGCAGATGCCCTGTCCAAGAGAAGTGAAGAAGAAGCCAGCTGTCATCATATGGTCTCTAATGTTGTTCCTTCTTGGATGACCAAGGGAAGGGTATTGTTGCATATCGAAGAAGGAAGAGAAAGAATGCATAAGGGATAATTGTAGTTATTAGTACTTTCTGTTAGCCTATTTTGTTAGGATGCAGAGGATGTCATATATTAGTAGAATATTGTTATGCAAGGACACTATGAATGGAAAATATTCTCCAAAAAATATTCTCCAACTTATTCTCTGCACCTTCTATTCTCTCTCTCTCTCTCTCTCTCTCTCTCTCTCTCTCTCTCTAATTCCTGCCTTCTATTCTCATCTTCTCTGCATTCTATACTACCTCATCTTAATATTTTTGACTCTTCCTATTAACAGTATTATTATTGTTATCTAATATTCCTGTGATTGATTAGGTGGATAACAAAAACAGTCCACAGCATCTATACAATATTTGAACATTTGTTGACAGAAGGTGCTGAATTTACCGCAAAAAGGCGCATTTCATGAAGGTAGGAATCAGGTCTATCAGGATCCATGATTTGTTGAAAAATTCTCTTGATAAACAATGGTGACTCACGAACTTTCTGTCCAAAAAATGCACCACATATCTTTCAGACAAGGATAATCATATGTCTAGAAGAATTTAAAAACATGCCTATAGTTCATACATAGATGACATATAGTGTAAAATTAAAAAAAAATAAAGACTCAAATAAATCAGAAAAGTATTTAAGAGTACATAAATCCCTTTCAAGAAAACATAGAAAACTACATAAACATTAATAAACCACTATAGAAGATTTGTGTAGTTCATATTCATTTATTCAGAACAAAGAAAAAGATATAGTTGGTGCAGATATTCAAGTACCCTCAGCTGTTCATAGTCCAACATTTTGCATAACTAAACAAGCAAAGTATATCGGCAATGCTTATACAATTCATATTCACGAGACACCAACAAAGTAACATATTTCTCTAAAAGATCAAATTGCTGCAATTGTTTAAAAATGTAGAAACAACAGAATAGTCAACTGGCTTGCCAATATCCGAACAGATTAACAAGTAGACCTACCTCAACAAGACCACGTGCTCCTCCAACAAAAAGGCGGTTATACCTATCAACATTTACCAAAACTTTCTTAACTTCCTCTTCCCGCTGGCTACGTAACGATGCCTCTGGTGTCAACTTGGTGATACTGGAAGCACACATGGGACACCTGCAAGGCTTAGATGCCGCAGAATAATTCCAATACTGCAGTATGCAGCTACCTGAATACACACAAAAGCAACAACATTATATAATTCATGCTAAGACTGAAAAGAAATAACTAGTTTTCCATACACAGATCATAATTCATGAAAAAACAGTACGATTGACGCTAAAATGTTAATAATGGTAAGAAAAAGAAGAAGAGAAGAACCGCAAAACCAGTGGCCGCAAATGGCTTTGCAAGGGACAGTGAAGGCACCAAAACAAATAGGGCAACAATCATCCAAAGGAGGACCACCGACAACAAAATCCCTAGGGTTATTCTCGATCTCTCCACCACCACTGTCTCCTCGTCCGTCAGCTGCACCGCCACAATTCTCATCATCGTCCATGGAAGTTTCGCATCTAGAAACGACGAAGTTTGACTCACCAACTCCCATGCATCTCATTCTCTGAACAAACCTCTCCATTTTTCTATTTTCGAAATTGAAAAATTCAGACGGTAGGCAGCCGAAAGATAATTTTGGGCTTAAGGTTTTGTTGACCAGCCGGTTCGGTTCTACTTGAAATGAGCGGTTCGATTTACTAAAAAATATTATTTATACATTTTGAGAAATTATAAGATTTTTGTTGTAAATAAAGAAGAGAAAAGATAGAGAATAAAAAAATATGAAAAATTTTTATATTTTTAATTATCATATGAACCAACTATAATTAGGTATTTATAGTGGTGTAAGTAGAAAAGATTGCAACTAAATTTAATTCTAATTTGAATAGGATAAAACTAATTATAATCTTGATAGGGTAAAGTTAATTTAACATAGTAGTCATTCACATATTATCTAATACTTTTCCTTAAATGACTATATCTATAAATGTGCCTCGTTAAAACTTATAGGTAACTTTTTCTCAAGAATACAACTGGCTAAGACATATCTCCAAGTGAGCACATTCCAATATTGTATGCATGCTTTTTGAAAATTAATGCTGGTAATGCTTTTGTGAACAAATTTGCTGGATTGTCACTTGAACGAACTTTGCAAATATTAACTTGTCATTCCTTCATAAGTTCATGAGTATAAAATAAATTTGGTGATATATGTTTAGTTCTATCACCTTTTCTGAAGTCTCATTTGATTTGTGTAATACATGTTGTATTATCTTCAGGTAATATTGTTAGTTGTTTGCTTATTGGTAATCCGCATGTTCTTTTAATATGTTCAATTATGCTTCTCAACCATATACATTCAAAGTTAGCTTCATGAATAGCTAATATCTCTGAATGATTTGATGAAGTAACAGTAATTGTTTGCTTCACATATCGCTATGAAATAGCAGTATTATTATATATAAAGACATAACCTATTTGGGATCGGGCTTTATAAGGATCAGAAAGATATTCAGCATCAACATATCATGTCAATTTGGACTTTATTACTTTTGGAATAAATAAACTCATATCAGATGTGCCACGTAGGTAGCGTAGAATATGTTTCACTCAATTCCAATCCCTTTAGTTGGTGGTGAACTAAACCTTATAAGTAAGTTAACTGCAAAAGCAATATCTAGTCTTGTATTGTTAGCAAGATATAAAAGCGTCTCTGTTGCATTGAGATATGTTACTTCAGGATCAATAATCTCTTCATTATCTTCTTGAATGTGAAAAAGATCTCTTTTTACATCAAGAGAGCGAACAACCATTAAAGTGCTTAATGAATAAGATTTATCCATATAAAATTATTTTAAGATTTTTTCAATATATGATGATTGATAGAGAAGAATTCTATTTGACAGATATTCAACTTAAAATCCAAGATAAAATTTTATTTTTCCAAGATCCTTTATTTCAAACTCCTTTCCTCAAATAGTTGCAGTAATTGAGTTCTCTTCTTGAGTTCTAACTATATTTAAATTATCAGCATAAACTGCAACTATGGCAAATTCAGAATTTATCTTTTTAATAAAAACACATGGACAAAGAAGATTATTTGCGTATCCATTATTCATTAAGTATTCACTGAGCCGATTGTACCACATTCTCCTAGATTGTTTTAGCCCATACAAGGATCTTTGGATTGTAATGGAATACATTTGTCTAGATTTTGAATTATATACTTCAGACATCTTAAATTCTTCTAGAATTTTTATATATATGTCATTATTCAATGAACCATATAAATAAGTTGTAACAACATTCATCAAATATATTTCAAACCCTTCAGAGACTGCCAAACTGATCAAAAATCTAAAAGTAATAGCATCCATAATAGGAAAATATGTCTCATTATAATCTACCTCAGGTTTTTATGAGAATCCTTGTGTCACAAGTCGTGCCTTATATCTCACAATTTCATTTAATTCACGTCTCTTACAAATAAATACCTATTTATATCCAACATGTTTGGCATCTTCTGGTGTCAAGACTATTTGTCCAAATACTTTACGCTTAACTAGTGAATCTAGCTCAACCTAAATTGCCTCTTTTCATTTTAGTCAATCATTTCTATATCGACATTCTTTAATATTTTTAGTCTCGGACTCATTATCATTAATTATTTCAGAAGCAACAACATATGCAAACACATAATCAACAACAATGTCATCTCTTTCTCACATATTTTCAGATTTTAATGAGATCTCATAATTTTTCAGTACCGAAATCACTTATGGGGTAACTTCTCTAGAAATATGAAGTTATTGATCTATGTTAGCTTTGACCTCTTCAGGAGAGTCATTTGGTAAAATTTTTACTTCTTTTCATTTTCGGAGAATAACATTTTTTGAACCAAATGGTTTACCATGCTTCAGGCGTGTATTAGATACATTAGCTGCCATATTAACAGGATATCCTGTAGGGACAATCAATCGAGCAGGAATATTAGCAGCTGAAACATGTGATTTAGACACCTTCTAAGTATCTGTAAAAATATCTGATAATTGATTTGCAATATTCTGCAAATGAATTATTCTTTAAACTTCTAATTCACATTGATTTGTGCGCATATCAAAATTAGATAAAGTTGGTGTATTCCAACTAATCTCTTGTGCTTTTGGCTCTTTACTTTTTATCTTTCCCTAATGGTGAAAAAATTGACTCATTAAATTGACAATCTAAAACTTTTGCTCTAAAAAGATCACCTATTAAGGGTTCAAGATATCTAATAATAGATGGAGAATTAAAATCTACATAGATACTAAGACGACGTTGAAGACCCATTTTAGTTCTTTGGAGAAGTGCCATAAGAACATATACCGCACAACAAAAAATTCTAAGATGAGATATATTTGGTTGTTGGTCAAACACAATTGTAAAGGCGAAAACTTATGATATGCAAATGGTCGAATACTAACTAAATATACAGCATGAACTATAGCATGTCCCCAAGCAGATATTGAAAGTTTTGATTTAATAAGCATAGGTCTAGCAATTAATTGTAAACATTTATAAAAGATTCAGCTAAACTATTTTGAGTGTGAATATGCGCAACAGAATGTTCAACTGTAATTCCTATTGATATACAATAATCATAAAATGCTTTTGAAGTGAACTCATGCATTATCTAGACGAATTGTCTTAATAGGATGATCAGGAAACATTGACCTTAACTTTATAATTTAAGCAAGAAATTTAGCAAAAATAATATTATGAGTTGACAATAGACAAACATATGACCATCGAGTTGAAGCATCAATTAAAACTATAAAGTATCTAAATGGTTCATAAGGTGGATGTGTAGGTCCATAAATATCCTCATGTATTCTTTGTATAAATACAGGAGACTTCAAATATAATTTAGATGGTGAAGGTCTTATAATTAATTTACCTTGAGAACAAGAAATACAAAAATAATCAACAGATAAAAAAAAATTCTAGTTTTTTAATGGATGTCCATTTATATTCTCAATAATATATCGCATCATATTTAAACCCGGATGACCAAGATGATCATACCAAAGTATAAAAATTTTAGGATCTGTACGCTTCTGGTGCATAAAGTACATCTTAATCATCTTTATTTTTGTATAGTATAATCCAGTTGATAAACTTAAAAAATTTTCTAATATGAACTTCTGGTTCAAATTAGTAGTAGTTATATATAAAAATTCAATATCACCCTCATTCTTTGTTTCAATATGATATTTATTGCGACGTATATCTTTAAAACTTAGTAGATTTTTTCGGAATCTACTAGAATACAATGCATCATCAATATATAACTTTGTTCCTTTTGGGAACATAAGATGAACTCTTCTAAAGCTTTCAACTATATTTGCAGTACCAGATATTGTATTAACATTAATTTCAGCTAATGTTAATTTAAAAAAATATTTTTTATATTGAATAATTATATGAGTTGTACCACTGTTAACCAAACATATGTTGTCCTCTATAGTATCAAGTTTATTATTTTTTATCTAGTAAACAAAATAATTATATTAAAAAAATAAAGTCCGATCTTATTATAATTCTTGAAAAATAAAAATAACATGATTTATGAAAGAAAAATAGAAAAATAAGATAACTATGAAAAATATATTCTAATAATTAACATTTTCATCTCCAATCAAATGATCAATCTTGCCATCCTTGTCTTCAAAAAAAATCAAAAATATTAAAATCAATATTTAAAGGATACACATCATTACTAACAGGATCTATAACTTCAGAAAAATTTATTTCAACATTTTTTCCCTTCTCTTTTAGTGATGATTTGTAAAGATTGACTAAATATTTCGGAGAACGGCATATTCTTGATCAATGACCCTTTGTTCTACATCTATAACAAGCGGTGTCATTGTTTTGTACCTTCCTTTCAATATGCTCTTCATTTTTGACCCATTTTATTTTTTTAGCACATTTGCTTTCATAATTGATCAAGCAAATTTCTTCTACCACGACCCCGCCCACGGCTTTGAAAAAATATTGTATTCACTTCAGAGAATAGTGTTGACCCAGTAGGATGAGTTTGATGATTTTTCATCAAAAACTCATTGTTTTGTTCATCCACAAGTAAATAAGAAATTAACTCAGAATATTTTTTAAATTGACGCTCTAGATATTGCTGATGCAGGAGCGCATTCGAGGTATGAAAGGTTGAATATGTTTTTTCTAACATATCCTCATTAGTGATTTTTTCTCCACACAATTTCAATTGAAAGCTAATCTTAAATAAGACTGAATTATATTCACTTACAGTTTTAAAATCCTGCAATCTTAAGTGAATCCATTCATATCAAGCTTTTGAAAGAATCACCATTTTTTGGTGTTCCTTTTAAAGAATTTCAAAGGGCTAATGGGTACTTAATAGTAAAATACTCAATTTTTAATTCTTCATGTAAATGACGTCGAATAAAATTATTGTCTTTGCGCAATTCTGCAGGGATGCTTTATTTCTTTTTCTTAATAGTATCTCCAAGATTCATAGCATTGGGATGAATCTAGGCATCAATTACTCATGATAGATAATTTCTTCCAAAAATATCGAGGGCAACAAATTCAAGCTTTGTAAGATTCGACAGTGCAAAGACATTATATTTAAAATAAGAATTTTAAATTAGATATAAACATATATATCTAATTTATGTTAGCCATAAAAGAATAATTACAAATATTTAAAAAGATAGCATTAAACAAATTCGTATAATAAGAAATGTTATGTTCATAAATAATTCAAAATAATATATAAAAACGAAATAAATAAATAAAATAAAATAAATATATATGATATGATACTAAAAAAACCATATTATATATATAGGAAAGCATAAATACTAACATAATCATATTATATATATGACAACAATCACATCAATTATATAGTTTGTCAATTATATACATATATCTGCACACAAATTCATAAATAATCTGCACACAAATTATATAAGAAATGTTATGTTCATAAATAACTCAAAATAATATATAAAAACGAAATAAATAAATAAAACAAAAGAAATATATATGATATGATACTAAAAAAAACCATATTATATATATAGGAAATCATAAATACTAACATAATCATATTATATATATGACAACAATCACATTAATTATATATTTTGTCAATTATATACATATATCTGCATACAAATTCAACATGTATGTTATTTATTAGTATATACTATTAAGTTTTTAAATTCATGTTAAAGGCAACTTGTCAACTTTTAGTAGCATGTCATAAGTTTTCGTAAATGCATAGTAAATTAATAAAAGTTATAAACACAATTTAATAAATAATTCATTCATCCAATAACTGAAACTCATTGTTAATAAATAAAGATTTTCAATATATTATACAAATAATTTATATTCAATATTTGACCTGCAAAATATGAAATTTTATTAATTATTCTGTACTTTGGAATGGATTTATAAAAGTCATAAATTTTTACAAAGAATAAACCACATAATTTATATATATATTAAGCTGATTAAGTCATCAACACATGCGTAAAAAATAGAATAATTACCTTGATTTTAAGTGCTTAGAATGAACAAATTAGTTAGAGCTTTGTGCTGATAATGTGTTATAAATAAAAAAAGAAAGCGGATAGAGAATGACAAAATATGAGAAATTTCTATATTCTTAATTATCATATGAACTACCTATAATGAGATATTTATAATGATGTAAGTAGAATAAAAGATTATAATTAAATTAAATTTTAATTTAAATAGAATAAAATTAATCATAATTTTAATAGGATAAAATTAATTTAATATAATAGTCATTCACATATTATCTAACTTTCCAAATATTTATTAAAGGAAATGAGTGGGTGTGCGTATCACGTGAACCCCGTTAGTTTTGCCTTCCGGTTTTTCTTTTTACGATATCGCTGTGTCAGTGTCGCGATTTTGTCACCTCGCATCCCCTCCTCTCACCTCTTATCCTAATGTGACTCGTACATACGATTTGGCTTTTCTACTAATTTAATTTTAATTTTAATTTTTATTATTTTAATTTTAATTTTTCCCTGTTTTAGTGAAAATTTTATTATTATATTTTTAAAATCACCATGCTTTTAATTTTCCATTTTTCATATTAAAATTAATGGAACAAAAATCAAATTTATAAAAATTCAAGTTACATGTGTAACTTTGTCTATTGTTAAATTTGTAAAAATATAAATAAATTTAAAAATTTACATTCACAGATGTAAAAATTTTTGAAACAAAAAATTATTCTTATTTGTAATTTATAATAGTATTTTGACTCATTTTTAAATCCTTTTATCGTTTCACACTATATTATAAAATCAATTCATATAATATAATTTAATGAAATTTATATTATATATTATTTTAAAAAAATTTAAATATTATATAGCTTTTATATATTTTTAATATATTAGATATTATTAAATGTATATTCTGAAATGAGATTTTTTTGAAATTAAAATTTTTTAGTATTTTTGAAGAAAAAGATATTTAAAAAAAAATATTGTTAAATATATTTTAAAAAAAATCCGATAATTTATATATATTTTTTGAAACTATAATTTATATATGTTATGAGTTCGATTAAATCAATTAATTTTTATTTAATTAATGGCATCAAATGTCACATCTTTTCCATGCCTTTGAAATAAATAAAGAAAAATAATATTCCCCTTTGTAGAAGGTATTTAATAATTTTTTTTCAATTAATTTGTTTATATAATATAGCACTTTCTAACTATCCACCATAAACATGATAAACATTAGAGATATGCAAGATGATGACTAATTCTTTTATTTACACATTGAAATCTTTTAAAGAAGATGACAAAAACCATTAAATTTTTATTTTTTTAATATTTTTACATTATAGAAATAAACACTTAATTATCTAATATTACTATTTTAATTAACTTTTAAGTTTACTTGTACTCTTAGATTAAAATAAAAAAAGAAAGGAAAACCAAAAATTTTGGCATAAAACCATTTATTTTATCTCTTTTTTAATTTTTTTTAATTGTTGTTTAACCATGTAAAGCTTTAGATTTGAAAAAAGCCAAAGAAATTAGTAAAAACTTTTTTTTTGGTGATATTTACTTGTTAAAATATATATTTTTAATTTTTTTAGTGTATTAAATAATAAAATAAATATATTTTAATACTATTTTTTGTATAATAAAAATTAAAAAAAAATTTACCAGCTACAGTTACGGAAACTCATGCATGGATGATCTGAAAGGCCCATGCACACAAAGGCCTGGCTCAAAACCTAATAACTCATCGGTTTATAACGGAATATTTTTAAAATTTTTACTTTTTTTTTTCAGGAGTATTTTAATTATTTTATTATAAACTCATTATAAATTGTTTAAAATTTATAAACTTATTATAAACTCATTTTTAGACTCATTGTAAACTATAAAAATCTAGTATTTTGTTAAATATTTTATAAATTCTAATATTTTGATAAATATTTTATAAATATAATAAATTTAAAATTATTTTTAAATTTCTTATATTTTTGTCAAACGCCTTTTAATGGGATTTTTTAAAAATAGAAAACTACATTCAACTTTTAATTTTATTGCAATTTATTTTTTTAATTTATAATTTATAATTTTTTCAATTTTCCTCTTTTTTTTTACTTTTAATATTAAAAAATATTGTCTTTCATTCTTCTTCATCTTCTTTCATATTCTATTTTTTATGCTTTTTCCATCGTCATTGCCATATGTTTTCCTTTCTTTCTTTTTATCTTTCTTTTTTTTTTTTTATTGTTCGCCATCATTATAAGTAGAATATATTTTTTGAGAAACTAATTTATTTTCCATTGATCGTTACACGGGAAAAGAGCTAAATAATTTCGTTGATTGAATATGATATAACAAGAAAATGAAGGCCATGAAGACCCTTTTTGGAAGAAGATGATAATTCTTTAGCAAGACATAAAATTTATTGCAATTGGAGACTGAACTCTTTCAAATGCTGGAAGAGTTAAATAATTTCCTATCATTTTTTGGCTGAAAAATATATTGATTTAAAATAATAATAATAATAATAATAATAATAATAATAATAATAATAATAATAATAAATATTTTATATGTTTAGTTATATATGAATATATGTTACATATAACTATATATGTGAATATATATTAGTTATAAAATAATAGCAAATGTAGATATATATTAATTGCAGAATAATAATATATATGAATATATATATAACATATAAGTATCTAAAGAATGATATTTTTATAAAAATAGGATCTCATATTTCTTAGTGATACACTGTTCAACGAATTTTTGAAAAAAAATAGATTTTAAAGTATTTTTAAAATTTTTTATAGTATTTTTCAAAAAAAACTTTTTATAAAGTTATTTTTGTAATTTTTCCATTTAAAAAAATACCTTAAAAGAAATTTTAATTTAAAAAATGTTACATCTTGAAAAAATTTTCAAAAATACTTATATCTTTTTTTTTCTACAAAAATATCACATTTCTCACTCTTTCTTTAGCAATGCATATTTCTCACTTCAAACACACACACACACACATGTATATATATATATATATATATATATTTCAAAAAGGCCTCCTTTCTCATTTCAAATTAACATTTATTTCAATTTTCTCCTTTTTTAACTTTACTATTAAGTAAACATATTTCAATAAAAATAATAAAAAATTAATATTTTAAAATTAAAATTTCAATGAAATGTATTAATTTTTTAGAAAGAAAAAAATTTTAATTTTGATTTCAAATAAGAAATAACTCTTACAAAATTCATATAAAAAATAAAAATATATAAAAATATTTTAATAAAAATTATAAAATTTATTTTAAAATAAATTTTTTATATTATATACACAAAAAATAAAGTTAAAAATATTAAGTTTGTTATATATATGTTTGTATGTATATTGCATGTATGTTGTATGTATATTATGTTTATGTTTGTATATATTATATAGATATTTTATATATATTTATATATTTGTTGAGTATTTATTATATATATTATGTATAATAGGATAACTTATGATAACTTGATGACCTAATATGTATAAGTAGTCCTATATATAAAATATCATATCCTCTTATTTAAATGGGAAGTTTTAATATCATAAGTAATAGTTCAACTATTACACTTTGTTTGGAAAGACTTCCATTATAGTTTAATAATGTATGATTTAATAAGTTCAGTATAATATAATATGGTATGGTATTAGTAATATACCATGTTTGAGAAGATATAATACTATTAAGTTATTTGATAGTATGGTTTGATTTAAATAGATAAAATGACCAGAATGCCCTCTAATATAATATTTTATACAATTCATATTAAATAAATAAACTCTAATTATAAAACTAATTAACTCTATCTAAAAAACTAATAAGATTTTTAACAAATAAATATTTTATTCAATAAAATAAAATTAATTAAATTTTATAGTAAATTTAAGTGATCATACAACGAAAAAATATTAATAAAATTCAATTAAATCAATAATTTATGAAACAATAATATAATTAATCTATTAAAATCACAAATACTATTCAATAACAAACATTTTATTCATAACATCTTCCAAAATATAATAAAAAACATAAGGTGCATAATATTATCATATGTAAGTTCAATATTAAATTCCTACAATCCATAATTAAAAATATGTCTTAACATAACAATATTCTAGAGATATCTTATACTTGCCCTGACCTACCATCAAATAAGTTAAGTAAAAAATCTCTACGATGCTCGGGAGAAAAATCATTCATTAAGTGTTGCTTTTTAATAAGAGCAGTATAAGATTTCTTAATCATAGCTACATCAAAACCCAAGCTAGAAATTGAAGTCCAAAGGTCAGCCGGTGGTTTGCCAAAGAGGTTATCAATTGCAATAGCAATGTGCTCAAAACCATGCTCTAAGACATTCAATGCATTTTTATTTGCTTGTTTTGACTTTTTTTGTTCTAGCCATTGAAGCCTCAAAATAAGCTAGTGATGTAGGTGTTTCAGGAGTTGGTACATTTTTATAGAAAAGTCTCACTCTGAGATGCATTAGTATTATCTAAATAAAAAATATTTTTAGATATCATAATATCAATGTCATCAATAGTTAATGATCTTGGGGCATCATTTCTCTTTCGAAGATTACTTACAACTTGCTTTCTCATATCACCTAGAGTATCATTAGTTCTGTTAGTAGCTTTATCTTTTTCATAGATTTCGACCAATTTGTTGAAATTTCGCACACGTCGGTTGCACAATTCAATAGCTTCAGGCTTAGTCTATAGAAAATGAAACACAATTTAATATGAAATTATATGTTACTGAATTTATTTACGAATAAAATATATGAATTACTTTAATTAATTCTTGCCAAACCTCCTCTTTGGCATCAAATTTTTCTTTTTTTGGATTCCAAGCAAAACCACTCAAACTAGTTTGGAATATGTCATACCATTTAGCAAAACTTCTCTTAGTGTTATTCATATGATTGTGAATTCGCTTTTTGTCAAATGGCTTATCTAGAAATTTGTTTCTCATGTCATTGATAATGCATTCAATTGCGAGTGTAGCAAAAGTGCCCCCGATCTATGCCCTAGAATGTGTTGATTCAAAAATAAATCAACTAACACATCATTCATTACGTTCGTTCATAATAATGTAGAGCTATCTGAAGTATGTATCTTCTTTGATATTTTTGATATCTAGATAATGACAATAATAATTATGTAAAAAATATATTAAAAAATAATATATATTACATAAGAACACAAATATGATATAATTATCTGAAATTTTAAAATATTAAATAAGCCATGTAAAAAACACAAGATAATGTCACATTAACAATATTCAACAACTTGAAGAAGTGAAGTACGCAATTACAAAACTAAAAAATCAATTAACCATTACAAACATCATTCAAGTAATTGCTCCACATATAAGTAGCTATAGAGTCCCTAATCAATTCTCTTCTTCTAGTTTCTCATTACTATCTCTAACTTTAGCAACTTGTTCGTCTAGTTCATTTGGTATATCAAAAAGTTTACGATCAACTTCTGCAAGCATATCATCAAATGGGTTTATGGTCCTCAAAAAATTATGTAGAATACAACAAGCAAAAATGATGAGCATATGTGTTTGAAGACGATATGTAGGTTCAGTTAAGGTTGAAATTATTCGAAAATGCTTCTCAAGTACTCCAAATGCTCGTTTGACAACATTATATAATAATGCATGTCGATGATTAAATAATTCACATACATTATTAGGTGGATTTCTTAAGTATTATTTTAAGCGATAATGCTCCCCCCATATGGTGTAATAAGTCCACTTCTCAACATGAATTTGGCATCAATAAGGTAATATTTATCTATAGACAATGAATTAATACAATTATTATGAGTATTGTAAATGTCTATTTCAAAAATCAATTAAATCTTACAATTACAATTGCCTTCCAGAATTTTCAAAGGATTTTCTCGTATTAATACATCGTTAATTATTTGTGAATCAAATGTTGTTCCCACCACCCATCTAAGACATATGTCAATTTTAAGTCAAATGTGTAAGTTGCCAATACATTTTGTGTGGGATGTTCCATCCTCCCTCGAATCCTAGGAGCATTTATTCTAGACACTTTAACAAATTTATGGGTACCATCAATTACACCAACACAATCCTAACATTAATTTGCAATAATTAAAATCCAAACAAACATAAGTGATAACTAAAATCAATTAAATAACTTACTTTAATCACCTTAAAGTACGGATAAAATCTATGACTATTGACTATCTCCAAAGGCACTTCAGATTGATTTGGCTGCTTAAAAAATTTATCATCCAAATTCTAATATAGCTTGCAAAACATTATGAAAATGACAATTGTTGCCTCACCAGATTGTCTAAATGTGAATGAAAGAACACGAGTTTTGACATGGTGTCCTAATAAGTAAATTGTTTTAGCAACTTGCTCCTCTACTGTTACTCGAAGAGTAGGCCTAAGACCACCTTTTTTCACTAATAAATTACATAAACTCATAAAGGCTAGAGCACTCATCCTTATTACGTGTCGACAATAGTTAGTTAATACTAAATGTTTTATAAAATTATCTCTCGCCTTTTCTCTGTCTAGCCTTAGCTCATGAACCATATTAATCTTGTGGGTCTCATTTTCCATGCCATATAGGTAATACCAATGAGATACAAAAGCATATAAATTGTGCAACTAAAGCAATCACTTATTGTATTATATTCTCATTATCCATCTCCAAATAAAATACAATTAAAACCTACCGATATTACTTTGTAAGGAAGTCATAAGAATATACTCATCTCATGTGCATATAGCTTCATCAATAAGAAGATATTTATACTTTAATTAAGATAGTAGGAAAAACATTCATAGTTAACATATTTTTTTAAAACTCCAATTGACATCCTAAATTACACAATCCATTTATTTTTTACCATGAAAAATAAAAAATTGCAAAGATAGTAAAGTGAAATTAAAACATTATGCTGAAGCTATGAAAACTCAATTTAAACTAATTAGGTTTTTTGGTATTCATGTTAATTAAGATTCTTTTTTTATTTCAATTTATTGAACTTGAAAATCAAAGCATAAAAGGACAACGAGACCATATTTCAAAAAAAAGATATAATATTGAGTTTTACTGGAATGAGAAATAAAATTTTGATTCTTCAAAATCTAATCATAATCAACACCACAACAATGTGTTTATTGCTACTGAAATTTGATTTCAATTTATTGGGCATAAGCATGGTGATAACTTATAGGAATTTGATTGGGCACCATTAGTTAGTTCATTGAAACTAAAAAAAATCATAAAAATCCAATCATTCGGATACACACAGAAAACAGTAAACAAACATTATGTTAAAATCAAATTGTATCATATCAAATTGTAAATAACAATGGAAAGAAGAAAAAGGATGGATATAGAATCTTAAATAAAATCACTTCAAAAAAATCCATTAAGATAATAATAGATTCAATAATACACCAATAACAAGCAAGGACAACCATTAATTCTGAATAAGCTCACCTTATGACTAGCTATTACTATTAACTAATTAATCACTAATTTGAGAAGTTTAGTAATTAATTAATTTCATAAATAGTGGAGCAATGGGGGGAGTTGAAGCAAGAAAAGAAAATCAAGAAAAAGAAAATCTGATCTATTTAGTTCCAACGAAAAAAGCAAGAAAGAAAATCTTCTCTTTTTGCACAAATTCTTTACAATCTTAAAACAACATATATTACCATTCTCAACTCTCAAACCCTTCGAACAGCTCAAATACAATATCCAAACTAAGAAAATATCATAAACTAACAAATTAAACTCACAAGGGAAAATCTCAATAAACCCAACAAATAATTTTTTTTTCAATAATTTTTTCTAATAAACTGATTTCAAAATCACAACTTTTCTAAATTCTTCTATTCCTCCAAACAAAAATCAATATTGAAAAAAAAGAAAGACCAAAATAAAAAAAAATGGCATACCTTGATGATTGGTAGAACTTAGACAACAATGAGATGTGTATGGTGACATACCAGATATGAAGAAGAAGAAAGATTAGGTCGCAGTATATAGGTGACTTAGGTGAGGTTTTTAGAAATTTGTTAAGGGCAATTTTGTCAATAAATAACTCAAACCATCTCAACTTACCAATTTGATGGTTTAATAAATCTATTAAAATTTATTAATTTTAAACCATGGCTAAACCATCTTAAACCATGAATAAAATTACAGAATTGACTTCCATTGCTATTGATTCTCGATTCTCATTGTCAATGGATGGACTTGCGATCGCTCGAATTCCAATGGTGTTGCTGGTAGAGGTTCAAAATAAGAGGGTTAGAGGTGAGGAGCTAGATTCACTTGGCGAAAGTCTTCCCAAACATGGTTTGATTATAAACCATACCATATTAAACTATGAAAAACTATGATGAAAGTCTTTCCAAACAAAGTTTTAATTGGAGTCTTTTAATAAATGATTTTGCTAAACCATTATATTATATTATATATATATATATATATATCTGTAATAGGACTTTCAATTCTAATTCTAATTGATATACAATAATCATTAAAAATTAAGAGATTAATTCACTAGCACAATTAAGTCAAATCGACTTGATTGTGTGATTTGGAAATTCTACTCTTAATCATATTATTTGAGTAAGTAATCTCGTAAACATCAGGTTATGAGTTGATAAGTGCACATTGAACATATATTTTTCTAATACTTTTTATATGAAATTGAGCTGAATTAATTTATTCTAAACTTATTTATGTGTTCTAATTTTATTATTTTTGAGTAGAGCTTAGTTTGAATTAATTTTTGTAGGGCTTTTGCAAGCAGAGATTTTTGATAGATTAGACCTTTAAAGATTCAATAAAGTTTTAAGTGATGATAGATTTCAGGATTAGAAAAGTTATCTTCATGAAATGTGTAAAGGACATCTCAAGCTTTCCAAAGAGGTATGGTTCATTAAAATCCAAGATCGTTTGGGCCTCCGAATATTAAGTCAAAATTAGGTTTGAGATGTTAAAGCAGAATTCATGTCTAAACCATTAGGAGTAATTGGGTCATATCTTGGCTTTCAAAGTCCAATTGAAAATAGTAAAGTGCCTTGAAAAATATAACTTGAATTCTAGAGAAGTAGAATGCAATTAAGAGTCTATTTTTAGGCAGTTTAATATTGTAAAACAATTGGTATTTGATTTTATTCGGGAGGAGAGACTTAAAATGTGTGAGATACAATAGTTTTAGGTTTTGATTATTGCAAAGAAGGATTCTTAAGAGGAGATTGTGGAAAGATAGACTAAGAGATTGGAGTTGATCCACAGTTGAACTAAGAGATTTTTCTTCACTTTCCTTAATTCTATTTCATTTTTACATTGTATTTACTATGTTTAATTCAGTTAATATGATGTGTTTTCTTATTAGTATGAGTGACTAAATTTATTATCTAGAATATTGATGAAATGTGATTGACTGTTCGATATATGTTTGTAATTTATTTTTCTTTATTCATGTTAATTCTATTATTGAGCCTAATACTTGTACTTGTTTGGCTACCAATTGTATGATTCTAGATTAATAAATAAGTCTGAGAAGAATATTCATTGATTGAAATTAGGTAATAGAATCATAAGAAAATAATTGGTATGAAAATATTCAATTTGACTTGTGTGGAATTATATAAATAATTGACTCTTAATGAATTGATTATAGATTGCTAAGGCTATTGAGAAATAGATTAATGATTTATAATTAATATGTTATTATATCTTAAGAAAGAATAGTAATTATTTAAGAATCATTTGTCTATAACATGAATAATTAAAATTAGATTAATAGACACATGAAATAATCATTCAATTATCACATGGATTCAATATTCTAGGTTGTTTGTTTGATTGTTATTTTTTTTAAATTAAATTGCTGTTAATTAATTTAGATTTAGAATTAATTTTTTCTTAATTACTTCATTATCCGATTGCCTAAATAGTGATTAAGTTGATTTCGGTTGGTAATTAGTAAACACTCTCTGTGGAAACAATATCTTATTTCATAACTATATTACTTGAATATGATTCTGTGTACTTATAGATTTTGCGTATCATGAGTTGATAATGAAAACTTGTGACTATCTTATTGATGCATCAATTAAAACTATAAAATATTTGTATAGTCTACATGGTGGATTAATGGGTTCAAAAATAGCTTAAAGAATATAGGGGTTTTAATTTTAATCTTAGCTGGTGATGGTATAATAATTAACTTACTTTGAGAACACGCAACTAATTCATTAAATTGAAAAATCTTATGGTTCTTTAACTAATGTCCATATGAACTCTCAATGGTTTTCCACATCATAATTGAATCGGAATGGCCAAACTAGTCATGCTAAAAAGGAAAGTTTTCAGATTAGTAAACTTATAGTTATAGTATGAATTTCAATTATACTAATACTAATATAGTACAAATCATAAGAAAGAACTGATAATATTTCCACCAACATATTTGTTTGCCTGATGCAATATTTGTAATATATAGATATTCAATATTTTTCTCATTTTCAATCTTAATATGATATCCATTAGAATTAATATCCTTAAAGCTTAATAGATTTTTTCGAGATATGGAAGATGTTGAATTGACTTTGAATTATTTAAAAAAATTTATTATTCATAATTACTTTTATTTTGAAAGTTAGATTTTTTTTATTAGAAATTAGATTTCTATTAAAAGTTGATCTTCTTAATTTGATATTTTTTTAGGAAGATTTGTTGGATAACACTTTCAATTCTTTTTAACTAAGTAATCAGGAATCCTTCTTAAATAACATTTATATTCTTCCTATCCAAGTCAAGTACTCTTATATATAGTCTCAAGTGGTAGTTATTTGAGTAAGCAATATTTATGACCATCTTGTAATTTTACTTTAAGCTCACATTGTGACTTGTAATTTTGTGAGATTATTTGAGGCTTTTGAGTGTAATTGGGTTAAGAGTTTTGAGTGTTCTCTTTTATTTCTTATACTTTTTTAGTTTTTAGTGAATTTTACTCTTATTTGCCTATGGACATAGACTTACACCGAATTTTGTTAAATTTCTACTTGCTCTTTTATTTTTCATTTACTCTTTTATTTTTCTCAATTTATATTCATTATTTATTTTATTGTTTGCATCAAGATAACCTATATAAATATTTTTTTGTGGCTTTTATTCCTAATAAGTGGTATGAGAGCTTTGTTCGTTGATTTAATATTTATTTTGGGTTAATTATGGCAACGACAAATTTAAAATTAAGAAATATGACAACAATATTAATTTTTCCTTGTGGTAAGTTAAGATAAAGACAATTTTGATTCAGAACGCATTGCATAAAGTATTATTAGACATAGATAAATAGCCTAAAATTTTATTGAGGAGCAGAAATATGAAAATTAAGTTGCTAACTTATTTTGAAGAAGGTAGAGCAAAAATTTAATTTTGATACAAGAGAATTCAAAGTTAAGATGGAAAATTATGGGATTGACTTTAAATTATTTAAAAAGTTTTACTATTCTCAGTTACCCTTATTTTGAAAGTTGAATATTTTCATTAGAAATTGATTTTTTATTAGAAGTTAATCTCCTAATTCGATATTATTTATGAAGATTTGTTGGATAAACTTTTTAATTCTTTTTAATCAAGTAATTAGGGATCATCCTTAAATAAGATTTGTATTCTTCCTATTCAAGTCAAGCACTTCTATATATATAGTCTCAAGATGTAGTTATTTGAGTAAGCAATATTTATAATAACTTATAAAAAATAAAATAATAATAAATAAATATAATAATAATAATAATTAAATAATAATAAATAATAATAAAATAAATTGGTAAGTACACCTAACTAGAAAAATGTATTGAAAGAAAATTAAATAAAATATGTTGTTAGGTAGGGAGGTATTTTAAATGAAAAAATAAAAGAAGAAGGAAATAAAAGAAAAAAATGGGAGAGAGAAAAAGAAAAGAAAAGAAAAGAAAATAAAAGAAAGAGAGAGAGAGAAAGAGACAGAGAAAGAGAAGGAAGAAGAGAGAAAATTTTGACTGTCCGACGTCTTTCCTCTGATCAGTCGCCATCCATTAACCTCCGACAGACATGTGCCGGCTAAGGAGGATCTTCGTCTTCCTACGAGTTCATCGTCGTCAACGGTTGCTGGACGAAGACTTACGCGCAGTACAAAGCGGACACTGGCGTGAATTTCATACGATGATTCATACAGTTTTTTTATTTTTTCGGCGACTTGAGTATTTTTGAGACCCTCTCGTTTTAAGTTTCAATTTAACATATTATTTGCTAATTATGGATTAGTTTTAAAAATTCATATATTTATATATATTTTAAAACAAAAAAAATTTAATATTAATTATAATTAAGAAATTTTGATTGATTAAGAAATTATGATTTAAAATGAAATTTAGATATATTATATTATGTTTTATTTGGAGGTGATTAAAATAAAATAAATTCTGAATAAAATATATATAAATAATGAAAATAATAAATAGTGAATTTAAAAGAAATTGGTTAAAATTTATAGAATAATATATTAGAAGTTATAATTTTAATTGATTGACTAATTAATGATATTAAAAAGAAAATTTAGAATAAAAAGATAATTTAAAATGAAAATATGAATATAAAATAAAATCAAAATAAAATAAATATTTGAATTATAAATAGTAAATTGTAGAACAAATTACTTATACATTGAATTGATGAATTGATGAATCGATAAATTGATAATTAATTGTTAGTTAGTAAATTTAAATTTATCATTTAAATTATATTTAAGAATTTTTGTTAATTTATATATATATATATATATTGTTGTTTTTAAATTTATTAATCATTTGTAACTAGAATGGAGATAAGTAAATATATATATATATATATAAACTTTTAGAATAAAAATTTTATGGTTAAACTAATTAAATTCATTAATTATACAATTTGTTAATAAAATTACAGAATAAATTAATAGTAATTAAATATAAAAGATATGAATAAATATATATATATATGGAATTAATAAATTAATTGTAAAGTAATAAGTAAATAGTTTGTTAATTAAATTATATTAAATATTACGATTAAATTATTATTTATATAAGAGTTGTTATTTGCAAATTGAATTAAATTATTTATAAATTAAATTGATTTAATTAATTAGTAAATGATTAAATTTGCTAGTAAACAAAATATAATTAAAATTTATAAAAATTAATTATAATAAATTTATTTCAATAGTTAACATTTTTATTGTTATTATTACTAATATTATTTAGTATTAAAATTTAACATAAATTATTAAATTTGGAATAATGTTAATTAAATAATTATTTTAACTATATACATAATGTTATTATTTTTATTGTCAAAACTATTGACTTTGATAAAAGTAGTTATTAGAAAATAAAAGTAAAATATTAAGAAGTAAGTAAATTATATATTAATGTTATGGTTATTAATATAATTATTAGTAAATTTGATATACGTTATTATGATTAAATTAAAAATAAATAAATAAATAATTATTTTAATAAAAAAGAATTAATTAAATAATATTTAAATAAATATTATTAATGTCACTATTGTTATTATTAATGACGTTATTATTAATAATTTAAATAATTTAAAGTATAACAAAAATATAAAATTTAAGTAAATACTATTTAAAATATAATTAAATAAAATTAATTAATAAAATAAATATTATTAAAATAAATAAACTAAATTAATATTAATTTTGATGTATAAAGAAATATTATAAATACTTAGTAAATTTTAGAAATTCAACTTATATTAAGTTATTAAAAATATTGTTGGAAAAATTTAATGAACAATTGGCTTGATAAATTGAGAGAATACTCATTGGAGTATTATTTTAAAATTTAAAAAATGATCGAATTATGCCGAAACTCCGCCGAAAATTCTCTAGAATTTTAGGAATCATCCTCATATATTTTTTATATCATTAATATCATAGTAGTTAATAATGTTAGGACATACCTTAGTAAATAATTATTTTTATATCACTTTAGGTGTGAATCCAACTGCAATAGTAAAACATAGAGGCGATCCATTTGGTTAGATAATTTGAGCTGTTGATCAAGGTGAGTAGATAATTATATAACATTATTATTTTATTAAATTATATATATATATGATTTTTTAAAAATTATTTTATGATGAAATTCTATTTATGATGGATTTGAAATAACTAATTCTTATATATTTAAAATGAGAACAAATAATGATATGTTGATATTTAAATTATGATATAATGATTATTTATTAACACGACTGAATAAATACTTCGAATATACTCATAATATATTCTCTAATGGAGACATATATAATGATTAGGTGTTATATGAATTGACAAATTATGATATGATATTGTTTGTGGGACAACGCTTGGTATACATATAGCCTTTGGAGCATCTATTAGATGGTCGCCTGTTGGAGACAGTTCTGCACATGTGTATGACCATGATTAATTGTTTTTGATGTTGCCATGCGTCATTATTGCACCCAAGATGCCATATTTCACCTTTAGGCTACTATTAAATATATGTTTATTTGCATATAAGGTTTTATGTTATTTATGAACTATATATTTTGAGTGTATGAAGATATGTATTAATGTTTATAAAATAATATCATGAAATTATGCTTGATAAGAAGGATAAAAATATTATGCAGATGTATAAAATTTTAATAGTAAGTATATGAAAAAAACTTATTTGTTATATCATTTGTTATATAATTATCTTTTAACTGAATAGTTATATTCACCCTTTTAATATTTAAATATTTTCATATACAGTTTGAAAATAATCTAGTAGATTTTCTCTCTTTTCCATTTCATCAGCGTATAAAAGAAATTGGGCCAACATATTAATATTTATCTTTTGGTTTGTCATGGATTGTTTATTTTATGAAAATGAACAATGTCAAAATTGTATTTAAGAATAAAAGTACTAGTTGATTAAATAAATCACCATACATCTATAGCTAGGTGTCTGTGTAGAATATTAAGTATTTGGTTTATAAAATTAATATCATATAAAAGGTTTTATATTATGATTTTTCTTAAATATTTAGCAGTGATTTGATTAGATTATGAGTTAGGTCACCCCTAGTATTATGAATATGGGGTGTGACAATATTTGTGACTATCTAGTGATTTTGGTTTAGGCTTATAGTATGACTTATAATTCTGTAAAATTATTTTTGGTGTAATTGGGTTAAAAATTTTGAATGTTCCCTTTTGTTTCTTGTATTTTTTTCAGTTTTGAATAAATTTTGCTCTTTTTTACTTGCGAACTAAGTTTACGCTGAACTACATTAATTTTCTGCTTGCTCTTTTATTTTTCATTTGCTTTTTTATTTTTTTCAATTTATATTTTATTATTTATTTTGTTATTTACATCAAGCCAACCCATATAAATATATTTTGTAGCTTTTATTCCTAATAAGTGGTGTTAGAGTTAACAGAAGAAAATAATATATAATTTATAATAAGTTTTATTTCTTTGGGTAGCTTTTCAATTAAATTTATATCACCTAATATAATATTAATATCAATATCTTTCATTATCAAATGATAAAATAAAGCACAAAATTAGATAATTTAACTATGCATACAAAAAATAACAAACTTAAAAGCACATAAAAATGAAACTAAATTAAATTAAAATATAGTATGTAAAATATAGAAATATAGAAATAAAATATTCTCACATTTCTTTATCATGTTTTTTTCATGATTTTTGAAAGAAATTTGAAATATTCAAAAGTGTAATATTAGCAAAGCCACTAAATTTATCATCTTTATATGTCAAATTTGTTTCTTCATTATCATTTTGATAAATTAAATTTGTTTCTGGTGTCCTTTCTTGCCACATTGATGATATGAATTTTCTATTATTATTCCATTTATGATGTGGAAAACTATTATTATTATTATTCTTATTATTATTATTATTACTACAACCAATTTGATGATGATAATTATTTCATTGTCAGTAATAGCCACAATCATTATTGCAGCCACAATCATGATTGTATATGACTGCATTCACATTAAGAAATGAAGCATATCTAGTTGGACGAGTTTCATAATTTTCAAAATATTATTATTATAAAAGTACAATTGAAGCACGAATTGTTGAAAATATTCTTTTTTTAATAAGTCATTATCAATAATATTTTCTCCATATAATTTTAATTGAAAAATTATTTTAAAATTTGTAAAATCTTACTCACTTATGGCTTTAAAATCTTAAAATCATAAATGCACTCAATATCACAACGAGTTTTAGACAATATTACTATTTGTTGGAGGTCATATTGTGCCTTTAAATTTTTTACAATTTAAGTGAATCTTTTATGTTAAATAATCAGTTTTTAACCTTTTATGTAAATGATGATGAAGAAAAAATCATTGTCGTTAGCCTTATTTTAGTTAGATGCTTCATTTCCAACTAGAATTATATGTGGTGGTGTCCCGCTCAAGTGGGACGCACAAATTAAAAAAACAAATAAAAAAAAGGAAAGAAAGAGAGAAAGTCACAGCTTGCAAAATGCAAACTATGACAAGCTTGCAAATACAGCTTGCATTTTGCAAGCTGTGTTACAACATAAAGGGGGAGAGGGAAGACCTATAAATAGGCCTTCCCTCTCGCAATTAATATATAACTAGTTTTTGAAAGAAAAAAAATTAAAGAGATGAGAGAAAAATATTATTTGTAAGATAATATTTTGAGTGATAAAATAGTGAGATTTTATTTTAGATGTTTGAAAAACACTTATCACTATTTTGGATTTATCTCATTTGTGAGTTTTGTACTTCTAGAATATTATTTTTCTAATAAAGTCTCTATCTTGTAATCCTACTATTTATTAGTTGAAGAAATTTATTCAGAGTTTATTTCGTAGACGTAGCCCAAATTAAAGGGTGAACCACATTAAATTTGGTGTGCTATTTTTGTCTCAACATTAAAGCTATTATCAAGTGTAGTTGTTTGTTATATTGTGCTATTAATTATTCAAGTAAAATTCTATCTAAAGAGACTAGATTTTAAGCGGGACCATCTGCGACCCTTCCAGCCTTTCCTGAAAATTTTCTTGATATTTATTTTTAGTACAATATTTCATATGCTATTTACTTGTATAATAACAAGTAATTTATGTGTTATTAACACTCGCTGCACAACAAGTGATATCAGAGACTAGTTCAGGCAGGTACGCGGTGTTGAAGTTATTCTCTTTGCATTAAAGAGATGGAGGCAAAAATAAACAAGATGATTAGCCTAAATGACTCGAATTACCACATATGGAGAAATAAGATGAATGATCTTCTATTTGTGATGAAAATGCATTTGATTGTGTTCACTACATTAAAATCTGATGAAAAATCAGATGAAGACTGGGAGTTCGAGCATGAGCAAATGTGTGGTTTCATCCAACAGTTTGTTGAAGACGATGTGTATAATCATATTTGTAAAGAGACTCATGCAAAGTCCCTATAGGAGAAGCTTGAACAGTTATATGCTTCTAAAACAGGGAATAACAAGTTGCTCTATTGACTGAACTGGTCAAAATTAGTTATCAGAAAGGTACATATATGGCGAGCCACTTGAATAAATTTTAAGGTTTCGTGGACCAGTTATCAGGAATGGGTGTAAAATTTGATAATGAGGTACTCGATCTCTTAATACTTTCCTCTCTGCCAGAGTCTTAGGAGACTTTGAAAATTTTCATCTCTAATTCAGTAGTTTATGGTGTTGTCAGTTTGAAATCTGTCAAGAGTTCGATTCTAAATGAAGAAATGAGAAGGAAATCTCAAAATTCAGTATCCACATCTCAGCTAAATATTTTGGTTACTGATTCCAGAGGGAGGAGTAACTTTAGGATTTCAAATTCAAGAGATAAGAGTCGAGAAAAGTCAAACAAATATGCAAATGTTGAATGCTATCACTGCAAGAAGAAGGGACACATCAAGAAATTATATCAGAAGTTCAAGAAAGAACAGGAGAAGAACAAAGATAAAGAAATCAAGCGATATGATAGCAGTGATGATGAACAAGGAACCACAACTACCACCATTGAAGAATTTCATGTCATTTCTTATGATAATGATGTGAATATAGCATCCAGTGAATCAGACTGGGTAGGAGATAGTGGTGCCACCATTAATGCCACATTACATAAAGAAGTCTTCTCAACATATAAACAAGGAGAATTTGGTGTTGTCAAAATGGGAGATAAGGGTGTAGCCAAGATCATCGGCCGAGGTGATATTTGTTTGGAGACAAGAAATGGGACAAGGCTACTCTTGAAAGATGTCAGACATATTCCCAACCTTCGGCTAAACCTGATTCCCGTTGGCATACTTGATGATGAAGGTTTCAACAGTACTTTCAAGAATGGTCAATAGAAACTTACTAAAGGCTTCTTGGTATATGAAAAAGGCAAAAAGTACTCCAAGCTATATGTGATGTAGGCGAAGCTCTCCAGTGATTCCGTTAAAGCAGTGGAGAAAGAAAATCTGACTGAGTTGTGACATAGAAGACTCGGTCATATGGGCGAGAAAGGGATGACACAATTGATAAAAAAGAATGCATTATCCAAAATTGATAAAGTGGATTTAAAGAAATGTGCTGACTGACTGGCCGAAAAATAAAACAGAGTTGCTTTCAAAGGTTTTACTTCTTCCAAAATGAAGAATGTATTGGATATGATTCACTTAGATCTGTGTGGACCAATGTCAAAGTCACTTAGTGATGCTCAATACTCTTGTGACTTTCATTGATGATCACTCAAGAAAGATGTGGGTATACACTTTGAAGTTAAAAAGACTAAGTGCTAGACGTGTTCAAGCAATTCCATGCTTTAGTTGAAAGGGAAACTAAGTAGAAGTTGAAATGTATTTAGACAGACAATGATGGAGAATATATTGGATCATTTGATGCATACTGCAAGATGCATGGTATCTGACATCAAACAACACCTCCAAAAACACCACAATTGAATGGCTTAGCGGGATGGAGAGAGTCAGATGTTTGCTCTCACATTTAAAGTTACCTAAGACATTTTAGGGTGAAGCTCTATATGTTGTAGTACATGTACTCAATTTTTCACCATGTATTCCTCTTCAGTATAATATTTCAGAGAATGTGTGGTCAGGAAAGGATATTCCCTATCATCATTTGTAGGTGTTTGGCTGTAAAGCTTTTGTACACATTCCTAAGGATGAGAGGTCGAAGCTTGATGTTAAGAAACGTGAATGTGTATTTATTGGCTATGGTCAAGATCATGATCAACCTGGCTATAGATTTTATGATCAGTTCAGAAAAAGCTTGTCAGAAGCCGTGATGTTGTGTTTGTTGAAGATCAAACCATTGAAGACATCAGCAAAGTGAAAAAGAATGTTCCTGAATTCAATGGTGACTCAACAAACTTAAAGTTAGTTCATCCAAAGGTGGTACCAAGACAAGTTGGAGATGAAATACAAAATCGTTAGCCAGAAAATCCTGACATCGATGCTCCCACAAAGGTCCAATTAGATGATGATGAGGACTAGATTGAAAATCAAACACCACCAGCAGCAGAAGTTCCTCAGGGTCCATTAAGGAGATTTACTGGAACTAGCAACCTTCTACTAGATACTCTAATGATTAGTATGTGTTGCTTATTGATGGGGGAGAACCTTAGAATTACCAAGAAGCTATAGTAGATGAGAATAGGGAAGAATGGATTGAAGCCATGCAAGATGAGATAAAATCTTTGCATGAAAATAAAACTTTTGAGCTGGTGAAGTTACTAACAAGTAAGAGGGCTTTAAAGAATAAGTGGGTGTTCAGGATAAAACATAAAGAACACAGTTCCCAACCACGATTCAAAGTCAGATTATTTGTTAAAGGATTCAGCTAAAGGAAAGGAATTGACTTTGATGAGATTTTTTCACCAGTGGTGAAGATGACATCCATTTATATAGTGCTGGGATTAGCTGCAAGTTTAGACTTGAAAATCGAGCAGATGGATGTTAAGAATGCTTTTCCTTCAAGGTGATTAGAAAGAAGAAATATTCATGGAGCAACCAGAGGGTTTCAAGAAAAGAGGAAAAGAAGATCATGTTTACAAGTTAAAGAAAAGCTTATATGGCTTAAAGCAGGCACCGAGACAGTAGTATAGAAAGTTTGAATCAGTTATGGGAGATCAATGGTACAAGAAGACTACTTTAAACCATTGTATTTTTGTAAAGAAATTCTCTGATGACGATTTCATCATCCTTTTGTTATATGTGGATGATATGTTGATTGTTGGCCGGAATGTTTTCAAAATCAACAGCTTGAAAAAGCAGCTGAGTAATTCTTTTGCAATGAAAGACTTAGGGTAGGCAAAGCAGATTCTTGGCATGAAGATTACTAAAGATAAAAGTGCCAAAAAGTTATGGTTGTCATAAGAGAAGTACATTGAGAAAGTACTTTACAAGTTCAACATGGACAAAGCTAAAGATGTTAGTTGTCCTCTTGCTAATTACTTTAAGCTTAGTTTCAAACAAAGCCCTTCGATGGAAAAGAAGAAGGAAGAAATGGAGAAGGTGCCTTATGCCTCAGCCGTTGGAAGTTTGATGTATGCCATGGTATGCACAAGACCAGATATTGCTCACGCAGTTGGAGTAGTGAGTCGGTTCCTTTCAAATCTTGATAAGGAACATTGGGATGCAGTGAAATGAATTCTCAGATATCTCTATGGTACTTCTAAAGTATGTTGGTGTTTTGAAACCACCAATCATGTGTTAGTTGGCTATACAGATGCGGATATGGCCGATGATGTTGATTCAAGAAAGTCTACTTTGAGATATTTGATTACCTTTGCAGGGGAAGCTGTACCATGGCAGTAAAAACTACAGAAATGTGTTGCTCTTTCTACCATTGAGACAGAGTTTATAGCTGCAACAGAAGCAAGCAAGGAGCTATTATGGATGAAAAAGTTTCTGCAAGAGTTGAGTTTTGAGCAAGAGAAGTATGTATTATACTGTGACAGTCAGAGTGTCATTCATCTCAGTAAAAACTCTACTTTTCACTCACGATCAAAGCATATTGATGTGAGATATCACTGAATTTGAGATGCACTCGAGATGAAACAGTTTCAGCTTGAAAAGATTCACATAAATGATAATGGCTCTGACATGATGACTAAAGCTCTACATTTAGAGAAGATTGTTACATATAAAAGGATTGCTGGTATGAAAGTTTCACCCACTTGAGTGTGAGGAGGAGATTTATGGTGGTGTCCCACTCAAGTGGGACCGATAAATTAAAAAAAACAAATAAAAAAGGAAAGAAAGAAGGAAAGTCACAGCTTGCAAAATGCAAGCTGTGACAAGCTTGCAAATGCAAGTTGTGTCATAGCTTGCCTTTTACAAGCTGTGTTACAACATAAAGTGGGAGAGGGAAGGCCTATAAATAGGCCTTCCCTCCCCTTATTAATATATAACTAGTTTTTGAAAGAAAAAATTAAAGAGGAGAGAAAAATATTATTTGTAAGATAATATTTTGAGTGATAAAATAGTGAGATTTTATTTTAGGTGTTTGAAAAACACTTATCACTATTTTGGGTTTATCTCATTTGTGAGTGTTGTACTTCTAGAATATTATTTTTCTAGAAAAGTCTCTCTCTTGTAATATACTATTTATTAGTGGAAGAAATTTATTCGAAATTTATCCCGTGGACGTAGCCCAAATTAATGGGTGAACCACGTTAAATTTGGTGTGCTATTTTTGTCTCAATATTAAAGCTATTATCAAGTATAGTTGTTTTATTATATTATGCTATTAATTGTTCGAGTAAAATTCTGTCTAAGGAGACTGAGTTTTAAGAGGGACCGTCTGTGATCCCTCTATCCTTTTCTGAAAACTTTTTTGATATTTATTTTTAGTATAATATTTCATGAACTATTTACTTATATAATAACAAGTAATTTGTATATTATTAACACCCGCTGTATAATATTATATTCTAAAATCTTTTACTTTAAGCAAACTTGTGCTGAAAGCACATTGTAAAATAGAAGTTAAATATAATAAAATCAAAACAAGACAAGAAATTGAAGAAAAATAAATAAATAGGAGCAAAATATCTTTTTCTTCTTATTACCTCAAAATAACATTAGAATACTATTTATAGGTTGATGTTTATAAGTTACAAAATGAAGGGTCACAATTAATAGGATTATAATTAATTTTTCAATTACAAAGTGAAGAGTCATAATACATGTAAAAATATAAAAAGTTTTATTAAATAACTATTTTGATCTCAAAATAATAATTGATTAGGAGTTATAGTTATGCACATCCACCAAATATATATTCATACCAAAGAACTGTTTTTACAGGAGTTTGGAAAAATAATAACCTTTAAAATTTGTAGTTTTATTTCAAAATTTATTATTTTAATTTGCTAGTGCTTAATATTATTAACTCTGCTATCATCATCATTACATCATGCATACTCAGATCAGATTCATGGAACAAGAAACCAAACTTTTAGATCTAAAAATTCTTTATTTTTTATTTTTACTTTTAAATTACAACAATTTAATTCAGTTAAAATGGCAGATTTTCAGGCCGCATTTACTTTTGTTTTCGTCAAAATTAGAGACTAACTAAAACTAAAAAATATAAAGAAAATTAAAAAATAATTATATGATTTCGTTGATTAGCAGAAACTCAATGCCAATTGCCACACCAACCCATCGCACTCTCCGGCCCACTCAAGAAATTGAGTTCTTTCATGTGATAGATTCATCCATATTTCTTTCTTTCACCAAATTAAAATTAAGAAAATGGTATTTCTTTTCTTAATCCCACTTTCATTTCTTTGAACCAAATAAAATGTTAAATGTTGACTCTTATATGAACAGGAAAATGATAACATATTCATATATAATAATGAGGAAAATGCAAATGGGGGGACTCACTTGGGAAAAGAACCTAAATTTAATGAAGTTGGTATAAGATTATGTCAAAGTCAACATCTGAATTCGAAAAATTCTACTCAATTCTATTAAATTAGTTAAATTTTATATAATTATTCTAAATATTTTTTATGTAATACGAAATCAATATATTTTATTTTCTTAATTCATTTTATTTTGAAACTTCATAAGATAAACATATATAAATCAAGTCTTAACTAAACATATATAATTTAATTACTTGAATATAATCAAATTAATTAAATAGTTATCTAATTTGATTAAGAATTATAATTTAAATTTTAAAATAAATTATATCATATATTTCTTTAAAGTTAGTTAATCATTTAATTTTGTGCATGGAATGCCAAATTAAACGAAACAGTACTGCAAGTGAATAATAATAATAATAATAAAAAGATTTTATACTAATTATTTTCATCAAATCGATAAAAACTTGCATTATAATAATGAATGAATACTTGAATTTGAACTTTTTGGAGTGAAGATAATTTTGTATTGAGTACTAAAACAGTAAATTGTTAAGTCCCAGTGAACTTCACATGTACTTGCGCAAAATCAGACAATGTCACATGCACCAATAAATTATACTGAAAGGTACCAATTGGCAATTTTCCTCATTTACTTTCCTTCTCTGGCTTTCTATATAAACACATTACTACTTTATCCTTTCAACATTGCACTGAAACAGTTCTAAGTTTGCTTCTTATAATTTTTCCCATCAAATTTTTTTTTTAATTTTGATTTTTAATCTGAATTGAAGAAATGGGTTCAACATACACTCAGCTGGGGCTACTTGTCCTTGTGCTTTGTGGTTCCATGTTGGCAGCTAGCATGGCCAATAAAGATTTTAGCAATGGTGACTTTGGTTCTAAACATGGTTTTTATCGTCTGAAAAAACCATTTATTCCTAAAAAATTTATTGTGGGTGGTTCCACTGACTGGAATTTCGGTTTTGACTACTCTCTTTGGGCCTTTAACAAAGGTCCATTCTATGTTAATGATATTTTAGGTAAGTTATATGTTTGGCATTTTTTTTAATTGTAAAAAAAAGAAATATTTTCGCAAATTAATACTCAGTTTTCCCTTTCTTTTTTAAATATTTACTTTTCCACTTCCAATTTAAAAGTCTCACTTTTAAAGGTATATATTTGGTATATATCTAGTCTATCAAAAATATACCTCACTTTCAGAGGTATACATTTTAATATAATACAAACTACGAAAATTATAGGATGTATTTCTGAAAAGAAAATTTTTTAATTAGATTAGCATGATTTTTGCAGTGTTCAAGTATGATCCACCAAGTAAGAACAACACACATCCTCATAACGTCTACTTGCTATCAGACATGTGGAGTTACATGACTTGTAACCTTACCAACGCAATAAAGATTGCAGATGAGTCGCATGGAGCTGGTGGGGGATTCAAGTTCGTGTTGAAGAAACGACAACCTTACTATTTTGCCTGTGGTGCCGGCAATGGCTTCCACTGTAATGTCGGCCAGATGAGGTTCTTCGTTCTACCATATCTTCGCCGTTGGAATTATTAATAACTAATGGAAAAAATTATAAACAGTCCGGGGAAGAAGCAGTGCTGCTTAATTTTTTCTATCAATAGTTTTGTTGTAGTTTTATTAATTTGCATGTTAAGCATTTTGCCTTGGATATTAGCTGATGCAAATCAGTTGTTGACTTGTTGTAGTTTTATTATGTTTTTAGGGCAGCCAAAAATAGTCTTTGAAAAAAAAAATGAGTTTGTAAGATTAATATAAAAAATTTGGATTTTTATTACTATTATTATATTGTAAAACATTTATTTATGTGCAAATATTCATTGATAACAAATAAAACCCATCGTAGACCTCCACCCCAACTCTATCTTCCTTATCAGTGAACCGGAACATAGTGCATAGGTACTCTTCAATGCAGCGGGGACGAGACGATGTGATATACTACGATCACGTACAGAAGTGCTCACCTTCGGCTCGGCAATATGGAACCTCTCAACAGCTCTCGTTCCTTTATGAGGTCCTATCCTGGAAAATAAGGCAATAGATATTTTTAAGGAAAAAATTGTGAAATATACATTTAATACATAAAATTTGAATGTATATTGAACTGGGGCGGGACTGTGCGGGGATGGGGCTGTGATTTCTTGGGTGGCTCGAGCAGGTTTTGTGCAGTAGTGTCTGGTGGTACTGACTGCTCTACTTATGCTGATATGTGCCTTAATTTGCTGATCTGAGATTTTGTTTTCGAATGAAATGGCTTGCTGGGTGCTGCAGTTCCATATCAGTTGCTGATGGTTTGAATTGATGCTATTCTTTAGTTTGAGGATGGTTTGGCCTTTGTGCCTTGCGGTTTGGCCTTTGTGTTGTTGTTGTTGTTGTTGTTGATGTTTGGAAGACATGGAGTTCTGTACTGTTGTTGCTGGAACTGTGGGAAATCGGTCAATTTGTTTGCTGTGAATATTGATCATACTGTAAAGAGTTCATGTTCTTTTAGTAATAAAATTTGATTTTATCGATAAAAAAAATAACAATTTAAATGAACGTCTCAAAATAATAGACACTTTTTTTTTATTTTGTTGGAGAATATAAATGAATTTCACGTCTGAAAAGTATAATAAAATATAATAACATATAAGGAGGTATAGATTGGACCTTAACACAAGCCAATTGGTTTTGTATTGAGATAAGATTCCAAATCTATTTATATGGTTACTGTATATTTGGCCCAATACATAGACTAATCGCCAGATGATTCTGAACTGCCATTCATATTTGGCAAGTTACAATTGAGCTAGGTCCAGTTGCACTTGAGCTAGGCCCAGTTACACTTGAGGGACATATAAGGTGATATAGATTGGGCCTTAACACATATATTTAGCACAACACTCACAAAGTCTGTGTAATTTCTACATATTTATCCTAAAATATAATCCAATTACTTTTTTTAAATTATAATTACATTATAAATTAACTATTATATTTCTATTTAAATATTTTATAACCAACAATATTATATTTAATTATTTATTTTTTCTATATTATAATTATCTTTTATCCAATCAATAACTATTTTAATTTTTAATATTTATAACAATTAATAATTAATTATTCAGCATAAATAGAGTAAAATGAGTAATTTATAAAAAAAATTTAATTAATTAATTAATTAATTTTTTAAATATATTTGAGATGATAAAAATTCATATTATTTTGGGATAGAGAGATTATTTATTAGGAGAAATTACACACTTCACCTTTTTTTCAAATTTTTTCTTTTTTACTAATTTTTTCTTTTTGCTTTTTCATTGTGCTTTTTTTTTTTACCATAATTTTACAAAGTCTTTTCCTTTTACGAAGTCTTTCCCTGAATTGCAGAAAGGCTGAGCAATCATCATCATGACATCGCAGTTGCGTAGGAAAAGAAGAAAAACAGTGAATTTAAACTAATTAATCTATATATCATTAATCCATACTTTAATTTTTTTCAAGTGATATACCAATGAGTTTAAAACTGAAAGGTAATTAAATTTATTTTTTATTTCAGTGATTAGCATATTTCAAAAGAAAAAAAAGTAATTGCTGTATTTCACATAAAATGTATTTTGGAAAAAAAATTATTTTTGAACCTTCAACTCATTAAATTTTATCTATTGAACTCTTTTTTTTTTTTTAATTTTCAATTGTTTTATTAAACTATGACATTTCCATTCTAAAATCGTTGGGAGAGTTTTAATAATAAAAAAAAGTAGAAAATAAAATGAGGAATTTTATAAAAAATTATCAATAGCAATTTAAAAAAAATTTTATTGAAAAGTATTTGTAATAATAACTTTAACAAATATCTCATCTAATGGGGATGCTTCATAATATTTTTTATTTTAGATTATAGTAACTTCATATTCTTTTTGTGTTCTAGTTTTTATTTTGTTTTTGGTGTTTTATTATTTTTTTGTGTGTTTTTCTTGTGTTATTTTTGGGTATATTATATGTGAAATGTTTATTTTATTTTGTTTATATTGCATGTGATAAACTCTTCGTATATTAAATATAAATTTTTTATACACCAATTATAAATTCTATATACACTAGGTATAAACTTTATATATTTGTACAATACATCAGTTTATGTTTTTTATTTTTTGTGATAGAAATATTTTTGTATTAATGAATTGTGATATATGAATTATTTAATACTTTTTGTAATATTAATATAAATTATTTATATAAAGATCTTTGTTTAATAAACTCTTTATATATTAAGTGTAAACTCTATATGATTGCATAACACATTTGGTAATTTTTTTATAATATGTAATTATTAGTATATATTTAAAGTACGTGAAAAAATTATTAATTCTATAATTTGTATATAAAAAACTCAACATATACTGAGTATAAACTCAATATATACTAAATATAAATATAATATATACTAAGTATAAAGTCGTTATAACTTTTTTTGATATTTGATATTATTTGATAAAAAAATCTGGTATTTAAAAAAAAAAATTGAAGTTGATACTTTTGTCACATTGAGGGCTTTTTTTTAATATTTTTGTCGAAAGCCTTATATTTTAAAATGTATAGCTTAGAATAAAAATTTTAAATTTTGAGGTTCCATATAATATACTTATAAAAATATATTAACAGATAAGGCTTATTAAAAAAAATTAATTAAATAGAAAATCGAATAATTTATTTTATATGATTAACTAATAATCAATCATAGTTCAATTTCAATTTAAAAAATTTTTAAACCGAAGTTAATGCTTCTTTTTTTTTTTTCTGTAGCACCCTTGTTAATAGTATATGACTATAAAAATAATTTTGGAAAGTTTGGGGCTATGGATCCCAACTTTCCATCTAGTTTTGCCCTTGCTTATAAGCATATAATAAAAATTTATGTATTAAGTAATTAAACCACTTATATCATTACACGCATGAAATTTTAGAAGATAATTAAAATGACATCAGGTATTATTCTTTTTATAAATAATTAACTAAATTTTACAACAGATAAAATAATATAACAAAAGTTAAACTAATTTCTAATATATATATATACACATATTTTATTTCTTATTAAGAAATTGCTTTTAATTAAATTTATATTTAATTATCTCCATTTCATTTCGACCAAACAATGACTTATAAAGAAAATAATAATAAATATTGAAAAAATTCAAATGCAATGAATGATACAAGTGGGGGACTGACTTAGGAAGGGAAACCAAATTAACTTACACATTGTACATTGCTTCATAATTTGAAAATATACGCATTTTTTTCATGATCACTTGAAAAAAAAAAAAACTATGTATTTTTATTTACTGAACTTAAAAAGGAAGTAATTGAGATTGAATTTTGTGTTTTTATACATATACTTTGATTTAGAAACTATAACAATTTTTATAATTATTTAAGCTTTAAAAATGAATTATATATAGTGTATTATTCTTTTCAATTAAATAATTAATTATAATTTTCTAAAGAAATTAGACTTGACAACCTTAGATGACATTTCACATGTTTTATGAATTGTTTGAAAAAAAATTGACTATATGACATAAACGTTGAATAAATTAATATTTACACTAAAAAAATATTAGTTTGGTAATTTTGCATTTTCTGTGCTGTCCTTGGCTCTTTATAAATACACATTACTTGTATATATCCTCTCATCAACGAGTTGAAATATTATTCCTTTGTTTCCGAATCAACATTTTATCCCCTATTTTTTTCCACAAATAATTCAAGCATTTTCAAATGGGACGTCCAACATTCACTCAGCTAGGACTTGTCCTTGTTCTTTGTCTTTCTATATTGAAAGCTAGTTTTGCTAACCCAGATTGGCAAGATGGGTTTAACAATGGTGGTCGGGGTCCTAAACATGGCGGCCGTCGTCCATGTCGGACAAATTCTCCTAACAACATTATTGTGGGTGGTTCAGCCAAATGGACTTTCGGATTTAATTATTCTGTTTGGGCTTTCAAGAAAGCTCCTTTCTACGTAAATGATACTTTAGGTAAGTTTATATAACTAAATTTTGATTTGAAAAATCTTAAATTCTATAAAATTAGAATTCATTCATATATATTTTTTTTAAAATTTTTGGCAGTGTTTAAATATGATCCACCAAGTGAGAACAACACACATCCTCATAGTGTATATTTGCTACCAGACATGTGGAGTTACATGAATTGTAACCTTACTAATGCAGTAAAGATCGCAAATGAGTCACAAGGAGCTGGTGCAGGGTTCAAGTTCGTGTTGAAGAAATGGCAACCTTACTATTTTGCTTGTGGTGCCAGCGATGGCTTCCATTGCAATGTTGGTCGAATGAAGTTCTTTGTTTTGCCATTTCTTTGTCGTTGGCCTTATTAAAATAATAATTAATGGGATATTATAAACACAGTTCCAAATGCACTTTGCTGCTGCTTAATTATTATTATTATTATTATTATTGTTATTAATAATTTTTAATGCCAATAAGATTGTTTTAGTTAATTTTGTATGTTTAAGTATTTTATCAAAGTGTTATATGCACTAATCTCTCTTGTACTTTTTTTTAAAAATATATTTATTAAGATTAAGTCATTTTTTTAAATTGGGTTTAAAATTTTGTATTTTATTTTTATTTGCATATTACATAAAAATCTCATAAGTTTTAGTTTTAAAACTATTGTATCCTATATATCTACTCGCAAAAATAGAAGACACATTTAACTGCCAATTATGAGTTTGTAATTATATAATTTATTTTTAATATGATGAAAGTATGAAACAGATAAGAGATTGAGTTCAGATTCAAAAAATATTAAATTTTACAAAGATGTAACTCTTTCAAATAAGTTTTAAACAATTTACACATTACAGTATTTTGAAAATTGAGATAATCTAAGTCAATTTTTGTCAATTTATTATAATTAGTTAAATTTAATTATTTAATATTATATAAAAACTAATTTGCTTTATAATTAATTGAGTTTCTCATATATTTATTAAATTATAATTTTTGCATTTAATTAGTCTATAAATCTATACAAGTTAAAATTGCACTAACTACTTTGCAACTTCAACACTTTGGTCAATTCACCTTTCCATTTTTCTTTTCACACACCTATACACGATTGAGGAGCTGCTATGAGGATTGCGACTGGTATTTGAATCCAAATCACGCCATATGGCAAATCACAATAATTCAATTTTCTGAAAAAATATTCTACTGTAATACATTTTTATTACAGAAATATAATTACATTTTTCATAATTGCAATTGCATTCTATATTCTACCTATCTATAATACAAAATTATTCATAAACGTTCAAATAAAAAAGGAACATCATGATAAAAAAAAAATATTTGTTCACACTAGTTATTGTGCATGGCTCTCAGCGGATTCTGACTATTTTATTGGTTAATCTAAATGTATTATATCAGGCGTCACCACCAATTAAGTATGAGATTTGATTGGACATATAATAATAATCTATATTACTAGAAATAAGATTCGAAAAATTGATTATGCAAAGAAAATGCATCTTGTGGCGCCTGAAATCAATTTTATAATTTGTGATGTTTATATTTTTTTTACTTATAGGAATACCATATTCACTTTTTGATTATGGTTTCTAATTATGCTTTGTTTTATTATTATTATTCTTTTTATTTCATATCATGCTCACCACTTGGACATATCAATTTCAAATTAATTTTTATTATTTTCAATTTATTATTTTTTATGAATTTTATCTGCCTCCAGATATGATACTCTATTTTTAAATAAATATTTAATACCTACAATCATTACATGAACCCATGCATTTTGAGTTGTTAAATAATTTACAATTTGCTTAAATTTATTATTATTTAAAAAAAACTATATCCACTCTATGGATACAATTATTTATGATTGTTATCGCCAGCTCCACTGTTTTCAACCGGCGTAAGGTGCAAATAAGCCCTTAAGCTTGGATCAAAGGGTCAACTAAACCCTTAAAGTTATTTTGTGACCAACTTAATCCTTCGACTCAAAAAATTCATCCAATTAAGACTGTCCTAATTAAGGGCAACTCATCTATACACCATTACCATATACAACTCATTGAGAGGGCAAAAATTAGAAAAATCTTATGCTTGTTTCAATCAAGGTACGTAATTTTAGTTTTACTTTTTTTTTTATATGTTGAGAGTGCGAATTTGGAATGAAGTAATGAAAGTAATGCAATTCATGATGCGTGTGTGTCTGAATAAAACAATTGAATTTCTTTTGTTTTTTCCTTTGAAAATTATTTTGGCCAAGTTAAACTTAGGAAAAAAAAATACATTAAACGTCATATCCTTATGGCATGCATGCGAGGAACTTTAGTTCACTGCATATGATCTAGTTAGTTTCACATAAAAAAATTATTAATTTTGTTTTTTTGTTTTTTTTTTTTTTATTTCAGAATGGGTGGAGTAGGAGTTGAACTTTCATTATGGTGGGAAGTTTACTTACACTGCAAAAATAATTAATGGTGTTAATAAGGATAAGTTTAATTTTGTAAGGAGGGGGCTTAGTTGGGTGGAATTTTTGAGTTGAATGATTGAGTTAAACTTAAAATAACTTGAAGGGTTTAATTGAGCCTTTGATCCGAGTTTAAAGGCATATTTGCACCTTAGGCCGTTTTCAATCTCTCGCTTTCATGGAGTTATCATTCCTTCAGTCTCTTTCTCTTTTATGGATAGATTTTGTCATCTATTTCTAGTCTCTCTCTCTCTCTCTCTACATGGAGTGTCTCCCTCACTTTATTATTTTTTATTTTATTTATTCTCATTTTAGTTTTAATTTTCTCTCTCCAATTCATCGTTGATCATGCCTATGTCGCCATTAGATTTCAAGAATCTATTTTTCACATTTGTAGCATCCCTGATTTAAACCCATTTAAGTTTTTGTTTTTTTTTCTCTTTTTGTTATTTTTGATCCACTCATGAATAATTTTTTTGGTATTTTCAAAATCTTATTTGGATTGGATGTTTAAGTTTAATGGGTACAATGAAATTTGATACTTTTTTTCATTTTTCTTTTATAATTTTCTGTCATTGATTTTTTTAGATGGTTATTGAAACTTAATAAAAATGTTGAGTTGTTTTGGTAGTTTGAGATTGTGAAACTAAATAGCTAACTCCAAAGAAAGGATGGGACTGTGAAATTGTGAAATTATATTTTATAAGTTTCTGTGTTTTTATATGTAGTAGAATTATATTGTGTTTAGAATCCTATACTTGTGAAAGACAAATTCTTTCTTTTTTTTTTTTTGTTAAATATCAGTGGGATGTAAAGGAAGATATGATTTTGAGTTATTTTGAGTATTTGAGGCTAAGAAAAATGCAGGTAAAATGGCAAAAGAATGTGGAAATTAGATGAACAAAAAGACTTTTTTTGCGTGTGCAATATATGAAGAAGTGAAAAGAGAAATAGCTGACTTGAGGATATAATAATACCATTTTGTGAACATATAATGGTGTGTTATAAAACGAACACAAAGAATAAGTGATTAATATGCTCTTTTTTGTAAAAAAAATGTATTTATTTTATAATAAAGACGAAATTGATACTAAAAATATTAGGCTAATAGTCTTAGCAATTAAAATTTCTAAGAAAAATAAATTCTATTATAATAGCATATTATAATAAGGAATAAACATTTAATAGAAATAGAATTTTATTTTAATTATATGCAATTATTATTGTTGTTGTTGTTTTTGTGTTATTGCTGTTGTTGTTATTATTATTGTTGTATAAATAAATAAATAAATATAAAAAATAGAAAATAAAAAATGAAAAAAATTCTTTTACAGAGACACAATTATTTATTTTATTTATTTTTTTTAAAAAAAAAGATAAAAGGTAAAAGTAACATAACATAATCTTAACTGGTATTACATGGAATCACTTGTTTTCATTTTTTTTTTAAGAAACAAAACCATCCCCATACCCTATTTGCTCTAGTTATTTTTCATTGCGCCGTTCAATCCTTCCTCCCCCTCTTTTTCTTTTTTCTTTTTCCTTTTATTTACACAAATAAAAAATTTATTTTCATATGTATTATTCTTGACTCAAATTTAAATTTCCAATAGCTCTTTCAAGTTTTTATTTTCTATTATTATGTACCAACAAAGCTAAAACTAAATCTCCATTTAACTTTTCTTCTTTAATTTCTTTTTTTCCTTTCTTTTCTTTTTCCATATTATTGAGTTTGATCCGACTTGCTAAAAAAAATTCAGATACCCATAATAATTTTTTATTTTTGTTTTTGCTTGCTTAATTTCTAGAGTTTAATTTTATTTTTGAGTTATTTTTTGCTTATTATTTATTTTTTAAAAGGAAACTGATCTTTATTTAGGATTCAAAGCTTTATATTTTTTACCCAGAGATATATTTTCTTTATTTGATTTTTTATTTTTATTGTTTCCATTGGATATATTTTTTCAATAATATTTTGTGTTTCTCTGTTTATGTGAATGGGGCAAAGAAAAATCAATTTCTACTACCATGCGCAAATTCCCAAATTAAGGCTCATCTTATGAATCTAAGTGTTTTTTTTTTAAATCTTTTTGCTTATGCTATTTCTATATATTTATCATTTATCTATCAATTATTTTACTATTTTTTGGGAATGATAATTGATTTTGAATATACATGTCCTCTGTTGATGTCAAATTTGTGTATTTGTGAATGCTATATATAATTTAGAAATTTATGCTACTCTATAGTTTATTAATTGTTTAGTTCCTAATTCTTTACCGTATCCTATACTGAAATTATATACAAGCATTACAGCATAAACCAAAATTGAAATTACACTAGAAAAATTAAGGTTTATGCATTACCTGATGTATGACCTTTACTTGTTGAGAATTTGATGTTAACTTTCTTTTGTTCAGTGAATATATTACCTGCATTTAGTGAAGTTGTGAAACTTGCCGAAATTTTCAGGGTTTTGTTGAGTACTCTTTCTATACTCAAAATTTCTTCACAAATTCCTCAACTAGAAAATTTTTATGAAATTGCTCCCTCCTATTTTTCTCTATATTCTTTTTTCTGTTTTTTTAATCTTCTTTTATTGTTGTGTTTTTTAAGTATTTAATCTTTTCATTTTTATGTCTTTGAAGGTACAAAGTTGTTGCTGTGAATCAGAAATGAATCAATTCTTCTTCTTCTTTTTTGTTGATTTAAATATTGTCCTTTTGTATTTGGAGTGTATCTATGCTAATAACAACTAAAATTTCTTGCTGATTATTTTGTTTAATTTATTTTATTCAAAATGAGTTACTACACTAATTTTTCATATTCTCTACATTAGACATATTATTATTATTGTTGTTGTTGTTGTTGTTGTTGTTTTATTATTATCATTATTATTATTATTGCATAAAAAAAATCTTATTGTAGTTGGATTTAGATTGTTTTAGAATTTCTTATAAACAGAATTCTTTCATTAGATTTTGATATAAATTATCAAATTTTGAAATTTGCTTTTATTTTTAGTGTATTCTTTACAATTAAATTCATTTTTTTCATAATATGTGTTAATTATATATCATTCTAATATATGGTTTTAATTTAATTTCTTTTGATTATTGATTTTAAATTTAAATTTCCAGATAATAATCATCATTCTGTACAATTATATTATATTATATTTTTAAAAAATTATAATTATTCAAGAACTAGAATTATGTTATGCAAAACGGTCAATTTTTGAGTGTCAGTTTTAGTCTTATTCTTTATTTTATTTGCTTATTTTAATTGATAATTACTTAAAAAATAGCATTGTGATCTATTCACCAACTACTTGATGTACTATTTTTATTATTCATTTAATATTATATCTATTTTTTAATTTAATATAATAATATAAATATTTTTAAAAGGATGATATTTTATCATCAATTTATTGATATATTTATCAGATAAAATTAAATTTAGATTATAAAGTATTTATCAAGTCACCATAAAAGGTTTTAATACTTTATTTAGATATCAATTATTTTACATTAGTATTTTATTACATATGCAAATTTTTTAATTATAAAATAAATAAAGTTTGATTAGTAATTGAAAATAAAAAGAATTGGAGAATTAAATGTTAATTAATTGTAATTGAAATTTATATTTTTATTATTGCTTGCTATTATGGTATTATTAATTTAAAAAAATTAATAATTTTTCAGGAAATTAAAGAAATCTTTGGGACTGTTTAGATATAGAAAACAACTCCAATTTTCAAAAAAAAAATTTAAAAATAAAAAATAAAATTTACTGTCTAATTAGAGAAATATTTTCATTTAAAAAATTAGAAAATAATTTTCTATATTTATTAATTTTTTTATAAAAAAGCAATATATTTTATTAATATACAGAGAAAAAATATTTGCGGGCCAAAAACTATCCAAAAAAATCCAATCCCGTCCATATTTATTCTACAAAACATTCCATAAATATGTGAAAAAATCTTACAACTACAAATTACAATCCAAGAGCAAAAATCATAAAAAAAATAAGGAACTAAAACAATTCAGACCTCTGATGATATCCCATAGTGGCATTAACCAAAACAAAAGATAAGCAACTATCTAATTGCATGGCAGTATCAAGCGTGCATAAATATAGTAGCAGTGGAAAAACATATTTATTAATTAATAATTAGGTTTTTCAAAACTAATTTTAGTTATTTTTTAAATGAAAAATATGTTTTTATTAAAAAAATATAGAAGTTTATTTTCCACTTAGACTTTTATAGATAATTATTTATATTTTTATTTTTTATTCTTGTATAATAAAAATTTGAAAAATTAGAAAATAGAAAAAGAAATTAAAAAAATAAAATGATAAATATTTCTATGACTAAATAGCCCCTTAGATTTGTTCTTCTAAAGAAAAAACAAATAATAGATTGACTCTAATGTAGAAAGTAAAACCAAACAAGAAAGAACATTTTCCCTATTTATGCAAATTAATGGAAGGAAGTGTTGATGGAAATTACAGAAGAATATTATATACACATATATATGTGTGTGTGAAGTATCTTGGAGATTTTGTGTTTCATAAAAAAATTTAATAGATTGACTTGCATTTCGAGGGTAATTTTGAGAATTGCAGGCTTTGAAAATATGATTGCTTTGTGAATATTGGATAGGGATGGCCTCTCGTCCGATCAAATTTTAATTAATTTTTCTGAATTTTAATCGATTTTTTTGAACTTTATTTTTTAACTGAGTTTATCAATTTTTAATTTTAATAAGTTCAGTTAATTAATCGAAAACTAAATTGATCAATTTTTTTTATTTTATAATAAAAAATTATATTTATAATAAAAAATTAATATAATTAAATAATTAAATAAAATTTATTTAAAAATAAATAAATAATAACTTTATCTTGCAATAAAAATTATATTTATAATTAAAAATTTATATTATTAGAAAGTAAGCAAAAAAAAAATAACAAATTGCTAAATATATATATTTTTAATTTTCAATTAACTAATAAATCGAATAAGTTAACTATTTACAGAATAAAAAATTGAATTAATTTAAATTTTTTAACTTAATATACCGTGATTTAATACAATTGATTAATCAAAATGAATATCCAATTGGTTAACCAAATATCCGATCGGCTAAATGAAAAAAGCCCATCCCTAATATTGGATAATAATTTTTGGTACCCATATAAATATATATAGAGAGAGAGAGAGAGTTCCATCCAAATCTAAAAGATGATATTTAGAGACTAGAAATAGAAAAGAAAGGAAAAGTTACGTTATCGGTGTTTAATTTTTTTTTAGATATATTTTCTATTTTTGAGTCTCAAATTTTTTAAAATTTTTATTTTAATATCTCAATTTTAAAAAATATTTATAAATAAAATGTTCTAGTCATTATTTTTTATTTGGGTCATGACTAGAATTACTCGTTTACAAGTATTTTTTAAAAATTGAAATATAAAACTGAGAAACAAAAAGTTGAAACTAAAATTAAAAATATATATATATTAAAAAATTTCAGATTTCAATAGCTAATTTTTCCATAGAGAAATTTTATAGAAATGAATTATTATTACCAAAATCACGGGAAACTTTATCACCAACTCACCGCATCAGGAAAATTCTATCATATATCCATTCATTCAATAATAAATTGCTGAAAAATGGATAATAGGAAAAACAACTGCATACGCGTGTGCATATATATATATATAAGATGAATCAAACTTATTATCGATCGATTATACTTTGTTTCATATGAAAACATACAGTATAATTTTTTTATAATTATTTAAAAATAAAAAATAAATTTTTATGAGAACTTAAAAAGAAAATGATTGACATCTAATAACTTATTTATGACAATTATAGCTTGTTTATATATTTTTCATTTAAATTATTTTATGTTGTATTCTTTAATTAATAATTTTAAATTTTTATAAAAATTTTGAACCATACACTAACTCGCTTATCCAAAATGATATTCATATATTTATAGCTCCATTTAATTTAACAGCGAGTACTTAAACTATTAAGAGTTCAACGATTACGATCAATAATTAAAATTTAGATATATTATATTTGGTGATCCTATCCTTAGAATTTGATTATATAGTAAAGTATTTAACGAAGATAATTATATATGTTTTTTATTAAATGACAATATATATATATATATATAGTAAATAGATATCAAAGCAAATTACTATAAATATAAATTATTGAGATCTTATCGGTTATATTTTTGTCATATTTATCAAAAATTGTATATAGATATCGGAATATATTTAATTAAGAATTAAATATTAAACATAAATTATTGACAATAAAAACTAAACTATTTAAGACTATTTTTAGTTTAATTTTAACAAACACCTATGCTATCAAACAAACGGACACAATCTACAAATTATGATCAACAATTGTACAATCTTATATATATTGCAAAAATTAATTTTTTACTAAAGAAAGAAAAACCAATTTGATAGTTTTGCACTTTTCTCTCTTTATAAATAGGCATTAGCACTTATTTCCTCTCAACAAGGCATTGAAACATTATTCCTCTATTCTCTAGCACCTTATTGAAAGGGGAAAAAAACCTGATTCCCCTAAAACATAAAATATGCATAGATCACTAGATTATTCAAATTAAATTGCAAAGGGGTAAATTGCGTACCTGACATCATCGTATGTTGAAGCTGAAGACGATTTTGGAGTTTGTCGCTTTCCAGGGGATACACACTTTAAGTTTAGCGGAAGCACTACTGAAGGAACGTAATGTTCTCTCAAAATTGTTATGTTCCCCTGGAGACCACGACCCCTTATTTATAACTGATGATGATGATTTCTATTTTGGTCCTTCAACAAAACAGAAATTCTTATCGGTTTCTACACTTATAATCCTATTACGAGTAGGACACCTCAATAGTCAACAATCCTTATTTGATCATAACTTTAATTTGACTATTTTAATTTGATTGCAATACATATTTAATATTTAAATATATTTAGCCCACACTTATGATTAATTAGAGGATTAATTTTAACAATTTAAAATTAATTCTAACAATCTCCCACTTGGGCTAACATATATTAAATATAAATGTATATACCTTAATGAGCTCATAAAAGCAGTCATACTGAAGGTGCCTCAAACAATCTCGTCCATTGATTATATCGATAAAGGACTGAAGGGCTAGTCGCCACATTCATCGTGACTCAAACCACCATCAATCACATTACCAATACTCTCAAATGACATAGATCAATAATAGGAGTGTAGCATGAAAACTACATGTAATGTGATCTAATCATGCCTGTTTCCAACTGGTCATACTTTAGTGAGATCAATCAATAATAATACAGAGTGTAACAAATAAATACTTTATTTTCTGCAGAAACTGAGTATTAATAACATAATATATCCATTACAAAACAGAGTATAACCATAATGAACAAACTCCCACTGAAACTAAATAGTCTCAAATAATGTGACACCCATATGAGCAGTGTGCTTATGAAAAACTTTCGGTATCACAGCCTTAGTGAGCGGATCCGCAATCATGGAGTTCGTTCCAATATACTCTATGGATATCTGTCCACTCTGTACTCTCTCCCTCACAGCCAGAAACTTTATCCCAATGTGTCTCGATTGAGAAGAGCTTCTGTTGTTGTTGGAGAATAAAACCGCTGAGTTATTATCACAGTATAACTTTAATGGCCTTTCAATGCCATTCACAATGCGCAGCCCTGTGACAAAGTTCCTCAGCCAGATTGCCTGATTGGATGCCTCATAACTTGCTACAAATTCTGCTTCCATGGTGGAGGTAGCTACTAGAGTTTGTTTCACACTTTTCCAAGAAATAGCACCGCCAGCCAAGAGATATATGTAGCCTGATGTGGATTTCCGACTGTCTTGGCATCCTGCGAAATCAGAATCAGTATACCCAATGATCTCAAGCTGATCAGATCGCCTGTATGTGAGCATATGTCCCTTAGTTCTCTGAAGATACCTTAAGACTCTTTTGGCTGCTTTCCAATGATCCATTCCTGGATTGCTGAGATATCGTCCTAACATGCCAACTATGAATGAAATATCTGGACGAGTGCAAACTTGAGCATACATCAGACTCCCAACTGCTGACGCATAATTCTGCATCTCCTGAATCTCAAGTTCACCCTTTGGACACTGATCAAGACTGAATTTATCTCCTTTAGCAACTGGGGTATCAATTGATCTACTGTTGTGCATACTAAATCTCTTGAGCACTTTCTCAATATAGCCCTTTTGTGATAATCCAAGAATACCTCGAGTACGGTCTCGATGTATTTGAATCCCTAATACAAAAGAGGCTTCACCTAAATCTTTCATCTCAAAGTGTTTTGAGAGAAAGACTTTGGTCTCGTGCAGCAAGTCCTTACAGTTAGTAGCAAGCAATATGTCATCCACATATAAGACCAAAAAGATAAACCTACTCCCACTGAACTTGTGATACACACAATCTTCCACAGCATTTGTCTCAAAACCAAAAGAGACAACTACTTCATGGAACTTGAAGTACCACTGACGAGAAGCTTGCTTGAGTCCATAAATGGATTTCTTTAATCTGCATACCAGTCGCTTTGGGTCTCCAGACATAAAGTTTTCTGGCTGCACTATATAGATGGTTTCATCAATGTCTCCATTGAGAAACGCAGTCTTTACATTCATTTGATGTAACTCAAGATCAAAATGTGCAACTAGAGCCATGATTGTCCTAAAAGAGTCCTTCGATGAAACCGGAGATAAGGTCTCTTTATAGTCAATCCCCTCTTTCTGAGTGAAGCCTTTAGCTACAAGACGTGCCTTATATCTTTCCACATTACCTTTAGAATCCCTCTTGGTTTTAAATATCCATTTGCAACCAATGGGTTTCTTTCCTTCAGGTAATGGAACAAGATCCCAAACTTGATTGTCTTGCATTGACTTAAATTCTTCACTCATTGCCTCAATCCACTTATGAGAGTTGGAATCCTGCATGACATGATGAAAGCTGATTGGATCATCTTCCACCATGTCTACAGTGTCCTCATGTTCCTGAAGATATACTACATAATCATCTGGAATAGCATTTCTTCTCTCTCTAGTGGACCTCCTTGAAGGCACAGGTTCTGGCTCAAATTCTTGAGGTTGTTGAGCTTGTTCTTGAGGAAGAACACCTTCTTCATCCTGATGGGGAAGTTGATCAACATTGTCTTGTATTGGATCCGGAATTGCTTCTGGGATATTAATAATTCTAGGAACCTGAACAGTCCCAGGAGCAAAGATAGGAATCGACACTGAGTGTTCCTGACTCGATACCTCTTCAAAGACAATGTTTCTAACCTTATTTCTCCCCCCAAACTCAACATCCTCAAAGAATGTTGCAATTCCCGTCTCAAAAATAGATCTGGAAGTAGGATTATAGAACTTAAAACCCCGAGATCGCTCAGAATAACCAACAAAGTAGCTACTAACAGTTTTGGAGTCCAATTTTGTTTCATTAGGCCTATAAGGCCTAGCCTCAGCAGGACATCCCCAAACATGAAGGTGCTTTAGACTGGGCTTGCGTCCAGTCCAAAGCTCATAAGGTGTTTTTGTAGGTGCTTTAGTTGGTACTCTGTTAAGAAGATAGACTGCTGTCTTTAATGCTTCTCCCCACAGAGACTCAGGTAAAGAAGAATGACAAATCATACTTCTAACCATATCCATAAGAGTCCTGTTACGTCTCTCAAATACACCATTCATGCTGGGTATACCAGGCATGGTGTATTGAGGGACTATACCACAGTCCTGCAAGAAAATAGCAAATGGCCCTGGACGTTGTTCACCTGAACCGCTCCACGGTCAGATCTAACAGATTTAATCTTCTTTCCGAGTTGATTTTCAACTTCGGCCTTATAAGATTTGAAAACGTCCAGAGACTCAGATTTCTCATGAATGAGATATAGGTACCCATAACGTGAGTAATCGTCTATGAATGATATAAAGTATCTTTGACCATTCCTAGTTACTGTAGGGAATGGGCCACAGATATCCGTATGTATCAACTCTAAGACGTTTGATGACCTATTGGCACCTAATCTCTTTTGTTTAGTCTGTTTACCTTTAATACACTCAACACAGGAGTCCAAATCTGTGAAATCAAGTGTATTTATGATACCATCTGACACAAGACGCTCTATTCTAGATTTGGATATGTGACCCAAACGTCTGTGCCATAGAGCACCTGAGTTATCCATATTCAGCTTCCTTTTGGTACCTATAGTACTAACTTGCATGGTCTCATTATAAGAGGCATCGATATCTAACATATATAGATTATGAAGTGCATACAAGAAACCAGTACCTAAAATTTTTGAATCCATAGATAAAGTAACTTTATTGTTTCCAAATGTACAAGTAAAACCAGATTTGTCCAAATGGGAAACAGAAATTAAATTCCGCCTAAAAGACGGAATAACAAAAGTATCTACTAGATCCAAAAAATTTTCAGTTCTTAAATGCAATCTAAAATGTCCTATCGCCTCTACTTCTACCGGTTCGCCAGTTCCCATATAAATGTATCTTTCACCGTCAGTTGGCTTTCGGTAGTTTAGGCAACCCTGCAATGAAACACTTATGTGACTAGTAGCACCAGAATCTATCCACCAAGTGTTTCTAGGTACCGAAGTTAAATTAACTTCAGAACAGACTAAAACCAAATATTTTCCCTTATCAGCAGTCTTATTATCAATATTTTCATTCATAGGGACAAAGTTGGGATTACACGGCATGCTAGCTGAATTCAGAGAAAATAAATAAATGACATAAGCTCACAATCCACAAAAAATTGAAACAAATCACAGAAGTAGAGTTTAAATATTGGAAACAAGATACCAGACACAACATTAATATTCTCATCTTTGGACATAAAATATTAACTGTAATTGGTATCTCAACGCAGTAATCAAATATTGACAATTCAGTCCTGTCAAATAATAAACCTTCCTTTGGGCCGATTTATTATCCACATGGATGAACACATAATAATTATCACATATTTATTACCGCAATGTATTCTCAATTCAGCCAGATAGCAACCTTCCTTTGGGCCAGTATACTACCCGCAATGAATTTTAATACACCTGTCTAATATCCCAAATAAATTAATTTATACAATAGAGGTCACTTTGGTAACTTTTTGCTTCAATTAATTTATTATAAAAATATTAAACACAATTATGACTAAAATACCAAAATTTAAACTCAATTTAATAAATTCTCAAATACAATTAAAATTTAATATTGTAATAAATATAAAATTAAACTTTAATTGAACTGTAATTCTTAACAAATTAATTGCAATATTTATATTAATTAAATTTAAGCTCAATTAAATATTGCAATAAACTTTAATTAATTAATTAAAATAAAATAATTTTTTTTAATTAATATGATGTTTGTCATTTAATAGATCTTGTCAATCTATACAACCATAACAAGACAAACAGTACATCAATGGGACTAGTAATTTCAATGTTGCACATAGAAAATTGACAAGGAAGTGAAAGAAGTACGAGGCAATTTCTTTGGTTTTCTCAATGGAACAAACTTTGCATCAATTGCCACTGCCATAGGAGGTGCAAAAATAATTCTCGCGCCTCTTTCTAAGCACAAAGAATCAAATTTCTCCTCACTCAACTGCTATTACTTTTAAGCGACAATCAAAATTTGTTTCCTTCTTCCCAGTTTCAGTTTTTTTTTTTTAAAAAAAAACTATTTTCGCAAAACTGTTTCAAAACTGAATAATTTTTTTTAATCTTTAATTAATTAATTTACATAATTAATTAACCAAAAATTAATTAATTCCAGAAAAAATCACAAACCAAAATTCAAGTCCAGAAATTCAATTTTTTTCAGAATTAATTAAATAATCTCAGTAATTTAATCCAAAAAACAAATCAAACCAAAATTGATTTTAGATTACCAAATTGGATTTTAAATTAATTCTAGAAAATTACAATCACCGAATTAATTTTCTAGAATCAAAACAAAAAACAATTTAATCGGAAAATCTAGCAACCTAGCACAGGGCTCTGATACCAATTGAAAGGGGAAGAAAACCTGATTCCCCTAAAACATAAAATATGCATAGATCACTAGATTATTCAAATTAAATTGCAAAGGGGTAAATTGCGTACCTGACATCATCGTATGTTGAAGCTGAAGACGATTTTGGAGTTTGTCGCCTTCCAGGGGATACACACTTTAAGTTTAGCGGAAGCACTACTGAAAGAACGTAATGGTCTCTCAAAATTGTTATGTTCCCCTGGAGACCACGACCCCTTATTTATAACTGATGATGATGATTTCTATTTTGGTCCTTCAACAAAACAGAAATTCTTATCGGTCTCTACACTTATAATCCTATTACGAGTAGGACACCTCAATAGTCAACAATCCTTATTTGATCATAACTTTAATTTGACTATTTTAATTTGACTGCAATACATATTTAATATTTAAATATATTTAGCCCACACTTATGATTAATTAGAGGATTAATTTTAACAATTTAAAATTAATTCTAACACTTATCCCTCCAATTTTCTTTTGGTTTTTTAATGGCTTCATCATTGGCTCAGCTAGGACTTGTCCTTGTGCTTTGTAGTTCCATGTTGGGAGCTAGTCTTGCCAATAAAGATTGGCAACATGGGCTCAACAATGGTGGTTGTGGTCACAAACATGGCATCCATCACTCAAATCGGGCAGATTCTGCTAATAAAATTATAGTGGGTGGCTCCAATCATTGGACTTTCGGGTTTAACTACTCTGATTGGGCATTCAAGAACGGTCCTTTTTATTTAAATGATACTTTAGGTAAGTATATAAAAAATAGATTTTCATTTGAGAAATATCAAATGGTTGATTTGATAATGGTTTATGATTTGTTCGCAGTGTTTAAGTATGATGTGCCAAGTGAGAACAACACGCACCCTCACAACCTCTTCCTGCTGCCAGACATGTTGAGTCTATTAAATTGTAACCTAACTAACGCAGTGAAGATTGCTAATGAGTCGCAAGGAGCTGGTGAAGGATTTGAGTTCGTGTTGGCAAAATCTCAGCCTTACTATTTTGCCTGTGGTGCGAGCAATGGCATCCATTGTAACGTTGGGCAGATGAAGTTCTTTGTTCTACCATATCTTCGTCGTCAGCATTATTAGTAATTGATGGAAAATTCCAGGGAAGAAACAGTGCTGCTGTCTTATTATTTTCATCAAATGCTCTATTGCCGATAAGATTGTTGTCAGTTTTACGGATATGCAAATCAGCTTAAAAAAAGGCATTATGTTATTAACTTTAATAAAGAATGCAATAAGATCTTGTTTTACTAAGATGGTAAAAAATTTTATTCATAATCAACTTACTTACTATTCTCTTTTCTACTTTTTTTGGGTTAATAATATTATATCTATGGTCTTTGACCTTTTGTCTTACATTTATAAAAGAAGAAATTCAGTAGGTCATCATATGAATGCTCGATCTGTAGCAATGAGTAGACTGAGAACTTATCAATATAGTATCAATTATACTGATCCCACTTCTCATACTGGGTAACCCTGCATTTTTTACCACCGACTGAGGTTAGGTTAATATTGTAAAGAGCATTTAATATTGAAATAAATGAAGATTAACAGGGAGTACTGAAAAATGCAATGTGTTCACAGCCAAAAAAAAAATCATCAAAGGCTCTTCCAATTGGTACAAAGAAACAATTCATGAAATTTTGGATGATAAACAAATGACTTTTGAGTGACTGGAACCGCTTGAAAATCTACCGTTGAGATCAAATGTAACCTTACTCATAATCTTGCCGTGGGATAATTTAACCTCTCGTGATAATAATTTGGTCACAAAAGAGAAATTATTGATAATTACATGAGAGCCACAACTTTTATAGCTTCAGTTCGGTCAAATCTGAAGCATGTCGGCATTCTACGTCTTTGTCGACGGATGCAGAAAATTGCTGAAGGGAGTTCAATTTTCACATAAAATTACGGTAATAATTCTGTGGTCGGTAAAAGCTTTTTTGTCCGTGCCGCTTATCATCTCATCGCTGCACCAGCACTTATAACGGCAAAATTAAAAATTCATTGAGGGAGCTAAATTTTCACGGACAAAAATTATAGACGGGCTTATTATAAAATTAAATACTTAATGTTATAATAGTTCAATAATTAATTTAGACTATTAGATCAACTACACTTAATAAATAGTAATTATCTTTTACAATTTTATAAATTTTAAAAATATTGCATAATAGTTCAATTTTAATTTTTTTATAAAAAAAAATTTCACATAATACACGAGCAGTCGATTATTTATGTATATATGAATTTTGGTAAAATTTTATAAATTAAAATAAAATTTATTTAAATTCACACACATATATATATAAATTATATATATAATTCACATATATACATAATTCACATATATATATATATAATTCATTTAAATTATATATATAATTCATTTAAATTTAAATATATAAATGAATATATATAAATTCATATATACATATAAAATTTACATATATAAATGTGTGTGTCTATATACACACATATATATATATATATTCAAATTTATTTAAATTTAAATACAAAAATGAATTTATATAAATTCATAGATAAATATAAAATTTTTAAATATATAAATAAATGTATGTATATTTTATATATAAAAAAAAGTATATGTGTATATATATATACACATACATACATATATATATATAATTCATTTAATTTATATATATAATTTATTTAAATTTAAATATATAAATTCATATACAAATATAAAATTTATAAATATATAAATGAATGTGTGTATATTTTATAAAAAAAATATGTGTGTATATATATACATACATATATATATATATATGTATATATACATATATATGTATGTATGTATATGTGTATATATGGATGAAGGGGTCCAGAGCCCTCCTGGATCCCTCATACGTTCGCCACTGCAAGTCTTCTGTATAGTTATACATTCCTCTCAGATTATGATATGTCAACTTATTCCTAATTTTACAATAATATCTGCCTCAAGTGGAATACATTTTTCAAATAAGGGATAGAAATTTATTATACGATGATTTTTAATTTCAAATAAGGGCTTGAAAATTTTCCTTTTATAAGAGCTAGAAAATTTCAAATATATTTTTCTGATGATTTTTAATTTTTTTTTTGTCAATTTATCATGTAATTTAATATTCCCTTTAATCTTAGGTCTTTTTTAAAATTATTATGTGATAATTTTTACAGAAAATAAATTAAAATTATATTATGATATAAAAAATTAAAAAAATAATAATTATTTAAAAAAATTAAGACGAGAGGTTACATTTGAAAAGAAATAATAAATAATAATTACCGGCTATTATTATTAGAACAAAAATAAATTTAAATGTGAACGGTTCACAGTGAAAGAGTCCAGAGAGAGAGAGACTAATTTATTAAAATGACTAAAATTACACACACACACACAGATATATATATATATATGTATGTGTATGTATGACACAGTTATGAAAATAGGATTTTGGGTTAAATTGAATCTCTCTACTCTCAATAAAGAGGAGATGAGAGCTATATTATTTATACATAGAGCAAACCAATAAAAATAACACAGCTGCCAATGCAGTACAAAGAATAGAGAATATTATGTACAAAAATCATTGGTGAATAATAGAAGCCGTTAGAATGATTTGGAATTATTGGACTAATGCAATAGCATTTTCTTTGCATTTCTTTAGGAGCAAGAATATTGAGCTATATCTATTTGTATGGCTACATCTCAGCAGCCTCTGCTACCTCAGCATCTCTGCCTCAGCTTCTTCTTACGTGATTCTTAACATCCCCCTTCAAAATTGGCAGTGAGAAAGGTCTTTCTATCAATCCAAGTTTGTTTCTTAATGTGTGGAATCTTGATCTAGATAATGCCTTTGTTAATCCTTTGCAATTTGATCTACTAAGATCACATATCTCACCTCCAGTTGCTTCTCAAGTATCTTGTCCCTTATAAAATGAACATCAACTTCAATATGTTTGGTTTTGTCATAATACACAAGATTGATTGCTAGCTAATTAGCACTTTGATTATCACACCAGTTGATTGGTGTTTCCGATGGTGGAAATGAGAATTCCTTGAGTAGTGATTCAAGCAAAGCAATTTCACAAGAGACATGAGTTAGGGCCCTATATTTAGACTCTGCACTGGGCCTAGCGGCAACTGGTTGTTTCTTTGAACTCCAGGCTACCTATATTGAACCATAAAAGACACAGTAATGATCTATTGATCTGCTATCATCTCCAGGCTACCCAATCAGAATGTCCTATTAATGTGTATCTATCACAAGGTTTAATGTGAGGACCAAAGTTTTTGGTTCCTTTAAGATATCTCAAAACCCTTTTTGTTACCTTCATGTGTTTGGTTGTTGGCTCCTTTAGAAATTGACCCAATTTGTTAATAATATAGGCAAGATCAGGCCTTATGTGTGTGATATACTGAAGAGCTCCTATGGTTCTTCTATATGCAGTATCTTTGAGAAGTTCACAATCTAAGGCTAAAAGGTTTTCAAGTGTTGCTGGTATAGGACATGTGCAGGAATTCTCAATGATGGTTCTCTTCAGTAGATCTTCAGTATATTTAGCCTGTGTTAAGAATATGTTTGTTTCATTTCTCACCACTTTAATTCTCAGAAATAAGTGCAATGGGCCCAAATCCTTTAATGCAAACAGTTTGTCAAGTCTTTGGATGAAATGCTTAAGTGAGTTCAGATTATTTCCTTATACAATTATGTCATCCACATAGAGTACAAAAATTACTTCATCTCTGTTTTTCATAATGAATAAAGAAGAGTCCCACTTTGAGTTTGTAAAATGCCATTCTTTCAATGCGTGTCTGAGCTTATCAAACCATGCCCTTGGTGCTTGCTTTAAGCCATAAAGTGCCTTATTCAACTTGCACACCATTTTCTGATTATTCTCCTGTGTGAAGCCTTCAAATTGCTACATAAACACAATTTCTTGTAGGTCTCTATTTAGAAAAGTATTATTTATATTTAATTGCCTAGTAGCCCAGTTTTCTATAACAGCTATAGTCAGGATATCTCTAATAGTTAAAGCCTTTGCTATTGGACTAAAGGTTTCTCCATAGTCTATTCCAGCATTTTGATGAAGCCTTTTTGCCATCAATCTTGCATTACACCTTTGAAAGCTTCCATCCACATTTCTCTTAACTCTAAACACCCATTTATTACCTACCACATTTATTGAAGGCTGCCAGGGAGCCAGAGTCCATGTGTTGTTCTTTTCTAGTGTTTTAGTTCTTCTTCCATAGTTGATCTCTAGGGTCTTGTCTTTAAGGCTTCATCAACTGAGTTTGGCTCAATGAGTGTAGTAGTTACAGTTAGAGACAACTGAAAGTCTATAGAATATTGCTTTCGTTTGTAAATTCCAGCCTTTGATCTTGTCACCATCTTGTGAGTTTCTACATTGATTGTTTGTTCTGGTTGAGTTTGTTCAGCATCATCATTAACTTGTTTCTGAACCAGTTCATGTTGTTCATCATTGATAGCAACATCATAGTCAAAATATGGTATTTCACTAAAATATAAATATTGAGGATCAAATCCCCCTTTAATAGATAGTCTCCTTCCATGATCATTGGTTTGTGATGCTGCAGATTTAGTATTTGAGAATTGGTCTTCTGCAAGTGAAACGACTGGCTGATTTATATCAGTTCAGCTAAAATTTTGGGTTGGTGTATTTGATGATGAGGTTATCAACTAATAAGGTATGGTCATAGTAGTTGGAGCATCTAGTTCTCTGGTATTTAGAAAACCATTGTGAAAGGAAAATTTTTGCTTATTGAAAACTGCAAGTCTTGATACATAGATCTTTCTTGTTGAGCTTAGACACTTAAACCCTTTTTGTGAGTTGCTATAGCCTAGAAACACACATTTAGTTGAGTGATACTAGAACTTATGTTTGATAAGGTCTCAAGTAAGGGTAGCAAGCAAAACCAAATATTTTAAGCAAGCACATCCAAAGATTTTAAGGGATTTGTAAATTAGTGTTTTGTGATTCATATTCTCTAAAGGAGTTTAATGGTCTAGAATTGGTGTTGGAATTCTATTTATTAAGAAGGTAGCTGTTTGAAATGCTTCTGGCCGGTACCTTAAGGGAACTTTATATTGTGCTAGTAAGGTGAGGCCAATCTCAAAAAGATGTCAATGTTTTCTCTCAGCCTTCCTTTTTGTGATGAGGCATAAGGATAGGAGTAATGGGTTTTAATACCATAATTTTGCAAGAATTTAGCTAAGTTTAGGCATTCACCTCCCATCTCTGATTGGATGCATTAATCTTATTTTCAAATTGGTTTTCTACTAGATTTTTGTATGAAATAAAGGTTTCAACTAAATCATATTTTGTTCTCAAAAGAAATATCCAAGTGTACCTACTGTAATCATCTAGAAATAGTGCATAGTATTTATATCCTGAAATAGATGTTATAGGTGTAGGGTCCTATAGGTTTGTATGTATGAGTTCAAGAGGCTATGAAGTATGTGATGTTGATAGTGTAAAAGGCTAATTATGAGATTTACCTAATTGGCAAACATCACATAAAGGAATTGAATAATTTTTATTAATACTAATCTTTTCATTACAAGACTAAAGGACTTTGGTAAGAACCTGCAAAGAAGGATGACCTAGATGCCTATGGCATAGACTGAGCTTCTAAGTATTTACAGACTCACTTGGAAGGTTAGACACAAAGGCTTGATGAAGGGACTATTGGACATTAGCTTTTGGTTGGTGATTTAGCTCAATTTGGTATAAACCATCCTTGTACTTCCCTTGCAATAGAGCTTTCCCCAGAGTTTTGTCCTTTACAACACAACCAGATGAATTAAATTCAACATTAACATTATTTGAGGAGGTTAGCTCATATACACTGATTAGCTTTTTTTTTTTTTTTTTATTTCAGGCACATGTAATATGTCTTTGAGTAGCAAATATTTGTTATTACCAGTGGGAAACTTTACCAAACCAGTGTGATGGATGTTAAGTTTCTAACCATTACCAACAATCAATGAATGTTTACCTGTGTACTCCTTCTTATGCTAAAGATTACTGCTATCATGAGTGATATGGTTGCTAGATCCACTATCAACATACTAGGTTGCATCAGGAACATCATTAGTTGTTACAAGATAGGCTGGGAGAGAGGTTTGATTCAGGCAGTGAACCCATATAACTCTTGTCAAATTTGTATTAGCATATAGCATTTGAGTGTCTATATCTACCACATACTTGACAAGTTGACTTGTTGTCTCTACCAGTTTGATTGTTCCTATTCTTAAGCCCCTATCTCCTCCAGTGTTACATCCAGATCTTCCACCAAAGGATAATCGCTGCCAATTTCTGTTACCAAAACTAGAATTCCTTGCATTATTAGCCATTGGTTGTCCCAAATTAATTGATGATATCCCAGCATTCAATTATTCTAGCCTCCTTTCATATCTTAGAAGCTTGGATTGAAATTGAATTTAACAAATGGTTTCCCTTTCTGTTTTATGGTAGACCAATGGATTGTATTCTTATGAGTCAAGCCTAGCAAGAACTAGAGTTACAAGGTCCTCAAGAGACACTGAGTGTCCTGCTAGTGTTAGATTATCTGTCAAGCTTTTCATGGTTTTTAGGTATTGTTCCATCTTTGAAGTTCCCTTCTGCATCTTTGTAAATTCTCTCTTATAGAAGACAACATTGGATCATGTCTTCACACCAAAGAGGCTATTGATTACTGTTCATAGATGTCTTGAAGTTTCATGTCTCATGAGTTCAGATGCTATAGCAGGTTCAATCATGCTGTAAATCCAATATAAGAGCATCTGATCTTATGCAATCCACTATTCAAACTCTAGGTTTACGGTCATTTAGACTTTTTCTCCTCGAGTAAATTTTGTAAATTCAGGTGGGTAGTGCTTAGCACTTGTGATGACTCCTTCAAGCTTGTTCCCTCTGATTATCATAACACCATGTTTTTCTATAACAGGTAGTTTCATGGTGTAGCTTAACCATGGAGAAAGAACCCATCGAGATTCCTGAGATGCTTAGGGTTTTCACTGGAGCTGCTGGAGTTGTTGAAGTATTTCCTTTAGATTTGCCCTCATTTAAGGTTTTTCCTTCATCATTCTTGTTGTCCGATGTTGCTGATTTGTTGCCATTTCTAGCCATTTGAGCAAAGCTTTGATACCAAGTTAAGAAAATAGGGTTTTGGATTAAATTAAATCTCTACTCTTAATACAGAATAGATTAGAGTTGTGTTATTTATACAAAGAGCAAGCAAATAAAAATAATACAGCTGCCAATGTAGTACAAAGAATAGACAATATTATGTACAATAATCATTGGTGAATAATACATGCCATTAAAATGATTTTGGAATTATTGGATTGATGCAATAACATATCCTTTGTGTTTCTTTAGGAGCAAGAATGTTGAGTTGTATCCATTTGTAAGGCTACATCTCAGCAGCCTCTGCTACCTCAGTACCTCTGCCTCAGTTTTTTCTCAAGTGATTCTCAACATACTGTCACACCCCGTTCTCTTAATTGAGAATATTATTCTAGTAATATTAATGATATTTTTTCTCAAATATTCTAGTAATATTTTTAATAATTTAATATAATTTGAGTGTCTAAATTTATAATATTTCTTTATACAACTAAATCATATTATTTTAGTTCTTTAATTTAATGGTTTAATAGTATTTATTTTATTAATTAATTTGATTATATATAAAATAATATTAAATTTATCTTTTTTTTTATATTACCGTAGTTTAATATTTCAAGTCTTAAAATAATTTATATTAATAACATTAATAATAGCAACAATAAAATTTATATCATGCTAAATAATTTATTTACTTTTCTTAGTACTTTATTTATATTTTATTATCTAATAATTCCATATAATTAACTTATAATAATTTTTTATAGTAAATTTGTAACATTATTTATGCAATTAAAAATTAACTAATTATCCACTTATTATTTCTCTTTCAATAAATAAATTTTTAATTTAATACTAAATAATTTTAGTAATAATATCAATATTAATAAATAATTCTATACTAAACTTAAAATTAACATAATATATTTAAAGTGATTATTCTATAATTATAAAAATATTATCAACCATACTAAAATTAATATTTTTTTATAGCTACAATAAATTTGTTGCTATTTTTGGTTACCATAATAATATAATATTAGTATTTTAATTATTATTTATTATTTATTATTTCTTAAATAATGATAGTTATAACTTTAATCATTATAATAGAATAAAACATTAAATGTTTTCATCTCTAACATATTCACCATTTGGTAATTAATTAATTATTCAAATTTTCAAATTAATATTAAAAACCTTTATATAATAATTCACAGTTTTTCATATTTATATAATTACTCATATTCTTTTATATAAATATAATTAATTTATTATATAAATTATTAACAAAAATTTATTATTCAATAATTTAATTTATTTTAATCCTAAATATTTTTATTCTAAAATTAATATATATATATATACCTATCCTCATTCTAATTTCAAATAATTACTCAATTACTAATTAACTATATATATCTATTATAAAATTTTTTAAATCTTGTTTAATGATAAATTCAAATTTACTAACATCTAACTATTAATTTATTTATTCTTGAAATATATACATGTGTATAATTTAAATAATTTATTCTATACTTTATTAATAAACATTCACAACTTAAATGTTTCATTAATTTAGTCATACTCTACTCTAAATTTAAATTTTTAATTTATTTATAATCATTAAACTAATCTTGTAATTAAATAATTAATATCTATATTTAAATCTTTAATTTGGTAGTTTAATTATTTAAATCAATTTTCATAAATAATTGTAAATAAATAATTTACTATCAAATAAATTTCTTTTATCAAACTCAGTAAATAACTAATAAAATTTAAGTTAGTATTTTAGATGTATAATATGTAATTAAAAAGTATTTTAGATGTATAATATGTAATTTAATTTTAATTATTTTTTTTATCATTAATTATGTATTTATTTACTTTTGTTGAGTTTCAAATAAAAACTTATTTCTTCAACCTAATGTCATAATATTAACTAATCATGTATAAATCTAATTAATTTATAATACTAATTAATATATATATATATACTAATCACTAATTAACAACTATAATTATTTTTTTATTAACAAATGACTTATCTAAATTAAATAGAAAAATCTAATAATTAACCAAATTGTAATAAAATAAATTTAATCTAATACAATAACTTACTAATTAAATTTTAATTTAATATTTATACTCCTTAATTATTAATTTTAATTATAATTATTATTCTAAATTAATTATATTTTTTTATTTTTATTTTAATATTCATCAAAATTCAAAATATGCATCCTAAATTAACAAATGAGATGTCAAATTAAAGCTTATGAAGAGAAAAATCTAAAAATATCCGCGTCGCCGAAAAAAGAGGTCAAAAACGGTTGAAATAGTCGTCGAAAAGTTACGCCGATAGAATTTTCTACCAGCGCTTTGGGCGGCGCATGCGGCGTACTCAGGCCGCCGTTTACAGTGATTTTGATGCCGTTGGAAAGCCTGACGAGTCTACTTTTCCAGTGGCCGGCGCGTGTCATTGTTTGGTTACCGAAAGGCGACGAACGAAAGAAAAACACAAAACTCTCTTCATCTTTTTCACTATTCTCATTACTGCCTCTCTCTCTCTCTCTCTCTCTCTCTCTCTCTCTCTCTCTCTCTCTCTCTCTCTCTCTCTCTGTTTCTCCTTCTCTGTTTCTCTCTCTTTTTTTTCTTTTCTTTTCTTTTTTTTTCTCTTTCTTTCTTTTTGTTTTCTTTTTAAATTAAATAAAATAACACTTTTTTTAATTGTCCACCTACTTGTTAGGTGGGCACGTTTTATTATTATTATTTTTTTTTAAACAGGATATTACACAGACCCCCTTGGTTTCATTCTTGATAACACATGCATTCTTTCTTCTAGAACAAACTTCTAAATTATAAATGTAGTAATTCATTTTTTAAAACAAAAAAAGAAGAAAAGTAATTCAAAAAAAATCTTTTATCCATAATTCAAGGACTAAAACACGGAAAATAATTCATGGCCTAAAATATAAAAATAAAAAATGTTATATAAAAAAAATAAAACTTTACCCATAATTCATGGCATAAAACATAGAGATAAAAAAATTAGTGGAATATACTTTATAAAAAAATAAGCATAAAAAATGGAGGGGGCTTTTTTTTTTAATATAAAAGGAGAGGAGAAGAGATTGAAAAAAAAAAAAGAAGAGAAAAAAATTTTCAAGAAAAAATAGATTAAAAAACATATAGAGAAAAAAAAATTAGTTTCTTGATAGAGGAAACTATGACAATTTGAATTTTATTAGTACAGGCAGTGTACTTAATGAAAATTTCAAAAAATTTCATTAAATCAAATAATAATTAAGAAGTTAAAGCTCAAAAAACCAGAGAAACAATAAAAATTATATTTACTTTTCAACAATTAGCGCATTAACATTAGGTAAATCTCCTATGAACTTCAATCTTTATATTGCAATTTTGAATATGATGCTATAATGCAATGGTTGAAATTTTATAAATATTATACTGTGTATAATATTGACAGTGGCCTAGGCATTTGAAAGAGATGGAGAATTAAAAATTAGATTAGAAATAAAAAAAATAAATTAAGAAAATGAGTGTACGAAACTTATGGTGAGAACACCTTATAGGATCAAAACCCTAAATGGCATATATGTAATTTTTTATTTTGTAGATTTTTCTTTATTCTTCTTTCCATCTAAAACACTATATTCTTCTTCCCATCCAAAACACCTTGCCTCTCTCATCACCACCATATCTCTCTTCTTCTTTCTTCTTTCATCACCATACATCAAAACACAAATATCTTCACTTATAACCTAAACTTTTCATAGGAATTCACTAGTTTATGTGAAAATTACTAAGGTTATCATCATATGATCAAAGAGAAGTTAGAAAAGAGAAAGGAAGAAATTATTTAGAAAGTGGTTTGTGCTTGTATATTTATAATTTGTTAATCTTTTGTTTTATTTTTTATTTTCTATGGATTATGCTAGTTATTGAACCATGTTAATTAAGTTTTTGTGATAAAATTACCTAATTGAATTTCTCAGAGAAAAATATTGAATATGAAACTAAATGGTGAGAAAAATGTTCTAAGCTCATTTTCGGATAATTTTAAGAGATTATGTATAGTTTTAGTTTCAAAATTAAGTTTAAAACAACCATTAATTTTAAAAGAATCAATTCAGAGTTTATGGCAAACTTAGGATTCTTGTTTGAATTTAATTGTGTTCTTGGTAAAATTTTATTGAACTAGTGATGAGTTATTGATTAAATTATAAAAAGAATTTCCAACAGAGATGTGCATGACCATCCGCATGGTCATGTATCTGCTTGTGTAAATTTTTGTTCTTCAAAACTTTGAAAGGAAATTTCTGGTAGTGATGTGCATGATCACCCGCATGGTTATGCATCTGCTTGTGCAAAATTCTACCCTTAAAAAATCCTAAAGGATATTTAAGTAGAAATGTGCATGATTACTAGCATGGTCATGCACCTGATTGTGCATATTTCTACTCTTCAAAATATTAAAAAGAGATTTTCAACAGTGACACTCATGATCACTTGCATGATCATATATCTGCTAATGCGAAACTCTGTCTGCTTGTATCTTCATTAGATTTCTTTTGTACTTCACCAATTTCACCTAAAAATATAGAAACATAAGAAAACTAATGAAAGTGATAAAAAAAAAACTTAATGTTTTAGCATTAAAGTGATTGTTTATAATAGGTGTAGTGAATATATCTTAAATGACATGTGTTTTCATTTAATTTATGAAGTATTTCTCTGTATGTGTAATTAAAGTGAAGCATATTGAATGATAATGAAGAAGAGTGGATTCTTTTCAAATAATTGTTATTGTCCTCAACAAAGTGATAATAAAATGACATTGTATGTTTGATAAAAAAATAATAAAATAAAATAAGAAAGAATTCAATTGCCTGAACTATACTGACATTAAACCTAGAATCGGATTAAATGGCTAGCCAAAGGGTAAATGTCTAAACTGTTATCAGGCACTATATGTGTCGTTATTGAAACTAGGCATTCATGCCTTTAATTATACTAGGCATTCGTGTCGTTACTAGGCCGCTGGCCTTACTGATTGACATTTTATCAGGTATTTAAATTATCATTACTGAACGCAGTATCTGAGTCTAAAATTTAAAATTCAGTATGTGAGGGCACAATAAATGAAATTTGCCAAATTGAATAAATTTTACAAAGTGAATAATTGTTATTAACTGCAATGAACTTTCAATTTATTCGTGCTACAATAAGTTAACTATATATTGTAAAATTTATTTACAAGTCTTGTTGATATTTTAAGTTGAGAATTTTATTTGATAATTTAAAAGTGATGATCATATTTATCTTTTGTAAAATTTTGATATTTATTCTCTTATGTTATAATTTTTTGTAAATTACGAATATATAAGTATCACTAAGCATTGCTTAGCGTGTTAAATTGATTTCTAACGCGTACGTCTAAAGGTCAGAATAGACTCAGCTTAGTGAGATATAAAACCTAAAGGTTTGTGTTATTTGTAAATATGGTTTGGAATGAAATATTGTGGTATATTATGATAAATATGGAGAATGATTGACATACAAAAATATTATTAAATGTTTTTTTTGAAGAAGATGTTGGTAGTATTAAATCCTAGGGAAAACTCTGCTAAAAATTTTGTTGATGTTAGAATTAGTATCAAATAATTAGTGAATAAAAGTGTTTAAGTATTGTGTGACATTTCTAGATAGTTTTTAATAGAATTATCAAGGGGTGTTACATATAATTTTGATGTGCAAATTTTATAAAAAAAAAATAAGCCAACAATAAGATGAGTACCTGAGATCTTCTATTTGGTTGATAAATAATAATGATGATAAGAGTTGATGATGTACTATGGATTCAAACTAAGAAAATATATATTCAAGTGGATATTTTCTCTGTATGGAAACTCTGTTAGAGAGAAAAATATAGACACGGCTCAAATAAAAAAAGATGAAAGAAAGAAGGTATTTATATGAAATAAATTAGGGTTAGTAGATTTGAGGCTAAATCGGTGAAGTTTGGATAAGACTTTTTAAAAAAATTTATTTCTGTTAAAAGATATATTATATATCTACAATAATTCCATGGATTATTATCAATATTATTTTGTTTTAAGGTGGTAATATGGCTAATAATGTTATCTTGTATTTTTGTTATTTATTTATCCTTTTATTTTATTTGGAATAAATACAAAATCCAAAAATGCAATAAAAATAATTTTGTATTCTTTTATGATTTTTCTTTTTGAAACCCAACACTATTAATTAAAAAGGGGGAGATTTTTGTTAATATTTTTAACCTTTATTAATTTTCTTTTACATAAATTCTATCTTATAAATTGTCATAACCATAATAGAGATATTTTATACATAATTAATTAATTAATTACTTGAGTATGATATGACAAATCCCATATTACAATATAATGATAAAAATTATTGTATTCAGGCAGTGGATACAATGTTACTTAAATAAGTTTAGAATTTATAGTTAGTGCATAAATATATATTCAAGAAAATAATAATTATATTCAGAAAATGAATATATTTATTTAAAAAAATAATTAATATAATAAAATAAACTAGAAATAATTTGCAAGAACATAATAATAAAATAATAATAATAAAAATAACATTTAAGAAAATAAATAACAAAATTTAAATAATATCAAATATAAAATCTCAAAAAAAAGTAAGTATAAAATTTTTTGTCTGGAAAGTGAACTTAATAATAATAATAACATTAATAATAACCATAATAAGAATAATAACAAAAATAATTCGAACTACGGAGACTTTAATTCCATTAAGCGGATACGTAGGTTTTTAAAATCGAGTTTCACCAACCATCATCAACAACTAACAATTAGTCTGAAAATGGATCAAACATAGCTCTCAACTTTAGAAATTAGAAGTGTAGAATTTTCAGTTCTACAACAACAAATTCCAATTCCACAGTAGCAAAAATTTAGCTTTTTTAGTTTTTTAGTTTGTCCAATTCTTTAATTTCATTTTACTTAGTTTTAGCTTTTCAAATCATTATGTTTCAAGCTTAATATTGTAATATACTATCATTACTCTAAAATTAGTGAATTTACTGCAATTATGGCTCATTCTTCAGCCAAACAGTATTTTTTCCACAGTTGTCATTCCAAAGGCTGTGGATTTTTTTTTTGTTGGAGCTTATGCCTTTTGTTACTTGAAGAAACTTGATGGGGCATCATAAATTCATCTCTTTGTTATGGGGAACCTCTTTTTTGATAATTGGAATGAGATTTTTTCAGAGCATGTCCCTTCCTTAACACACTTTCTTTAGACAATTATTCTTTTGGAACACAAACTTGGAGAAGTACATTTTTGGGCTCCACCATTTTGTTCTTCAAGTATTTTTTTAGGCACCCAAATCTGATGAAATTTTTTTCTAGACTTTGCTTTTAAAGAATTTTGCCTCTTTTTATTTTTTATCTTGAATTTCAATGGAGCTGGCATGTGGACTTTAAGGCGGCCAATATGCTTTAGGCCAGTCCTATATTTCACAGATTTTCTCTCTCTAGTATCAGCTGTCACAGGTTTTGTATTTTTCTATAGACTTTGCAGAAAAGAATTTTTCACAGACTCTGTAGGATTTTTTACAGAAATTAGAGAAATTTTCTCTAGTAGAGGGGCTGTGAAATTCTGTTACCTACTGGTGCAACACCACCTGAAATGCTAACCTGCACAAAATCTTCACCATTATAGCAATTAGATTGATTTTGAAGGTTATTTGAGCCAAAAATCTTGGGAGAAAAAGCTGGCTCATTATTTTAATGGCTATTATTGCATATGCTTCTATGAAGGTCATCCATTTCATCGTTTTTACAATGAGAAATGCATGTTTCTTCATCTTGCACTGGTGGATGGTGTATTTCATCAAGCTCTTGGGTTGTGGAATGCCCCCTGAGCTCATTAGGATTCTGCTCAACAGGCCTGGTGCTAACATTATGTACTAATGGGCTGACTTCTAGAAAAAATTTCAACTTCTTTAGGGCTTGGATCATGGTTTCATGTTTCTTTTGCATCAGCATCCAAGCCTCTTAGAATTTCTTCTGAGTTTCCACCATATTCTTCTGTATTTTTGCAAAAAACTTTTTCACATCATTATTAATAACGGCATTATGAAAATTTTTATCTTTTGAAATTCGTTGTATTTCCTATAAAAATTGGTGCTGGACTTGTAAAAATATATCAATGTTTATCTGTTGCCTTGCTACTACAATGGCAACCTCCGAGTCTTGAAACCCGATTATTTTTTCTTTAAAAATCACATTTTGTATTCTGGTACATAAATATAGAAAGGATTTACAACATCACTGTAGAATGAGTCAACAACATCATTATAGAATGGATCTACAGTATCATTAAAGAATGGGCCTCCTGCAGTACTATAAAATGAATCTCACTGCATCACTGTAGAATTGTCCCACTGAGCATGCCAATACTTTTTAAAAAATATGTTAACAAATTACAAAAATAAAAGATATAAAAAATATTTAATAAAAATACAAAATCGGAATATGTATGTTCATGGAGTTGGCATAAATAAAAAAAATAATAATCATAAATTTAATAAATATCAAGCCATAAAATTCTTATATTTAGATAGTGAATGCAAGAATTAAATAATTAACTAAAAAATGAAATATATGCGCACTAGGGTGATAAATCATCAAAATAATAAAACATGAAATTAAAATAGCAATGATAAAGAATATGTTCAAAAAGTGAACATTATTCAAAATAATAGTAAAAAATAAATTTAACAAATAGTAAAAATATAAAATTTCTACACTCAGAAAGTGAATGTGGAGGTTAAGTCATAAATTAACAAAATAAAAATTGTAGCTATAATGATAATAAAACTATTAAAAACAATAAACCATAAAATTTTTATAAAAAAATTATTTTCAGACAGTGGATATAATAATAAAATATAAAATATAATTATGATATATATTCAGACGGTGAATATAATTCTTATTACAAATAAAAATAGATAATAAAATATTACAATAATTATAGTACTAATTTTGAACGTTGTAGGATGTTTCTTCTTCCTTACACATAATCAACCCCTCGAACTTAGAAAGACAGACTATTACTAAGTATCCAATCAAATCTTATAATTGATTGATAGTGACTCATAATATATACGAAAATAATACCAATTAAATATAACCCGATAAAGAAGCCAAATTAAATCGATATCTCTCGTCGGCTCCCCATCACTTCGTGTGCGACAATAAATACCCAACTGATAATCCAACAAGGAGCCAGATAAGAAAAACAAACTTCACTTAATTTATTCACACAAGGTTATTAATATATGAAAATAAAAAAAATAGTTTTAAAAATTGTTAAACTTTCATATTATTTATCACATTAATTAATTCACATTTATTTCAAATTATTTTTAAATACCTAATTTTATATAATAATAGATAATTTTAAAAAATAAAAATAATTTAGTATTTGAAGTATTAGAAATCTTTATAGAAAAAATTAAGTATTTAAATAAATATGAGTTAATTAACTAGGTAAATAATAAAGAAGTAATTTTTTTTAAGAAAATTATTTATTTTTCATATATTAATAATTTTATGTGAATAAATTAAGTGGAGTTTGAAAAAAAAATAATACTATAAGATAAATAAATAACTAAAAAATTAATTTTGATATATTTTACTTATGTTCTTTTTAAATTTTCTTATTTTTTATCATTAAATATTATATTGGTGATTTAAAAATTTCAATTTATATAAAAATATCAATAATATTACCACACACATATATTTTCAGAATAGTTCAATATAAAATTTTTGAGATTCAATATGAAATATAAAAATACTTTAGGTCATATATTTGATTTTTTTTAATTAAAATTTTTAAATGGTGGGACACACACAAAGCCACATTAGCATTTTTCAAACGGCTATCTAGTTTTCTGTTACGACAAAGGTCAAAATGGCTTCTTCTTTTTTTTTTTTTTGACAAAAATGGTATATTTAGCTCAAGAAAATTTTAATATTCAACTCGAGATTTTAGACAATATTTATGATCATTATTTTTGAGCCTTTTTCCTATCAAACATTTATTAAAGTAAAAAATGTAAAAATAAATATCAACACAAAAACTATTTAGTTTGATGAAATTAAAATTGAGACTTTGCAGTTAATTTCTCTAATTATCTAATTAGATAAAATTTAGGGACCAAATAATAATTTATTTTTGTGCATTATATTTGATATAATGAATAATTCAATTTTTTGAAAATTACCTCAATCTTATTTGTGATATAGCTAATAATTTCTGATTAATTTTCTTTTTGTACAGTGAATATATATTTTTTACTTTCAAAATTCTTAACATAAGAGATTATTAGGATACATATAAGATATATTAATATATGTACGTAGATTATTATTACTTATGAAATTTAAGTATTATTTTACAATAATTTTGAATATTTATATTAATATAAATAAAATATATTGGATTAACTTTATATATATAATTTGGATATATATTAATATATAAATAGTAAACAAATAATTTTTTTTTTGAATAATAAACATCTTTTCTTCCAATTATTTATCTGAATTATGAAAATAATGAAAAAAAAATTAATTCAAATAAAAATAGATAAATAATAAATCAGGAATGTTTATATTACAATTAACAATATCTTACAAGCTTAGGCGGAATTAAACTTCAAAAATATGGACTGGCCAAGAATAGTCGTTTGCAAGAAATTTTTTTTAATTAAACTTCAAAAAAAAAAGTTTTCAAGGTTAATATATATAAAATAATAATAAAATTTTAGTACTTTTCTTATATTGTAATATATATATATATATGTTATAAATTGATAATAAATAAAATTTTAGGAGAAAGAGGGTGTGTGTTTAGAGAATATATTGATTAGAATACCATAACGAAATTGCCATTATTTTATTATAAAATGTGTTTAGTCATTATTCTCTATGTGTATGTATTCTTATGTGTTGTTCTTAAGAAAAATAAAATTTTAGAAAATTTAGGGCAATTGACATATATTTTAAGAAAAACATTATAAAATATACAAGTAATAGATAAAATTTTAAAAATTAATCTATTATGCGAACAACCTAACTTAAAATCTATATCTATTTTTGGATTACTGTGATCAGAAGTTTATTAAATATTTAATTATTTGTAATATATGATTAATTATTTTTTAAATTTATTATTCATTAATTTCATATTTAATTTTTTAAACTTATGCAAATTCTAACTTAAGGTTTATATCTATTTTTTAGGATAATTCGAAGAAATCATCCTATATTGGCAATTAATTTTTTTTTATAAGTGTTTTAAAGTATTGCACTCTCACTCGCAAAGAAAATATTTCTTATGAAAGAGAAATTTGGATAGAACTAAGAGAGAAAAAGATATAAAGAAAAGCTAGTTTTTTTCTTTTCCTTGGAGTTGAGATTTTTTTTTGCTAAACTTGCGTTATGATTCTTTTATCCCCTTATATAGGATTTTCTTAAGAATCAACGTTATATTGTGAATGATAAAAGTTCAATTTAGCCCCTGAACTATAGTAAAAAATATAAATTAGCTCTTAATTTTTTTTAATCAAATTGATATTTTTTTAAATTTAATCCAAATTGCCATTTATTTAACGAAGTCATTAAATAGTTAACAGCATGAACTAATATGGACTAAATTAAAGATCATGGATCAAATTGAACTTTAAAAAATATTAATATAACATATTTTAAAATTTTATTTATTAATTAATATTTTTAATATCAATAATTTATAATATTAATAAATATTTTTTATAATTTTTAATAATTTAATATCTATAATTTAACAAATAATTGAAAATATTAAATAATTTATAATATATAATTTTTATAATATTTTTTAAATATAATATGAATTAAAATATTTCAAAATTGATACTAAAAATATCAATAAATAATTAATCGTGTCGTACTGGGCCATGTCGAAATTTAAAAAGTAATGATCCAGCATGACTCATTGACCCATATATAATCGTGTTGTACTAGGATGTGTCGTACCTTACTAAATATTGAATTAGCTTGATTCTTTTAATACAAAATTTTAACTATTTTTTTAAATTAAATTATATTTATAACATGATAAAAAATACATTTATGTATAAAAATTGATAAAAAAAATAAAAATAAGACACAGTTTACATGTTTAGTATAGAAAAAATATTATTTATTTATTTATCAAAATATTATAAATTTAAAAATAAATTATATTAACTTCTTCTGATATTTGGTGAATTCTCAATTGGCTTAATTATTAAATTTTAATTAAACTAGGTAACTTAAAAAGACAATTAAAAATTATTTATAATTATAAATCTAATTTTTTTCAAGAAAAATATTTATATTTTGCAAGAACTGATTTTTTTTTCCACAAGTACATATATTATATTAAACATAGGGCTGTAAATGAGCCAAGCTACTCGAGCTCGGCTCGGGTCTCGGCTCGGTAAAAGCTCGTTCAGGCTCGAGCTCGAACTGCTCATTTGTTAAATGAGCCAAGCTTAAGCTATGAAATACTCGGCTCGTTAGCTCGCGAGCTAGCTCATTTAAAAAGCTCGTGAGTTAAGCTCGTGAGCTAGCTCATTCAGTGTATTTGATTAAAAATATATATAATTTAATTTATATATATTAAACTATGTATGTGAATATATTAATTTTTTAACTAACATAATTTATATAATTTATTAATATATGGTATATGTGATAAATAAATTAAATAATAGACAATATAAAATGGTTTAGTAATTTATAGTAAAATATAAAATTATAGTAATATAATATTTTATTTTTGTTAATATATAATTATATTATTCATCTTTCATAAAAATATAAATTTTAGTATATCTTTTATGAAAATTTAGAAAAAATGAATGAAAAATAAAAATTAAAATAAGTTTATTGAGCTCGTTAAATTTATTTAAATCAAGCTCGAGTTTAAGCTCGGGATACATAATATATGAGCTGGCTCGATACAAGCTCGGGCTCGGCTCGGGCTCGATTCGAGTTCGAGTTCGAACTCGACTATTTTCTAATGAACAGAGCTTGAGCTTTGCAAAGCTCGGCTCGGCTCGGCTCGATTACAGCCCTAATTAAACATAATATATCAAATCATTATGATATATAAAAAAATGGACTGATAGACCTATCGGTCCACGCAGGGCCAGGCTAATTGATGGGTCGTGCTGGGTCTCGATAGGCAATGTACCTTAAGCCTAGCCTGACCCAAGTTGCATATTATAGGCTTTTTTATTGGGTCGTGCTTGACACTTGGACCGTGTCAAGCATAGCACAAGTTGTGCTGGGTTGGGCTGTCTATGGGTCGCTGGGCCCAATTGTTATCTGTAATAGTTATCTATATTAATGTTATGCCTTCGTAGATAGTATGAGCCAAAATTACATTATTTTAGCTAAAATTATATTAATTTTCTCTAAATTAAGAAATATGTTATTCATTCTTCATTCTTTTCCTTGCTAGTTGAAGTATTTTTTTAAAAAAAAAATTATAATTTCTAAATCTTTTAATTCTTTTAAAGAAATAAAGCTAAAAATTATGATTTGTAAATTATGCATATAAATTATTAAATTTTTAATTATTTTTAAATTATATATTATTAACATATTATGAATTATAAAATAATAAAAAATATTTATGAATATTATAAATTATTGATATTGAAAATATTAATTAATAAATAATTTATAATATTAAATATTAAATAATTATTAAAAATATGAAATATATTAAATATTAAAATTATCAAAATCTATTAATTATAAATTATAATATCAAAAAATTATTTTTAATATTATCAGTTATAATATTTTTTAATATAAATTATTTATTAGTAGTTTTAATATTAATTTTGTAATATTATAATTAATATTGTACTTAAAAATATTATAAAAATCTTATATAATATAAATTATTATTAATTATTTAATATTTTTATTTATTTTTTAAATTATGAATTATTAAATTATTATAAATTATAAAATTATAAAAAATATTTATTAATATTATAAATTATTTATATTAAATATATTAATTAATAAATAAATTTTTAAAAATATATTATATTAATGTTTTTTAAAAAGTTCAATTTGAAAGAAAAAAAGATCAATTTAGTAAAAAAAATAACATTTAAGGGATAATTTAAACTTATCTGTATAGTTTAGAGGCTAAATTAGACCTTTATCTTATTATAAATAAGATTTCTAACGTCATTCATACTCTATAAATATTTATCCAAATATAATATTTAATTATTGTTTAGATATTTTGGATCAATGAATCTTACTCAAACCAACATTAATTTTTCCAAAATTTAAAGAAATCATAGATTTACGTATTTCTTTAAAAAAAAATTAATAGATTGAATCTTATTTAGAAAATAAAATAAAATAAGAAAGAGTTCAAATATTTTCTCTATTTATACAAATTATAATGGAATGAAATATTTATGGAAATTAGAGAAGATTGCATCTATCCATTTGTCTATCTGCATATATAAAGATAAAAATCTTGGAGATTTTGTGTTTCTTAAAAAATTTGATCGATTGACTTCCATTTGGAGGGTCATTTTTAAAACATTTTTTGCTCTATGAATAATAATTGTTGGTCAAAAAATAACGCCTCGTGTATATATATATGTATAGGGGATTGTGTCCAAATATAAAAAATAATATTTAGATATACCTATTTTCAGTCAATCGTGGTACTAATTAGCTTATTTTTGTTCATAGAAGCACAAATATAAATTATGATTTAAATTATAATACTTTAAAAATAATTTTAATTAATTTATATTTTTAAATTAAAATTTATAATTGACTTAGTCTATGAATAAAGACATAAAATATGTTCATATTAAAATTTTTCCAAATTTAGAGACTAGAAATAGAAATTTTATAGACATAAATTATTGTTAATTACATGCAGGGGCAAAACCAAGAGATGAATTAGGGGTCTATTGCCCTCTGGTTTAGATTAATTATTTTAAAATTTTATTATGGATTATAATTTAAGTTTTGATAATTAAGTTAATTATTTTAAAATTTAATTATGATATGAATTGAGAACTTGTGATTTTGTGATTAACCTAATTATTTTGTAATTTGATTATGAATTGGATTTAGAGTTTTGTGATGATATTAATTATTTTATAAAAAAATATTCTATCATATAAATTTATTAAAAAATAATTACTTTAAATACTTTCTTTAAAATATCTCAAAAAATATATAAATATTATTTAAAAATAATATATTATGTAATTTTTTAAAGTAAAATTTAAATATTAAAATAAAAATAATAAAAATTTTAATATTTAATTATTTAATATGAAAAATAAAATAAAATATTAATGTTAATGTTAAATATTTGCATTATTTTTTAATATAAAATAAAATTTAATATAAATTAGTAGGTTTTATTTTTTGTTTGAAAATTTTACCCCCTTTCGTTTGAGTATGATTCTGCCACTGATCACATGAAACTTTGCCAACAGCTTATTGCAGTTTGCACTATTTTTAATAACTATCTAATACACGTTGATAAGCTTCCCCCTTTTTACTTTCTGTTCTATTTCTAATGAAAAATTATTACATATGTGTATGAAAAGAAAATAATAGCAAATTCAATTTCTACGAAGAATCAAAGGGGAGGACTTACTTAGCAAGAAAAACCAAACTTGTTATTGATTGTACATTGCTTCATTTGAAAATATTTATGCATATTTTTTCATGATTATTTAAAATAAAAAATTATATATTTTTATAAATGAACTTAAAAAGGAAGTGATTGACATCCAATAGCTTGTTTATATCTATTATTATTTGTTTATATATTTTTCATTTAAATTATTTCATATTGTATTTTTAATTGAATAATTTATATTACTATAAAAATTGATATTCATATATTTATAGCTCTATTTAGTTTAGTAGAGCGATAAGAGTTAAATAGGTAAAATAACTAAAGAAAGATAATTGTAATTTTTGTTATTGAATGACTATATATATGTGTATATATATAATAAAAATAGATATAAAAAAATTACTATAAATATAAATATTTGAAATTTTTTGGTGATATTTTATTAGACTTATTAAAAATATAAATATTTGAAATTTTTTGGTGATATTTTATTAGACTTATTAAAAAAAATTATATATAGATATTGGAATATATTAAATTATTAATTTAATATTAGGAATAGAATAGACTGTTGAACTATCCTATAAAAATACAAATATACGGGCAATCTCACGTCGGTTGCAGAGAAAAATGTAATTCAATTAATTAGGCAAAACACGACTAGGGTTCAATTGGGCTATGGGGTTTTTTCGAATGAACTTGACCAAATATTAAAATTATCAAACCAACATCAATCGAATTTTATATATGTTTTATTGACCCTAATTAATTTTAGATTCTGTCTGTTCGGATTAATCGTAAACCGATTAGGATTTAACTTTAGGCTTTTATAATTGGTCTTATTTTTAATATTATCATGTGTCCAACTTAGCCAGATTATGTGATAAAATAAAATAATAAAATAAAATAATGTTTAATATCTATAATATATATTTATATATAATTATAAAAGAATAGGTAATATTTAAGTCCAAGCAAAAAAAATTTACTCAAACTTGATTGGCTGTATATACCTAATGTTTTTTTTTCTATTATTGAAGCTGAATCAATCAGTGGTTTATTTTTAAACCAACTGAATCTATCTCAACCTGCATAGGTTATATATTTATATATAATTATAAAAAAACTAGTCGGATTTTGGTTCAAAAGAAAAAATTACTCATACCCGATTGATTGTACGTACCCAATATTTTTTTCATTATTAAAACTAAATCGACTCATGATTTATTTTTAAATTGATCAAATTTGTCTTAATCTACGTGGGTTATATATTTACATATAAAGGAGTTAGTCGGATTCGGGTTCAAGTGAAAAAAAAAATTACTGAAACCTAATTGATTGTATATATCCGATATTTTTTTCCATTACCAAAATTGAATTGATCCATAGTTCATTTTTAAACCGATCGTCTCAACCTTTGGTCGGTTTCAAAATATTTGCTCTGTACTGTAATTAATATATAAATAAATTTTCTAATTTTAACAGCTAGCTTTTAAAGTTAGCATTCTCAAATCTATATTAAAGAATTTAATCCAAATTTACATTGAAAAAAAAAGAATTTAATGTTAACAATGAAAACTAAACTATTTTTAGTACAATTTTACCAAACTCCTATCCTTTCAAGCAAAGGGATACTGCATATAAATTATGAGCAATAATTATACAATCTTACAAATGTTGAAAAAATTACGTAAATAGGCATTTGGACTTATATCCTTTCATCAAGGGATTGAACATTGTTCTTCTTATCCCTCCAATTTTACTTTTGACATTTCACATATAATTCAAATGGGGCCAATATTCACTCAGGTAGGACTTGTCCTTCTGCTTTGTAGTTGTATGTTGGCAGCTAGTCTAGCCAATAAAGATTGGCAAGGGTTTAACAATAGTGGTTGGAGTCACAAACATGGCGCCCATCCCCCAAATCAAGCAAATTCTGCTAATAAAATTATTGTGGGCGGCTCCAATCATTGGACTTTTGGGATTAACTATTCTGATTGGGCATTCAAGAACGGTCCTTTTTATTTAAATGATATTTTAGGTAAGTATATAAAAATAGATTTTTATTTGCGAAATATCAAATTTTACAAAAATGGTTGATCATTTGATTATGGTTATTGATTTCGTTGCAGTGTTTAAATATGATGAGCCAAGTGAGAACAACACGCACCCTCACAATCTCTATTTGCTTCCTGACTTGCTGAGTTTTTTAAATTGTAATATAACTAAGGCAGTAAAGATTGCGAATGAGTCGCAAGGAGCAGCTTGTGTTAAATAAATCTCAACCTTACAATTTTGCTTGTGGTGCATGAAAGGGGGAGAAAACCTTATTCCCCTAAAACATAAAATATGCATAGATCACTAGATTATTTAAATTAAATTGCAAAGGGCTAAATTGTGTACCTGACATCATCGTATATTGAAGCTGAAGACGATTTTGGAGTTTGTCGCATTCCAGGGGATACACACTTTAAGTTTAGCGGAAGCACTACTGAAGGAACGTAATGTTCTCTCAAAATTGTTATGTTCCCCCGGAGACCACGACCCTTTATTTATAACTGATGATGATGATTTCTGTTTTGGTCCTTCAACAAAACAGAAATTCTTATCGGTCTCTACACTTATAATCCTATTACAAGTAGGACACCTCAATAGTCAACAATCTTTATTTGATCATAACTTTAATTTGACTATCTTAATTTGACTGCAATACATATTTAATATTTAAATATATTTAGCCCACACTTATGATTAATTAGAGGATTAATTTTAACAATTTAAAATTAATTCTAACAATCTCCCACTTGGGCTAACATATATTAAATATAAATGTATATACCTTAATGAGCTCATAAAAGCAGTCATACTGAAGGTGCCTCAAACAATCTCGTCCATTGATTATATCGATAAAGGACTGAAGGGCCAGTCGCCACATTCATCGTGACTCAAACCACCATCAATCACATTACCAATACTCTCAAATGACATAGATCAATAATAGGAGTGTAGCATGGAAACTACATGTAATATGATCTAATCATGCCTGTTTCCAACTGGTCACACTTAATTGAGATCAACCATAAAAATAACACAAAGTGTAATAAACAAAAGTGAATACTTCATTTTCTGCAGAAACTGAATTAACATATCCAAAACCAAATAGAGCATTCAAAACATAATGAACAAAACTCCCACTGAAACTAAACATCCTCAAACAATATGACACCCACATGAGCAGTGTGCTCATGAAAGACTTTCGGTATCAATGCCTTAGTAAGAGGATCTATAATTATGGAGTTCGTTCTAACATGCTCTATGGATATCTGTCCACTCTGTATTTTCTCCATTTACAGCCAGAAACTAAATACCAAATAGCTCCTACTGTCATTGGAGAATCAAACTGCTGAATTAATGTCACACTTAAAACTTTATTAGCATTTTCAATGCTAGCCATAATGTGCAGCCCTGTGACATTCAGCAAAGTCAAAAAAAAAATTCATGATCAAATGTCTCATAGCATACTACAAATTCCAAAACCATGGAATGTAGTATAATGTGGATCTTTTGCTACTCAAGACATTCGATAAAGTCAGAATCAGTATACCAAATGATCTCATACTAATCTGACTTTCTGTATGTGAGCATACGTTCCTTTATTCTCTGAATATATCTTAAAACCTTATTGGCTGCCTTCCAATGATCCATTTTTAGATCACTAAGATATCAACCTAACATGCCAATTATAAACACAATATTCAGATAAGTATAAACTTGAGTATACATCATAATCCCAACTGCCGATGCATAGGAAACTGTTACATCTACTGAACCTCAAGTTCATCCTTAAAACACTGTATGAGACTAAACTTATCACCTATGATGATCATTGGTATAAATTGGTTTATATTCTTGCATACCAAACCTCTTGAGCATATTCTAAATGTAGCTCTTTTGTAATAATCCAAGAATACATCAAGAGTGATCTCGAAGTATCTGGATCCCTAATATAAAAGAAACTTTATCTAAACCTTTCATGCAACAAGACCTTACAGCTGGTAACAAAAAATTATGCTATCCACACATAAAACCAGGAAAATAAACCTACTCCCACTGAATTAGTGAAACACACAGTGATATACACAGTCCTCAATAGCATTTGTCTCAATACCAAATGAGACAACTACTTGATGGAACTAAAGTACCACAAACGAGATGCTTGCTTGAGCCTATAAATGGATTTTCTTAATTTGCATATCAGTAGCTTTGAGTTTCCTTATTCAAAGCAATCTGACTGCACCAAATAGATTATTTTATCAATGTCTCCATAGATAAACACAATCTCAATATCCATTTGATGAAACTCAAGAACAATTATGCAACGAGAGCCATGATTGTCCTAAAAGAGTCCTTCAATAAAACCAAAGAGAATATCTCTTTATAGTCAATTCATTCCTTCTGAGTAAAGCCTTTAACTGCAAGACATGCTTTATATCTCTCCATATTACCTTTAGAATTCCTTTTGGTCTTAAATATTCATTTAAAACCAATAGGTTTCTTTCCTTCAGGTAATGGGATAAGATTCCAAACTTTATTGTCTTGCATAAACTTAAACACTTCACTCATTGCCTCAATCCACTTATGAGAGTTAGAATCCTATAGAAATACTACATAAACATCTAGAATAGCACTTCTCTTCTCTCTAATGGACCTATTTAAAGGCACATGTTCTGGCTCAAATTCTTAAGGTTGATGAGCTTGATCCTAATGAAGAACGGATCTTCAAACTGATGGGAAGTTCTTTAACATTGTCTTATATTGGATCTAGAATTGCTTCTAGAATAAGAGTGACACTACCACTCCAGAAAACAATGATGAGAATCAAAATTTCCTAACTTGATCTCTACTCAAAGACAATGTTTATAACCTTATTTTCCCCCTCAAGCTCAACATCCTAAAGAATGTCATAATACACATCTCAATACACTAATATGGTAGTAGAAATATAAAATTTAGACCCTATGATCACTCAGAATAACCAATAAAGTAGCAGTTAACATATTTGGAGTCCAATTTTACCCTTATTAGGCCTATAAGGCCTAGCCTTAGCTGGATATCCCTAAGTTTGAAAGTACTTAGACTACTTTGATTGGTATTTAATTAGAAAGATAGACTGCTATATTTAATGTTTTTTCTTAGAAAAGACTCTGATAAGGATGAATGACTAATCATACTCCTCATCAAATCCAAAAGAGTCTTGTAATGTCTCTCAGCATCACCATTCATACTGGTTATACCAATCATTGTGTATTGATGGACTATACCACATTTCTGTAGGAAAATAACAATTGGTCTAGAACGCTACGCACCTGAGCTATTAAATTTGCCACAGTACTCACAACCACAGTCAGATGTAATAGATTTAATCTTCTTTCCGAGTTGATTTTCAACTTCAGCCTTATAAGATTAAAATAAAGCGTCCATAGACTTAGATTTTTCATGAATGAGATATAGGTACCTTTAACGTGAGTAATCATCTTATGAATGATATGAATTATCTTTGGTCATTCATGATGCTATAGAGAATAAACCACAGATATCCATATATATCAACTCTAAGATGACTGAAGACTTAATAGCACCTAATCTCTATGTTTGGTCTATTTTAACTTAGTATTCTTAACATAGAAATTCAAATCTGTGTAATCAAATGTATCTAGGATACCATTTGACACAAGATGTTCTATTCTAGATTTGGATGTGTAATACAAACATCTGTGTCAAAGTTCAGCTGAGTTATCCATATCCAGCTTTCCTTTGATATCTCTAGTACTCACATGCAGAGTTTCATTATAAGAAGCATTGACATTTAACGTATATAGATTATCATAAACATTTAAGAAACTAGTATCAAATATTTGAATCTATAGATAAAGTAAATTATCTATTTCTAAATGAACAAGTAAAAAACAAATTTGTCCAAATAAGAAACAGAGACCAAATTCTATCTAAAAGATAGTATAACAAAAGTATCTATAAGATTCAAATAATATTCAGTTCTTAAACACAATCTAAAATGTTTTTATGTCTCTACTTCTACCAGTTTGCCATTTACTATATAGACGTATCTTTCACCGTCAATTGGTTTTCAGTAGTTTAAGTAACTCTACAATGAAACATTTATATGAATAGTAGCACTGTAATCCATTCAATAAGTGTTTCTATATACTAAAGTTGAATTAACCTCATAATAAACCAAACAAGGTACTACCCTTCTTTATACGTCGCGTGGTGTAATTGGGACAGTCCTTCTATTAGCAGTCTTATTCTTCTTTTCACCTTTGTCCTTATCTGCTGAAGCAACCAAACGAGCATTCTCCCCTTTATTAGCCATCAACTAGATAGATTAAAAGGTCATCTGGTAAAACCAAATCCAGAGCCTTTAGCCTCTTGGCTATTTAGGACATGCTCAGAATATGCTCCCTAATACTACCATTGCCAGTATACCTAACGAAAATTAGATTGCTGAAAATGTCCCCACTTCGACTTCATCACACTTGACATAGTCGCTTTCCAGTTGGGCAAGGTAGTTCATAGCATTATAGCTTTAGCAAAGTGGCTCCTCAAATATTTCTGAGATTCTTTGATGCATGATCACTGGACCCAAGCAAGATAAAAAATCTCCCACTTCTCATACTGACCCTCTGAGCATCTTTGCTCTCTTCAGTAGGAGAAATAGGTTCATCCTTCCTAAATGCTAAGTCCAAATACATGCGTCTCAGATAAATCAACATGTTTGAATTTCTAAATCTAAGTTTAACCTCTAAAGAAAAGGTACACTAGGAGTTTATATAGCATATTAGCTAAATTCAGAGAAAAAGAAAAATAAAAAATTGTACGCTCACGATCCACAAATTATAAACTTGATTTTGAGTTTAAATAATGGAAACAAGATATCAGGCAAAACGTTAATATTCTCATCTTTGGACATAAAATATTAATTGTAATTGGTATCTCACGCAGCAATCAAAATATTGACAATTAGTCCCGTCAGATAATAACCTTCCTTTGGGCCGATATATTATCCACATGGATAAAATCAAATAATTGTCACATATTTATTGCAACACGTGTATTCAAAACTCAGCCAGATAGCAGTCTTCCTTTGCGCCGGCATACTACCCGCAACAAATTTTAATACACCTGTCTAATATCCCAAATAAATTAATTAAAATAATAGAGGCCACTTTGGTGACTTATTGCTTCAATTAATTTATTATTAAAAATATTAGACACAATCAGGACTAAAATACCAAAATTTAAACTCAATTGAATTAAATTTTAAATTGAAATTTTAAAATTAAATGAAATTTTTTTTTACGATTTAATCGAAGATCAAATCAAAATTTCATAAAGATTTAATCAATTAATTAAAATCCTTAACTGTGTTCTTCTAAACCAAAACGAAGAACAACGAAACACTGTTCACGAAATACTGTTCACGAAACACTGTTTACGAAAACAGTTTCAAAACAGATTTTTTAATTAATTAATTACATAATTAATTAACCCAAAAATTAATTAATTCCAGAAAAAATCACAAGCACAAATTCAAGTTCAGAAATTGATTTTTCCAGAATCAATTAAATAATAACAGTAATTTAATCCAAAAACAAATCAAACCAAAATTGATTTCAGATTAATAATTTCGATTTCAAATTAATTTTCGAAAATTACAATCACCGAATTAATTTTCTAGAATTAAAACGATAATCAATACCGCAATTTAATCGGAAAATCTAGCAACCTAGCATGGGGCTCTGATACCAATTGAAAGGGGGAGAAAACTTTATTCCCCTAAAACATAAAATATGCATAGATCACTAGATTATTTAAATTAAATTGCAAAGGGCTAAATTGTGTACCTGACATCATCGTATATTGAAGGTGAAGACGATTTTGGAGTTTGTCGCATTCCAGGGGATACACACTTTAAGTTTAGCGGAAGCACAACTGAAGGAACGTAATGTTCTCTCAAAATTGTTATGTTCCCCCGGAGACCACGACTCTTTATTTATAACTGATGATGATGATTTCTGTTTTGGTCCTTCAACAAAATAGAAATTCTTATCGGTCTCTACACTTATAATCCTATTACAAGTAGGACACCTCAATAGTCAACAATCCTTATTTGATCATAACTTTAATTTGACTATCTTAATTTGACTGCAATACATATTTAATATTTAAATATATTTAGCCCACACTTATGATTAATTAGAGGATTAATTTTAACAATTTAAAATTAATTCTAACAGTGCAAGCAATGGCTTTCATTGTAATGATGGGCACATGAAGTTCTTCGTTCTACCATATTCTCGTCACTGATAGCAAAATAATAGTTTCAGAGAATTAATTAATTATTTAAGATGGATTTATGTTAATTAGTTACAGTTTTAATCTGTTGCCAGTAAAATATTAGCTTATGCAAGCAAGCTACAGATAACACATTACATTGCTCCCTCTCCTCCTTTTAATAATATCAAAAAAATCTAAATAATATTGTAATAAGCATGAAATTTAATATCATTAATTTTACATAATTTGATACATATATGTGCTAAAATAATAATTATTTTCTTCCTTCCAAATTTATGAATATATTTTTCTTTTTTATTTATCTTATATTAAAGCATACTTATCATTTTAATAAATTAGTTAATATATTAAACATCTATTATATCAATATTTAATGTTATTAAAAATATTTAATAAATATATATCTCATACTAAAATAACAATGCAATAAAATATGTTTATAAATTTATGTTTTTAATAAAATTAACTGAAATTTTAATTTTTATGAATAAAAAGTGTATTTATTGATGTTGATAGGTTCAAGTATTAAAAAAAATTGAATGTTGTTGCTTTTTATAATACTGTTACAATTTTTTAATATTGAAATATCATATCATAAGATTTTGTAATTTCATCACTAATTCAATATATTTTAGTGGAAATTAAAATTGAATTTGCTAATGGTAATTGCACAATTAAATTAATTTTATTTTAGTACACATCGTGTGAAGAAATCGAAATAATAAATCAGTTCATGTCAAATTTGCATAATTTTAGTTCAAATACAAATTAATTAAAAAACAACAAACTTAGGCATGCCATATCAACGAATTCAGGTTTAAGAGGTTATAGAATTATAAAAATTTAAACGTTGATCCGTTAAATTGTCAAAATTGAATGATGATAATATAACTAAATAAATTAAAATTTTTACTATTATTATTTTTTTAACTAAGCCATATATAAATAGCATTCCAAACGGTTAAGATCATATTAACATTATTTAAAAAGTTGTATTCTTTTAATGCAAATGATATTAATATTAATTATTCAGGTTTTTATTTTTTTAGCAACATAAATAAATTCTAATGTTACAATATCTTATTTATTTGAGGGAAAATTATAATTTTATTAAATTTTTCAAAAAAAAAATACTTTACTGTTTTATTATATTTTTAATATATCATTTTGAAAGTGAATTATATTTCTAATATACTAAAAAATAATAGATGTATACCTCTCAAAGAGATATTTTTGAAATTGAAAATTGAAAAGTGAATACTTTAAGAAAAAAAGACCAAAATACAAAAAAATAATAATAATAAAATTTACCCATTTTGTGAATTCTATCATAAAATTTTAATTTTGACAAATCAAAGTAATGAACTTAATTTTTTTTTTTCAATTCTATCATATTACCAGTTGGGGGTTATAAACAAAATGTTGATGTGTTGGTAATTTCCTAGGCGTTACTTTTGGGAGGTGCGACAGTAACACCCATTAGTATCAGTATAGTGTTACTTGTCTGGCTTAACTTTATCCCGGTGGACTTCCTCATTTAGAACCTGAGTCAGAAGCTTCCTTATTTCATCCTTACTGAGTTTTTGTCTCATTTCGCCTTCCCTTACTGCAAGTTCGAGCCTCAATGGTCTTCCTCGCTCTCTTTTCTGCTTATAATTCCTTGCGTTTGGGCCAACCATTGAACCAAACAACCCGCTGATTCCTCTTCCATCAACAGCTCTTCATAGGAACTATTTTCATAGGCTGATCCGAATTAAGCTTAGGCCTTTTAGGTCTTCTACGTGGGAAATTGACAAGAGGATGAGAGACAAGGAAGTTCAACAAGTAATAGAAGAGAGAAAAATTATATGTTGTGTATGTCATGTTTATATTGAGTATATACTGTGAATACATCTTTAAAGATTGTGTACATTATGAGAAAATTATATTGTATATATTGTATACAGCGGTGGAACTAGAATTTTAATAAAAGGAGGACAAAAATTTTAAGTAAAAAAAATTACTAACAAATTTATATATTTATAAAACAAGTTATTATTATCATTAAAATAAAAAAATATTTATAGGATGTAAACTATTTAAAAGAAAATCAAGTGTCCATTGCAGATAAATTTATATTTAATTTTATTTTTATATTAAAAAATTAATATAAAAAATTAGTATTAATATTTATATTCAAAATAATTTTAAAGAGTTAAAAAATTCAAAGTAAACTTTTTATGTTACTACCTAATTTTTTAATTTTTTTTTACCAATTTATCATATAGTTTAATAGTCTAATTTTTTAATTTTAATTTTTTTTCAAATTATTAGATAAATATTTTTATAGAAAAATTAAAATTATACATCAATAATATTTTATATGTATTCTATATATTGTGAAGATTTAATATATAATAAAATATAATATAACATATAATATATATACATAAACCAATAAACATAACAATATATATATATATATATACACACACACACCAATGTGATTTTGCGGGCCAAATGTAAAAAAGATCAATAAAGGGCCGAGACAATAAGAGCATGATTCTATGGGCCAAATATAAAAGTATCAATTTTGATTTCTATGGATAAAAAATAAAGGGACTAGAGAATAGACATTATAATTTGCATATATATACATATGTTTAAAAAAAAATATGTATATATATATATGCATGTATGTATGAACCAAGGGGGGCAATGTGCCCCCTAAGACCCCCCATTGATTTCGTCCCTGATTATATATATATATATATATTGTATATTGTATATATATTATGTATATATTGTGTTTATTATGTATTGTCTATATATATATATATTAAATATATTAAATATATATATATTATGTATATCATGTATATATTGCGTTTATGTTATGAATAGTTTTGTGTATATTATGTATTTACTGAAAAAAATAAACAAACATATTAAAATAAAAAATTAACCCAAATCAGCATTAAAATAAAAAAAATACACCTCAAAAAGGATATAAACATATTCAGAAAATACATATTCAGAAAAGAATCGATAAATAAATTCACAAAAAAAATTTTAAAATATATTTATTAAACACGTAAAGTATATTACCATAAAAGAATAATAAAATACTTAACATTACAATTGAAAAATAACAAAATCAAAACAAAAAAAAAAGTATTTTAAAAAGTTCAAGTCTCTATATAGCCCTTCAAGTAAAAGAAAAATAACAATTGAAGAAGATGAAATATTTATGAAATCACGAAGAAGATGAAATATTTATAAAATCACATATTCAAAAAATGAATACATACCATATTAAAAGTAGGAAAACCATTTTTTAAACTATTTTTTAAAATAATTTTTCCATATGTAGAAGAGGGGTAGAGGAGATTCAACTATTAGGCTGAATTCTAAAAAAAAAAAAGGGTACAAAGAAGGTGCAAGTAAATTTTTTAAGTTTTCGTGAAGGTATACATTGATCTTTAAATTAATTTTGGGTTCAATTATATTCAACTTTAATTAAAACAAATTTTTTAAGCCTCTCATTAACAAAGATTTAGTAACTGTTAAAATAACAAGTTTTATTAATAAATTAAAAAAAAATAGAAATGTAAAAGGAAAAATTAAGAACAAGAAGAACAGGAAACCAAAAAAATTCACGAATAATAATCCAAAAAATCAATCAAAAACATCCGTCTTCCTCAAAATTCTCTCCAGCCGGCGAAACTAAAACTAGTGTGAATTCCTACAAATCCCACACGATTCTCTCTTTTTTTTCTCCATACATAAAATTTTAAAGAAATATAATATAAGTGAGTGGGTCTGACCTTAAAAAAATATAAACTCTTGTATCCAAGTGCATATCTCATTCATCAATCTGAAGATATTTTGCAATGATATGCTTCCAGCCTGTGGAAATTATATATATATATATATATATATTAAGTCGAATGCGTTATTTTAGAAATAGATAAAATTTAATTAACTGATGAAAAATTTAGTTCAGTTAATTGATAAATAATTTAATTCGATCAGGTCAGTCGAAGAGTCGAGAATATTTTGATTTTTAATTTGGTTAATTTAATCGATTCGGTTATATCGATTAACCGAACTATTTTTTTTTTAAATTTTAAATTATTTATTATTTAATTCTTTAATTATATAAATTTTATTATAAATATATATTTTTATTATAAAATAAAATAAAATAAAATTATATTTTATTTATTTTTATAATAAATTTTATTTAGTTATTTAATTATATTATTTTTTATAAATATAATTTTTATTATAAAATTAAAAAAATAATCAATTTAATTAATTTATCTAATTAATTAATTTAATTTAATTTTATTAATGATTTTTTTATATTTTAATTCAACTAATTTATTAATTAAATTAATTAATTAACTAAATCAATTCTGTCCGTGCGCACTTCGACAGATCATCACAAGGTATTGCCAAAGCCTTTACCAATGACTCGGGAGAAAGAATATTCGATTTTCAATTGCTTTGGTATTGGAGTTCGGCTTTGTTTTTCTTTTTCTTTATTTTCTCTCTCACTTCGTTTTATTTTTGTATTGTCACATCACCACAAGGTTTTTTGTTTTCTTTCTCTCTCACTTTTTTTTTAATTTTAAGTTTTAATTTTTAAAAATAAGACATTTTTATAAATAGATTATCATTATTGTTGCTCTATTAAAGAGGAACTTAAATAGCCTATTTGTATATAAGTTGTGTCTAATTGAGCCCAGATTAATTATCAATATATATCTTTGCAAAAATTTAAAAAATTTATTTGCACCTTATCTCAAAAAAATATTCATGTTACCTTTAAACTTCTTGTTAATTATGGTAAACTCTTCTTAATGGAAGAGTAGTAACTGTTTTTTTAAATTTGAAAAGTTTGTCAAACGAAGAATAATAATGACTTATTCCATTAATTTAAACAACTAAAAAGAGAAGAGATGAGATGGAGGGAAAAAAAAAAAGAGCATCATAGAGATTAGAGAAGATTCAGAAGAGAAAAAATGGAGGAAAAAAGACAGTCGTATTTAAAAAAAAAATAGATGGAGGGTAAAAATGAAAAGAAAAAATGACGTACAGTTGAAAAAGAAGCTCTCCAGTGGCAAATACTCATGCCTTGTCTGCCCTCACAATCCCATTCTCGATACTCCTCTCATGCTCTCGGTAATCAATTACTTGTCATCCTTTCAATTTCAATCCTTTTTTCTTTTCCAATCTTTGAGTTATATGAAAACCCAACTGGGGTTTTCGTAGAATTTTTCTTTTTATAAAATCATATTGTCAATTGCCTTTTCTTTAGTCATAAATAAAGATGCGTCCTTCACTTCGTTTCTGGTAGATTGTAATGAAACATGACTCAATATGATCGAATGAATGAATTTCTTGTTTATTGTTCTGCTGAGTTTTTATTTAGTGATTACATTCTACCAAACATGTGCTTAGAACTCGTTTACTTCTTAGATTGAAGGACAATTTTTTATAAGCATTTTTTAACTTTTGTATGTGAATTGTTGATAAAACGGAGTTATTTGGAGCTTCTAGGTAGGCAAGTTAATTGTAGTATTAATCTTCAATTGTATCTTTATATGCAATTGTTAGTTGTTCTGTTTCAGAACATTAGGAAGTATTTGGTAGGCCATAATAGAACTAGAAATGTATTTGATTACAATGCATATTCTAGTACAGCATTCTAAACGTAACCTTATGCTTTTTCTCTTTGGATGCAATGTTTTTTCTTGTAAAATTAGTTTTTGGATTGTGAAAAGGGTTGTTTTTACAGATGCATAGCAAGGGATCGCGGCATCTTGCTGCAGAGTCTATGCTGAAGGAAAGAGAACTGATGAGAAAAGATGAGACAAACAAGAGAGTAGCATTATCAGACTCCACTTTTGACTCTGATAACTCTACTAGTATAAACAAGAAAGTTAGATTAGCTAATAAACCATTAATTAAGCAGACTAGGGAGGCTACTTCTGAAGTTCTTTGCAGTAAAACTCCCAGCAGAGCTCCAGAAACCAAAGAAAGTTTGAGGCGAAATTGAGGGATGAACGACCTAAAACTGTGACAGATACCTCATCTCCTTTGATTAAAGCATCTGAAGGGTCATTCATGCAATGGCAACTGGGTTTTCAAGAGCGCAGAGAGCGAGAACTCAAGTTTTTAGAAGCAGGTTGGAAACGTGATCGACATGGAAGATGGTTCAAGGATGAAAATGTATGTTCCTTTTTTGAGGTTCATCATTCAAATTTTGTATGATTACCCTTGCAATTATGAATTGCAGCATCTATATCATTGCTTTACTGTAGGTTAGAAATGCTTATCTGCTGAACAAAAATATTAGCATTATCACACAATCCTAATTGAAGAAACCTTCTAATGGAGCATTATATGCGTAAAATCATTTGCAGGTTGAATTTGACTCTGACGAAGAAGATCCGAATGTCTGCCTTGGTGGCACCTAGATTTGCCCTTCCTCTAGCTGTTAGCCTCCTTCCTCTTACTGTCTAAAAATTTAATAAAATGAATATTTTGTTGATAATATAAAAATGTTGAATTTCTTAATTCCATTTGAGAATAGAGATTTTAAATTATAAATTACAATAACTTTATATAATGTTTTTTTTTTGAAAAAAAAATAAGTAGTAATTAATTACTTTTTCTATAAATTTGATTTTATACTTCTAATACATATAGAACTATTTTGGTTATAGCATGTGCTCTTGCTCATTATTTAAGAGTAAATTACGTATATCATTTATATTCTATATATTATAAACCATCAAAGGCTAAATTAGAAAAACTCAAGAGAAAAAAAGGGAATTGAAAAAGCTAAATCCACTCCTAATAATATTAAAAAAGATTAGCACTTATGATATATCAAAGTATGCCCTATAAATAAAATGACACTATCCAAAAAATCTAAGCCAAATTAAACATAATCAATATTATGATAATTTTTTAAATTATTTTTTCATTCTTATTTTGATTTTTGTTTTCTAAATATTAAACTTAAAAAAAAATTGAAGGACACAACTTAATGAAATAAAAGCTTAAATAAAAAAAAATCTACCATGCTATAAATAAATAAGTAAATAGAAGGCCTATTGTGATAGTTTATGCAATGGGAATTGGAATTAGTCAATAAAGTATTTTGCCTCATCATAGTTTTTGGTTTTACTCTTCATGTAATTTCAATAATTCAACCACTGATCGATATTTCTATTTTCTTTATAAAGTTAAAACAAGAGAAAATTTTTAGCATCAACATATTTAATTATTTCTTGATCGTGCTTTGTTATGTTCTTTTCTCATTTGAGATTTAAGTTAATAATTACATATTGGCAAAATTATTAAATACCCTAAATTATATTAAAAAATGACTATGCATAATTAATTTTTTTTTATATAAATAAGAGTGCAATTATTAAAATTTTAAAGTTACGGATAAATTAGTTAATAAAATAAGTTCTAATTAGCGAGGTAAATGGAAAGTCAAATGACTTACCAATTATTTATTTATTTAATCTGATCTTTCTTTTAAAGTATTTAAAATACATGTCATATTATTATACATATGAAAGTTATCTATTAATTTCAAATAAAAATTAAATATTTACAAAGCAAATTGAAAATAAACTATTTTTATCAGCTGAATGTAATAAAAAAATCATGTTCAAAAAAAGATTGTAATAAAAAAAAGGGTTAATTTCACCAATCATCCATAAACTTTTTCATTTGAATCATGCATTATAATATTTCTAAATTTTAATTTGTTTCAATAAAATCTTCCAACTTTAATTTCTTTCGATTAAAAATTCTAATTCCGCTTTCCAGTTAAGGGATAGTTACATGAACTTCATGTGGCACTACATATTCAAAATCTAAAACATTTCACATTATTTTTCCACACTCATATAGGAAAAATGCATTTATCTTTATCTTAAATATGGAAAAATATGACAATTTTTTTATATGTAGCTATATATCTAACCATTTCCTGATCGGAAAATGAAGTTACCGATTTTAATGGAAAAAATTAAAATTGAAAATTTATCAACATAATTATATTAATCATTCTTTATATTAGAAATAGTATCGTAATTTGTCATTTTTTATAGAATAGAGCATTAAGGTAAAGGAGATGACTAATATCGTTCTCTATATCTATAGATATGATTTTTTATTTTTTTTGAGACAATTTTATATGTCCCCAATACTCCTTTTTTTTTCAGTGTAAATTGACATTTGAAAATATTAGCAGTATAAATGAAAGAAAAAAGAGATATTGTTGATGAAATTAATCCAGAAAAGTGCACATGTAGTGTTAAGATCCGAGTGTGGAGTCAACATCTTTGGGAGAAAAATAGGAGGACGAGGACTTGATACGTTATTCTCCTACAATGACATTTTAGTGGGCAACCCACTCATTGATAGGCCATGATGAGATAAAAACATAAGGAATCCCAAAGCTCATTTCCATTAATTTTGTATGAATAATTTTGAGGACTCTTTAAGAGACAAAAAAGTTTAGGGAAAAAAAACAAGAAAAGAAAATAAAGAAAATAGACAGAGTAAAATGATGATGGTGCATGGAGGCTTCCATAAAACACTGCTGGTTGGCTGCCTGTTTTTGACTTGTATGCTGTATCCCTCAAATTTTATTGATCAATCCAAATTGATATATACATATATATATATATATGTATGTATGTATATGTATATAAGTATGCATAAACATATGTATGTATGCATATATATGTATGTATATTTATTGAAAAAATGAAAAGACCCCTTCAGCCCTTCTTACTTTTTTCTTTATCTAATTATATAAAATGTAGAGACTATTTTAAGTTCATATCTTGCCTTTTAGAATATACAAAATAATGAATCAATTTATAAAAAAAATTAAAGAAAAATAAGAGAAAAAGTCACATAAGATATAAAAATTTACATCGTGATTTCACAATTTGCTAAAATTCGCCGAGATTTCTCACTTTATTTCTTCTATAGAGAGAGTGCATAATTGGATTTCTTTTCTCACACTTCATTATTTTTATTATTTAGAGTGTTCTATATATAATTTTTACTTATTTTAAAAGTATATAAAAATTATATTTCTATTCTAATGCATTTTTTTATTCAAATTTTACTATAAAACTGATAATTCTACTCTTTTATTGAAACTCATAATACAAAAACTATCTTGATAAAATACTCTATATATAGTGTTTATCTACTGTAAAAAGGCATGAAAATTCTTTTTTCTATTATAGTCTATTTTTTTTATTCAAATTCTATAATAAAACTGATAATTCTTCTCTTTGTTGAAACTCTTAATATAAAATGGATCTTGATTAGCCATTATTTAACAATACCCAATTAAAATTTTTATGCTTAATTTTTTTAAAAAAAAATCTATACTTGGAGGAAAGGGCTTAAACATTTACTCACATTTTTTCTACTTTTGATTTTAAATTCGATGTTCGCCCCTACAAATGTACACATGCAGACTTAGAATTCCAATCACATTTTATTATTACCTTTTTTTCTAAGAAAGTATTTAGTGTTTAGATATTTATTCTAAAATATTCATACATGATTAATTAATATCAAGTTAATTTAACTCCCTCCACTTTTATATCACTAAGGTAATGTATGGTTATGTATTTTTCTTTAATTAATGGTATAGTGAAATGTAAGCAACACCATTTTAAGGTCAACATAAAATTAACAAATATGCCAAATATATATATGTATATACACACACACAATTTTTTTTTATCAACATAAGAAAAGTTCCATTAATAAAAAATAATCAATACAAATAACCTAAAGAGTTGGAGTGAATAAACACTTCAGCAGATCCAGAAAAATATAAGATGTCATTCTAAAGCAACACAGGTATAAACAATACAAACAAAAGTATTGAAACAAAGGATCAAGACCAGATTTTGGGACTGAGGGGCAGAACATCAAACCTAGATAACAACTACTGTCAAATCTTGAGTTAATGAAAAATAAAAAAAATCCCAGAATCCACAATTCAAAATAGACAATGTTTGTTGTTGTGTGCCAAAAATCAACAACTGAGTTTTAATACTCAAAGAAGGAAGGGACAGTGATAAGAGAATATTTTTGCCCATAAATCTTTCAAACCACTTTCTAAAACCTATCATCTCTTCATCTAGAAAAGGGGCATGTGAGGTAATATATTGAATGGAGAGAAACCCACATTTCAAGAAAAGTCTTTCTTTCATAAACAATCCCTGTATAGACAAAAAAATCACCTTGAAGTTATTGCACAAAGAACTCTTAAAATTAGAGCGATAATCAAGCCGAGATTTGAAAAGCTTAAGCTTATCTCGTTATAAAATAGTCGAATTCAAACTCAAACCAAGCCCGAGCTTATATTGAGTTAGCTCATATATCATGTCCTAGAGCTTGGACTCGAGCTTGATTTAACTAATTTTAACGAGTTCAATAAGTTTATTTTAGTTTTTATTTTTTTTATATATTGTCATAGAAAAAATACCAAAATTAACATCTTAATAAAGGATGAATAATATGATTATATATTAACAAAAATAAAATTTTATATTACTATAAATTGAAATACTATTATAAATTACTAAGTTATTTTATATTTTGTATCATTTAATTTATTTATCACATATAACATATATTAATAAATTAGTTAAATTAAATTAGTTAAAAGATTAAGATATTCATATACATAATTTAATATATATATAATTTAATATATATAAATTGAATTATGTATATTTCTCATACAAAATAATAAATGAGCTAGCTTTCGAACATTACTCATAAATTTTTTAAATAAACTAATTCAAGAGCTAACGAGCCAAGTATTTTTTAGATTGAGCCTGTCTCATTTAATAAATGAGTAATTCAAGCTCAAGCTTGAATGAGTTTTTACTGTATCAATACCTATGCTGAGTTTGAATAACTTGACTTATTTACACTCTTACTTAAAATGGCTAGATCTAAGGAAAAAAAAAGAAAAAAAAAACACACAAACTACCAATAAACTGAAAAAAGAAAAGAAAGAGCAAAGGAAAAAGGAACTCTAAGATTGTCGCCGGCATTTATTTGATGAAGAATGGTTGAGCTGCGGCAGAGAAGGTTTTTTGGTTGAGAGAAAAAGCAATAAATGCAAAGTAATATATATACACACACTTCAAATTTGTTTACATGCATATTTATATAGATAGGATTATTTATAAAGATGAGAATGTTTTACATAAAAAGGAGAAAGAAATTGCAACACCCTTAATTTAGGTTTAGGGCTATATTTAAAATAAACATTGTCGTTACAAAAAATTGTTCAAAAGATTGCAAGATATTTCGATTTGATCAAAGACAATTTTATTATTTTGAGATTAAATATTTTATAAACAAATAATCTTCATTTATAATTTAAATATTAATAATTAAATTATAATTAATAAAATAAAGAATAAATTCATTTACAAATTTGGTCCATTCTTAAAGTTGGTGATTATTACACTGATCAGCAACTAGTCAACAATTTTCCATTTCTTTAGAGAATTGGATATATAGAAAGAACAAATTAAATGTTAGGGAAGTAATAAAGATAAGGCTAAAAATTGCTTCCATATGGCTTATCGTGGCTTTGGCTTTACGGCTAAGTATTGTATGTGTTGCTCATGATTATATATTTTAAAGGTACATTGGATCATTGCATAATTAGCATATAAATTATAAACTAATAAAGATACGAATTTTTCACATAATTATTATTTATTAAACACTGATCTATGACTATGAATATATCTATTTTTCAAGCAATGTTTACTGTGAATATTTTAGGTTTAAGTATGCAAATGCATGGATTTCCAATAAGTGCTATCATCAAATTAATCTGCATGTGAGTCCATCATATACATGCACGTGAAGCTCATAAATTATGTTTTTTATTATTATGACTTAATATAATTAGTCATACTAATCTCTTCTTATAATTATATATGTTAATCATATATAAAAACTAGTTAGATGGTTCGAATATATATATTAATTATAAATTGCTTGGAAAAAAGGTTATTCATTAATTAATTAATCCTCGGATCGATTGCTCCTAAAATTAGGATAAGTAGACCAATTGATAATTGATAGACTTCTTCTTAGGAATAATTAATAGTTACAAAAGCTTACTAACTAATTTAACTTGGAAAGTTAAGTACAATCAAACTCAAGACAAACTATTATTTAAAATTACATGTCAGAGATAGTTCAAAAAAAAAAATTACATGTCAGAGTAAGTAACGATCAAGACGTTAGATGAGTCAGTTAGGTGAGTTCAAGTTATTTTGGGTAGAGGTAAGCGTCGGTTAATTAATAATCGAATTTCACTTTAATTAATTATTTTTAATTAAATAATTTTTATCAAATTGATCGAATATTAAAATTTGATCGGTTTGGTAGACCATATTTTTATTATAAAAATTTATATTTAATATAAAAAATAAATTTAATTAAATAACTAACAAAATTTATTAAAAACTAAATAAAAATAACTTTATTTTGAAATAAAAATATATTTATAATAAAAAATTATATAATTAAGGAATTAAAAAAATAACCAAATAAAAATTATTTTTTTAAAAAAATTACGGTTGACTAAATCAAACCGGTTAACCGTTAACCGAGCTGAAAATCAATTTAATTAAAATTTTTCAATCAAACCAAACCAATATTATTAAATTTGGTTAACCGAATATTAGGCGGTTAACTGAAAACTGTCCAAACCTAATTTTGGGTATCGTTGATTTTTTTTCCCTTATAAATTCATGCCAGCTCCATTTAACTTGTGGTTGAATTTGATTATACATTTGTTTTATGTTAAATTTAGGTTGGGCTACCTAATTGGCAACTAAATTTTTCAGGAGGATATTGAAAAAAAATTGAGGAAATTATATAAAATATTATTTTTTTAAAAATAGTTTTCATATTTTTTAATATAATTTTGTAGTTTTAAATTTACATTTAATAATTTTTTACTTCAATATATTAAACTTATAGCATATATTGTACTTTTAAAATTTTTTTATTTGTGCGTAAAAAGACTCAGTGGGTCCGACCCTTTCTCGGACCCCGCTCATTGCTGGAGCATTCGTGCACCGTGCTGCCCTTTTTTTTAAAGTATTTTTTTATAAATTTATTATTTGACTAATAGAATTTAGAGATGCAAAAATGGAGAGTTTGTTATCGGTGAATCATGTATCGTTATACTGAGCTAGTATTTATATACAAAGGCTTCTAACAGAAAACTATTAGTTAGCTGAAAAACTTGCGTAACTAATTTGTAATTAACTGTGGACCACAAAAGTGATGAATTGATATAGGTAGTGAAGCTTAGAAGCTTCTGGTTGATCTTTTACTCATGCTAGCTCCCATCTAGCTAGAGCACATATACTATGTATGCTTATTAGCTTGGAAATAGAATGAAGAAACTTAGCTGGTGGTAGTGGTTTGGTGACAAAGTCTATAAGTTGATAAGCCAAGGATACTAGAAGTAAATGAAGAACTCCATAGCATACTTTCTCCCTAACGAGATGACAGTCAATCTTGATATGTTTCGTCCTCTCATGATATACTGGGTTGTGAGCAATGTGAAGAGTTGAGTTATTATCACAATATAACATAGCAAGAGAGGGGGTGAGGAATTTGTAAGTCAGTCAGCAAGTATAATAATCATTTGATGTCACAAGTGGTGGTAGCAAAAGCACGATATTCAACTTCAGAACTGGACCGAAAAATGATTTATTGTGTCTTTGATTTTCATGAAATTAGTGAGCTCCTAATAAATATGCAATAGCCAACAATGGTCTTCCTCAAGTTTGGGCATGATGCCCAATCAGAGTCAGAGAAATCCTTCAATTGAAGAGTATTAGTTGTTGGAAAGAATATCCCTTGACCTCGAGCTTTCTTGATGTATCGAAGGGCACAATGAGCTACCTGAAGGTGAGTATCAGTGGGTTTGTCTAAGAATTAGGAGAGTTGTTATAATGTATAAAATATATGATCGTGTAGTGCAGTGGTACAATAACTTTCCCACTAGCCTTTTGTACATGGTGGTGTTTAAGAGAATCGATCGAGCCAAAAGATTCAGAAAGCTTGAGAGAAGCCACCATAGGCATAGATACTAGTTTACAACCCGAAAAACCAATGCCAGTTAGAAGATCAAGAGCATAATTTCATTGGCACATATTAATTCTCTTTAAACACATCGCAATTTCCAGCCCTAGAAAATCTTCAGTTGCCTCAAATCTTTGAAAGCATCATGAAGATAATATTAACTGATCGAATCTCCTTCATATTATTATTTACGAGAATCACATCATTAACATATATGAGCAAAGCAATAAAGGATTCACTAGATTTCTTCCCATACAAAGAGGAATCAGCCTAACCTTACGAGAAGCCTCGATGAACTAAGGCACAAGTTATCTTTGTATTCCACTGACGACTAGCTTGCTTCAGACTATAAAGAGACTTTTGGAGTTGACGAACTTAGTGTTATTATTAAGATGAAAACCAGAAGGTAGCTTTATATACACATCTTCATTCAAGTCACAGTGAAGGAATGCATTGTTTATATTTAACTAATGAAGATACCAATTATAAGCTACATCCACTACTAATAGATCTTTAATAGTAATCATCTTAGTTACATGAGAAAATGTATCCAAAAAATAACCCTTTCATGTAGAGTGTAGCCTTTGACCCCCGACCTAGGCTTGCAGTGTTCAATAGAGCCATTAACATCGTATTTTATTTTATAAACCTATTTATATCTAATAGATTGTTTATTGGGTGGTAAATCAGTTAAAATCCTAGTGTGGTTGGCTTAAAGAGCATCTATCTCAGCCTGCGTAGCATATTTACAGCATATTTTTGTTTAACGGCTTTAATATAGCTTTTTGATTCGATAATGGAATCTACTTATGCTATAAAGGCTTTGTGGACTGGAGATAAGTGGTTGTATGATAACATTAAGGCAAGGGTATGTGGGATGGTTTGATTATTACATTGTGTTATTTGTAGTTGATTTTTGTCGGTAGGTAGTAGACTAAATTGGTAGTCATTTAGGTATGCAATTGGTTGTCTTGTTACATTGGATTTTCTAGTATTAAAGTTAATGTTAGTGAATGAAAAATATTAAGGTTATTAGTCTTATTGGTGTGATTGAGCTGATGGATTAACTGGTTAGACAGAAGTGTTAAAGGTTGGTTGTGACGAATTTGATGGTACTTGTTGTCAAGGTTAGGAATTAAGAATTGGTTGTTCTAATTGAGATGAATTTTGATTGGGAATTTGAGTTGAATATTGGTTAGCATCTGGTTGAGGTGAATTAGTATTTGGAATTAATGGACTGATGGGAGTAAACTAAGTACTGATTAGGAGTGATGTGAACAGGAAGTACAAAATCATTTCTGTGTGTAAGATCTTATGATATCTGTATGCCAACCAATCCTTTGAATGGAAACAAATCTTCATGGAGGAGAACATGTCTAAAGACAAATATAGTGTTTGTTTGAATGTTGAGAAGTTTAAAGCCTTTAGTATTAGGTGGATAACCTAAGAAAACACAGAATGGCTCTTGGATCAAACTTACTTCTGTGAGAATCTATTGTAAAAGCATATGCTAAGCCGCTAAAAAATTTGAGCATTGAGAAATCAAGAGAAGAGTGATAAAGTAGTTGAAAATGAGTACTATTATCTATAATAGGAGATGGTGTTCGATTAATTAAGTAAACTGCATATTGGATACTGATATATGTCTAATTTATATATATTTTAGTGTCTTTTTCTTATATGTTTAGTGTGTTTTATTAGGATTTATTATGTGTTTTGTTTTAATTTTATGTTTTTATGTTTCTTTGTGTTAATTTGAGCTTTAGTTGTGGTTTTGTAGGTATTTTGGTGGAGAAGAGGCCTTAGTAAGATGATGGAAGTAATTGGAAGAAAAGCTTGGAGTGCAGCCAGTTTCACAGCGTGCTTGTGAGATTTCTGAAGCCCTGTGAGAATAAATGGATGGACCCACTGCTTAAAGATTATTAATTATGTTTAATGGGCCACGTTTTATATCATTATGGAAGGTTTAAAAATAGGGTTTTAAGTGAGAAAAGGGGGGGACGGCTGGAGATATAAAAAGAAATGTGAAGAAAAGAAAAAGAGGATTTTTAGAGAGGTTTTTAGGGTTTTCCTAGTGGATTAAGGATTTGGAGAAGAAGAATACAATCTTGGATCTAAGAGTTTGGTTTTCTTTTCTTTATTTTATCTTTATTTTGGAACTATGTATTTCTTCTTGTCTTTTCTTTATTCCTCTATGGAGTAGTCCTTTTTGTTAGGGAAAACACGACCCCTTGATTTAGATGGATGCTATTTGATAATTATTGTGTTCTTCAATTTGAGATTTATGCCAAAGTTAGTATTTTCTTAATGCTTGGATGAGTTGATTGATTTAATTTCCTTGATTGTTTTCTGATAGAAGATTAGGGATTGAGAATTGATTTATTTGGTTCATGATCTTATAATTTTGGCATAACTATCTAGTTTAGGTGTTTTCTGATAGAAGCCTGGATTGGATTGTGGGGTTAATCTGTTTCCTGATAGGAGGATTATTAAACTAGGTTCTAATCTATGCGATTCATGCTCTAAGGGTCCTGATAGGAGTTGGAGATGAATTGAATATTTATTTCTGGATAGGATAAATTGGCTTAACTTAAAAGAACCTACCAATCTCAATTTGATATCTTGATTTAATTGTTTTGTGCATCCTAATAAGTCAAGGGAGAGTGTGGATCCTAACCTTTTGATTATTGAATTTTCTCAAAAGTTGTCTAAGTACGATTTTAATTTATTTTTGCTAAGTTTATTCGAATTGATCACTTAATTGCTTGCTCAAATAATAGTGATAATTTTAGTTAAAATTGGCCTCTAAACTTTGGTCCTTTGGGAGACGATATCGGGACTCCAAGTCCTATACTACTTGATCTACTAGTACACTTGCTAGTGTTTGCTAGGACGCGTCAAGTTTTTATCACCGCTGTCGGGGACCATAGATTTGGTTGAAAATTTTCTATTATTTGTTTGTTACTTTGAGATTTAATAATCATTTATTCGAGTTTGTTTCTTTTAGGCCTTTGATTGGTTTATGACCAGAGCTAGCGGTTGGCCACTGGTAGAGTTTGATCCGGAGCTTGAAAAAAGTTTTCACTTAAGGAGAATGTTAGCTAGACAAGTTACTATGGCTAATCCACCGAATGATCTTGTGGATGTGGAAGGTGGCAATGGTGATAGGAATCAAAGACCACAATGTACAATGCAAGACTATGTGATGGCTCAACTGAGTGGAGCACTACCATCCATAATTAGACCTGTCATTCCTGCTAATAATTTCGAGATTAAGCCTCAAATCATTCAAATGATTCAAAATGGGTATCAATTTGGAGGCTTGGATCATGAAGATCCTCATCAGCATATTGCCAACTTTCTTGAGTTGTGCGCTACTTTTAAGTACAATGGAGTTCCTGATGAGGCTGTTTGGTTGAGACTTTTTCCCTTTAGCTTAAGGGATAAAGCGAAACGTTGGCTTACTTCTTTGCCATCAGGTTCGATTAGAATATGGGATGATCTGTCAAAGAAGTTTCTTGGTAAGTATTTTCCACCCTCAAAAACAATGAAAATTTTAAACGAAATTTCTTCTTTTGTGCAGGGTGATACAGAATCTTTACATGAGGCATGGGAAAGATTCAAGGATCTTTTGAGAAGGTGCCCTCATCATCAAATTCCTTTATGGATGCAAGTACAAAATTTTTACAAAGGAATCAACATTCATGCAAGGAATATGATTGATGCTGCTGCTGGAGATTCTATAAATAGGAAGACACCTGAAGAATCCTTCGAGCTCATTGATGAGATGGTAGCTAATATGTTTTTTGTATCATAATGCAAGAGCTCAACCAAGGACAACAGCAAGGGTGTATAATGTGGATGCTATGACATCATTGGCAGCTCAAGTGGAGGCATTAAATAAGAAGATTGAAGGGATGCAAATTCAGACTTCTCCAACGGTTACAATAGCTTGCGATTTTTGTGGTGTAGGTCACCTTGTGAGAATCTTACTTCAAGATCATTCCACACATCAATGACATTATTAAGCCAAAAGATGCTTCTATGAATCGATGGTGACATTGAGTGATAAATCCAAGACTCTATATTATATGTAGATAAATAGTATTTTGCACCTCATTTTTTCATTTTACTCTTATATATATATATATCCAAATTCTAACAGTTAAACCTTTCCTTGTTATAGCTTTTCTATTCATAATTTCTGCGGTATAAAAAATACTAAAAAAAATAGAAAGAAATGAAAATATCCCTATCGTTCTATGATATAGGAATGAGAGAAAAATCTCCCGATCAAATCCTTGCTTTTGGTTTTTTTACTTAGGCGACAATGGGCAAAATTTCTCGAACCCTTATTATTTTAATTAGGCTTAAGTCTGACGAGAATAATATTCTACCACTAGCAATTCATTTATTTTCAAGCTAGCTCATTTACTATATATTATTTGATTGACTCCAATTGTATAGAAAATACTTTAGGAAGGTATGCAAGGGCATCCGGTATTATTGAATAAAGCGCCGACTCTGCATATATTAGGCATACAAGTATTCCAACTCATTTTAGTAGAAGGCCGTGCTATTTGTTTACATCCATTAGTTTGCAAGGGATTCATTCACCCTTATACATATACCCTTATATGTATATATATTAAAACATCCTCATACTTTTTTTTAAAAAACTAATTACACGAGTTATTATTAATTTCTATATTTTTTTATGATTTTTTTAGTTTTATTCTTATGCTTCCATTGATTATAGATTTTTTGTTGAAAAAAGTAAAGCATGCATATGAAAACTCAACTATTAATAATTGAATTTCAATATTTTTTTTGAGAATTTATTAATCATTGAGAAATTATTCACTACTTATTATTAATATCAAATAAAATATTCTAATTTTATTTAAAATTTTTAAATAAATATATATAATAATTAATATTATTATATTATAATTTTATTATAATAAATAATAAATTTAATATTTTTAAAATTTGCATTACTTTGGAGATATATATAAGAGTTTTAATAAATAATACAAAATGTAATTAATGAGATAAAGAATAGCAATCTTTTCTATCATAATTGTAAACATAATAATCAAATAAAAAAATAGATCAAATGAAATATAAAAAAATATAAAAAATATGATATATTACTTATACATTAGTTGAATAATAATATAATAATTGAACAATAATATTATGATTTTAAAGCTAAATGTTATTGTGGAAAAAAAATAATAATAGCATATTAGTTATATTTATATATATATATAACTGCTAGTTATTATTAATATTAAATATGGTATTATAATTTTATTAAAAATTTTTAAATAAATATAAATTAATATCAAATATATTATTTTAATTTTATTTTAAATAAATATCAAATAAATATCTACTATATTATATAATAAATAATAAATTTAATTTTAAATATTAAAAAATTAGAATAGATAAAAATAACATGACATAATATTATATCAACGTTAAATATTTTAATATAATATATAAATTTGGTGGATAACCTTTAATTATAATTATATAATAATTTATAAATATTTTACGCAGTTGTGAACACAATAAGATAAATTAAGATTTTTATGCAGACATACAAATTTAAAGGACTATCTTAAGCTTTATTCACCACATCACCGTCTCACAAATCAAAATTGGTCAAATAGACGCAAGTTTTTTTTTAATAATTTATTTTAATTAATATATTTTTCTAAAAGTCGTGTGATTATTTAACTCAGCTGAATAAGCACTGATAATAAAAGTTAGCACGAGTTCAAGCACAGCCAAATATAACTCAACAAAATTAGTGCATATGGTTGTTGACCTAAACCATTATTAACAATCGTACCATATATAAATATATCTATTGTTCGAAATTCTTTATTTTTTTTTCAATTAATTATTTAGATTAAGCATCAAATCAACATTGATTATGTAAGTGACTATAATATCTAAACAAAAGCTAATTTTTTTGAAAGTTGAATAATAAAATAAAATATTGTTTAAATATCGTATAACTATTTACATATATATTTTATTTGTTGTTTTTAAGAATTTTAGTATTTTGTTTATTTTTATATTTACATAATATAGTATATATTTTACATATAAATACTTTATAAAATAAAACAATTATATTTAGAAAATATATAATGTATCTAAGAACATTGGGTAAAGGGGAGCCTTGGCGCAACGATAAGTGTTGTCGTCGTGTGATATGAGGTTACGACTTCGAATCGTGAAAACGACATTTTGTAATTAATTATAAAAAAAGACTGCATACAAAAGCCTATTCGTACACCGGACTACTCTTTTTTTATCTAAAAATATTGGGTTTAAATTGAGTAATAAACTTGACTTAGGTTCAAATTATAAAACTTTTTTATTCTATTCATCATATAGAGTGGGTATTAGTCCCCCTATTAGAATTATATTAAATATTGGAGGTGACAAAATTAAGTTTGTATATATATATATATTTTAAATATTATATTATATTAAAAAGAAAAAATTGATTTAAGAAAAAAAATATAATTATCATTAAATTATATCACGGCGTGTAAATTAAATTTATTTTAATAAACTTAATTTTGTTAAATTTCTCTAAAAGATAATTTTGTTGAGATTTGAACTCAATTTTCCAATTTTATAAGAACCATTTGAAATAGGTTCAACAAACCTCAAAGTAAAATTATGGTCAAAAGACTAAAGTTTCAAACATCACTTTCACTTTTTCCACTCAAATGGTAAAGAATAGCTGCTGTTGGATTATTTTTTAGTAAATACTATATTTAATTTATTATTATTGTATATAATATAAGTTACAATTCTTCATCTTGTTGATTATATGCAAAGAAATAAATCAAATTTATAGTTTAAAAAATAAAGTTTTATTTGAAAATAAAGTATTACCGAAATAGAAATATATATTAAAGTCATGTGCAAGGCTCATGGATAGTTCACAGTGTACAGCTCACTTTTCACTTTCACTTTCTGCTCCTACAACGCCTAATATACTCCAACAAATCCCACCATCACCTCTCTCTTTCTGCCCCTCAGGTTCACCACCACCACTCCACCGCCGCTTCCGCCCCCAGATCCTCCACACAATGTCATAACAACTCATACCTCCTTCTCCCAAAAAACAAATATGGGAACTTGTACTTCAAAACCTCCCAAACCCAACCCTTACGCTCCACAAAACCAGCCTGTAAATGATGACCTGTACAATCCTATCCAGACTCCGAAATCTCCATTCAAACCTCTACCAAATCCTAAACAGTCACCTTTCTTCCCATTCTATACTCCCAGCCCTGCTTATTTGTTCAAGAAATCACCTTCTACTGAATCTACAGCTGCTAACTCTACTCCGACACCGATGCGGCTCTTTAAAAAGCCATTCCCTCCGCCTTCCCCCGCCAAGCACATTAGAGCTGTCCTCCGTAGGAGGGAACAAGGGAAGAAGAAGAAGAAGACAGCAATTCCCGAGGAAGGGGAAGGTGATAGTGAAGATGCGGCTACTTTAGAGTTGGATAAGAGGTTTGGGTTTTCTAAGGAGTTCGCGAGTAGGTTAGAGGTAGGGGAAGAGGTGGGTCGAGGGCATTTTGGGTATACTTGTTCTGCTAAGTTCAAGAAAGGTGATCGTAAAGGTCAACAAGTTGCTGTTAAAGTCATACCCAAATCCAAGGTTCTTTTGCAAATGTTTTATTTATTTATTATGCACTCAATTTGATATTGAAGATTTACATTTTCATTTTTATGATTTATTTTGTTTGATTTCCATTTTTATGTTATATATGCTGTTTTTCGATTTTTTTATGTGTTCTTTTTGTTGAATTTTTAATTTTTGTAGAAAGGTGTGAACTTTTAGTCTGAACGGATATGAAGAAGCTTAGAAGGCATAACAAATTAAATTCCCAGAAGTTGCTAGTTGGAATCCTTCTAAAGGTGGAATATTAGGATTAATTTTAGACAAGTAAGCGGCAGGCTAAAGGTCGGTGCTTTAAGTGTGATAGACACCAAATCACCATTTTGTTTGTTTATTAGTTATTTTTGGGTCAATGGCGAAATTGAAGGCCCACCTCACTTCCCTTTGGATAGCTTGGTACTGTGCTTTGGATGCCTTGTTGGGTTTATTTTAGGTTTAAATCCCAGTTTTGAACCAGAATGCTGTAGTATGCATGAGCAATCTTTATGTGTGCCAGCTAATAAAAGTGTTTAGTGTCAAAAGGAGTGGGAACTATTGCTTTATTTTTCTAAAGGCTTGTTCTAACTACGTTCTGTCGATACCCAACATCTGGCAGTTGCTACTTTAGGAAGAGGGAAGGAGTATTCTGATGGCTGAGTGGATCTGATTTTTAAAATAGATAAATCTTCCACTTGGGTCCTTCCACGGGCCTGTAATATTACTGATTACTTGGCCAATCAATAAACTTACGTCCACCACTAGGTTTTGTTTACACTCAAATTGGAAGGGGAGAGGACCATGGCTGGGCCATTTCACAATTATCTGTGTTAAGGGCACCATTGAGCTTATAATTCTTTATGACTTAATCAGGCAGTCAATCTGTCAGATGATGAATGTGTAATACTTCCTGGATTTGTTTCAAAAGTCAACCTCTTTTTTTATCAAGATTTTAAAACCTGCGTTCTTCTTTTCCTGCAAACATAAGGAAATGAAACCATTTTTGCCCATTATGACTATCACTTAGGTAATTGCTTTTAAACTGATATTGAAATAGCTTGTTGGAAATATTTTTATTACTAGCTTCAGGATATGCTTATGTAGAAGCAGTGTTTTGCTGCGACAAATGCTTTCTGATAGTCTTTTTTAGTTATGTCTTAATTTACAGTTAAAATTAAACTATAAAAATATTCTTAAGTGTGTGCTTAAGCAGTGGAATTATTTTATATTTTTATACAACGCGAGCAGCTGGTTGGCCTTCTCTAAGCCAGTTAACTGAGAATTCTAAGTCAACATGGTGCCTTAAAAGCCATCTCATTCCTTTGGTACAAGCTTCACTTTTGCTAGTGCTCTATTCTCTTATTATGAGTGTTTTTCTCGTAGAATATTATGTCGAAACTACTACAGTTTTATCTGTTTGTCTTGAGTTTCTAAAATGTTAATAACTCTTTTTTTTCCTTTTTGCCTAATTTATTGGTAATTTGCAAATTTGAAATTCTAATTTGACATGGTGGAAATACTTTACATTTTTCTTTCCTTTTACCTTCTTATGGCATTTTATTTTATGTTTGCCAGATGACAACAGCTATTGCAGTTGAGGATGTGAGAAGGGAGGTGAAAATATTAAGAGCCTTGGCAGGACATGGCAATCTTGTGCAGTTCCACAATGCATTTGAAGACTTGGATAATGTCTATATAGTTATGGAGTAAGATTGGAAACAGAAGATATGCATCACGCTTAAATGCTTAGTATTAATTAATTAAGTTGAATTCTATCTCGTGGATGATTTAGGACAGGATCATTAACATTTTTCCTGTTTGATTCTCAAGCATTGCCTCAGTGTTGTTAAAGGTGCGAGGCTGCGCCTTGGATACACCCAGGCAAGGCGCCTACTGCCCAGGCATGCTTAGGCTCTCCGTTGTTCAAACAGATACTTTGTCTAGATTTTAAAAATTAAATATTCCTAATAGAGACCTAATGAAAAAAGAAACTTTTGAACTTTCCTTATCCATTGAAAGTTGAAATCTAATACAAAAAGGATACATCCCTCATTCACTACAAATAAAATTCACATAAAAAAGAAATTCAAGACTCAAGAATGATTTTTTTCCTAATAGATATTTTGGCCCATATTTTAAAAAATTGAATGTTCATAATAGAAATCTAATGAGAATAGGAATTTTTTTGAATTTCCATTATTTATTGGAAGTCAAAATCTAGTGCGAAAAAGGTGACTTTACTTTTTCACTACAAAAACTCATATAGATGTAATTACACACACATTTATATTATCATTCAGCTAGGAAATATATATATATATTTTTCTAATGGACATGCGCCTAGTTTTCACCTGGCGCGCGGCTAGCATTGCTCACCGCTGGCTTTAGGACGCTTTGCACCTTAGTTTGCCTTGGGTCTTTAACAACACTGCATATGTGTTATTAAAAAATAGGGATGTGTTTTCTTAAGTTTTGTTCATATGGTAAATTTAATGCAAATGATCGATTATTTGCTATTAAGATTAATGAGATATTTACCAATATGAGTTAACACAAGTGCTAAGGGGCTTGTTGCTCCTTAAGCAAGGTCTCAGGTTCGAGCCTTGTGAATGAAAAAAACTCTGTTGGGAGAGTCGCCTCCTTCGGTATCCGATAGTGCTCGAATCCAGATTAGTCGGACAATGTCTTGGATACCGAATGGGTGACCAAAAAAGATTAATGAGATATTTGACTGCATGAAAGTTAATCATTTGTCATGGACATTTCAGGTTATGTGAAGGAGGAGAGCTCCTAGATAGAATACTTTCAAGGTGATTCATTTCGTAGTGGCTGTATTAAAAATTTTGAATTGCTCAGTTTTCTGTATACCTCATTGTAGATTCTGATTAATCTTTTTCTTTTCCACTCTTTTAGAGGTGGGAAATACTCGGAAGATGATGCAAAGGCTGTCTTGGTGCAAATACTACAAGTTGTTGCCTTTTGTCATCTACAAGGGGTGGTCCATCGAGATCTTAAACCAGAGGTGAAACTTATTTCTATTACTTTCTTTTCTTTACTGAGAGAAAGCCGATATTACATTTACCCAAAAAAAGGATAGAAACTAAAAAGAAAAAAAACTTGTTGGTAGCCTTGATGAGTTCATTGAACAACTTGAGATTTCTGTGCACCAGGAGTTGTGTAGGGAAAACCCGGAAATAATGTGGAATAGTGCTACTCTACTTCGTATATAGATAAGACTGACTTGAAGTTAATTCTGTAACTGTGCCTTTTACTATATGCCCAGTTGTTGAGTGAAGCATTAAATCAAATTTGTCAACATTCAGCTATTTTAAATTGGGCTAGTTTTAGGTTTCCCCTGTACTCCTTAATTGTACATAATAGGTACTTATTTAATGTAATTTCACTTGCTGATGTCATCTTGACTGAAGTTAATGCTACTAAACAAATGCTGTGTGCTTGCCTGTCTGTGCGCAGCTTAATCAATTCCTTGGAGCTTGGGGTGCTAAGAATTCTATTTGAGATTCGAGAACATACATAAAAATTGAAGAAATATGAATAGATAATTTGAAGTTTTATTTTGATTCAATTTGCTTAATAATTCATAAAAAGGGTGCAAATCTTAGCTGTTTGATTCCTTGATCTTTTAGCTTTTGATCTGCTTGAAGGCATCATTGCTTGCTAATTTGAAACTATTTGTTTTAACTTTTTTCCTAGGTCGCCAGAACTGGACTGGCCAGTTGGGCTGGATTAACCAGGAACCAGTTCAGCCACCTGTCCAATCTGGCTATTATACCCCTTTTTTTCCCCAATCTTGTAGAGCCAGCTGGGTAACAGTGAACCAGGAAACCTGGTCCTGGATCAAATAAGCAGCTGGGTTGCAAAAGGATGATATGATGGGTCCATCTTATAAAAAAGGCTCAATTGTGAATTTGGCATGCTGAAGGAATTGAACCTAACAGCATGTATTCTGACTTAAAATCTTCAACCACTTGACAAATTTTGTGGATGTGTTGCTCTATTTCCAAACTAGTGTTTTAAACTCAATTAAAATTTCAGCAGGTTTCTTTTTTCTATGCATAAAAAATATATTTTATTAAGTTATCATTTGTTGAAACAAGAGTAATTTAGTTATAATTTCTAATGGGAGACAAAATTTTATGATAAAATTTATTTAAACTATTGTTTCAATTATATATTTATTATTTTGATTTAAAATCTAATAAAATTTTAAATTTGTTACCTACAAGAATTTAGAGGATTGATACGCAACTGAAGTAATTTTATTATTGCACATAAATCTAAGCAAGTGTAGTTAGTTTTGATATATTTTTAACTGACTACTGATTTCTGTTATGTTTTAAATATTTATCCTTGTTCCATCCAGATGAGCTTTCAACCTATGACCATTTTGCCTTTGTATTTTGAAGACCAGTTTGGGTTTGAAAACCTTGTCTTTCTCTGCAACAATCAGTTTCACTGCTGGTTTATTAAGTAAAATTGAAAATTAACTGCTAAAATTATGAGTGTATGATAGGACAAAATGAACTTCAATCACTTGAATTTGAAAGTATATTAATTCTTTCAATCTGGTCTACCTGAAATTGTCAGGAATAGCAAGCAAAAGAACAAAGACATATAATAATTAGATAGAGAAACCAATAGTTCAAAGACATTTCTCTGATATCATTTGGGTTGCTTGAATATTTGTAATTAAACACTGTGATGGGCCAAGAATACTTGCGTCTGGCTTTTATATTTTATGCTGTCTTTATAATTCTTTTTTATGTTGTAATCACATTTTATAATTCTTTTTTATGTTGTAATCACATTGTCCTTTTGCTTGATCAGAACTTTCTGTATGCTTCTAAGGACGAGAACTCTCAGCTGAAAGCCATAGACTTTGGCTTATCAGATTTTGTCAGACCAGGTTTGTCCTTTTTGGCAATGTCTAATGGAGTTGCTGCTTGTTCTGAATGATGTGCTCCTTGACCTTGTGATCTTGGGTGGGTTTTTGACACCTGGGGTGGTTTACAGATGAAAGACTTAATGACATTGTGGGCAGTGCTTACTATGTGGCACCTGAAGTCCTCCATAGATCGTATAGCACAGAAGCTGATGTTTGGAGCATAGGTGTAATAGCATATATACTATTATGCGGCAGTCGTCCATTTTGGGCTAGGACCGAGTCTGGAATTTTTCGGGCAGTCTTGAAAGCAGATCCAAGTTTTGATGAAGCACCTTGGCCTTCTTTATCTGTGGAAGCAAAAGACTTTGTTAAACGTCTATTAAACAAGGACCCCAGGAAGCGAATGACGGCAGCTCAAGCCTTAAGTGAGTGCTTGATTTTCTCTTTTTCTTTGTATAAATGTCATTATAGTGAATCACCATTATATAATCTTCTATTTGCAGGTCATCCATGGATCTGGAATAATAATAATGTAAAAGTGCCTCTTGATATTTTAATTTTCAAACTCATGAAGGCATACATGCGCTCATCATCTCTGCGTAAGGCTGCTTTAAGGGTGTGTACACATTTGTGAAAAAAAAGGGAAAAAATCTGTTTTTTTTTTTTGCATGTTAACACAAGTACGTTTTATAATTTTTACCTTTTTGATACTCTGGGTTTTCTGTTTTCTCCATTAGAAATATTTTAAATTTACCTCATTTGTATCTTCTTTTTTAATTGATATGAGGCTTCTGTTTTTAAACTAACAATGGAAGGCTATCTGACGATCCAGTTTCCTAACTATTATAAGCATTAAACTTTGTCGCATTTTTTAGTGAATCTATCTTTTTTTTGGGTTTATCTTGCAGGCATTGTCTAAAACATTGACTGTAGATGAACTCTATTATCTGAAGGAACAGTTTGCATTATTAGAGCCAAACAAGAATGGTAGCATAAAATTGGAAAACTTTAGAATGGTTGGTATCTCCTCCCCATCAGGCCCTCAATTATGTACACACCTGCGCACATGTATATTCGAGATAGCTTGCCTGGATAATCAGAAGTGTCTTGTCATTATTTTGTTTGGTGCAGGCCTTAATGAAAAATGCAACCGATGCTATGAAGGATTCTTGCATCCCTGATTTTCTCTCCTCAGTATGTATTGATTTGCCAAATATATGTGGTGTTATATATTTTGTATGGGTATCAGCTTCTAGATAATATTACCTCTTAATTTTCATTCATGACAGCTAAATGCACTTCAATACAGAAGAATGGATTTTGAAGAATTTTGTGCAGCTGCCTTGAGTGTCCATCAGCTGGAAGCACTTGATAGGTGGGAACAACATGCCCGTTGTGCATATGAGCTTTTTGACAAAGATGGAAACAGAGCTATCGTTATTGAGGAGCTTGCTTCAGTAAGTTAGAACAAACTCACTCGTTACAGATTTTCCAAAAATTCACGACATTTTGTTGCCCTACTGCATGCTTTAGAGCACAAAACCAAAGCTTCAACAGTAGTGTATTACTTAAATCATTATTTCATGGCTTTGAAAAATGTGATGGGAGTCTAATGGCTGATTAGAAAAAGGAGAAGATTGAGAGATCAACTTGTGGAAGTTTGGCAATTCATTTTTTTTTTCCATTGCTGACATCGATATTGCCATTCATGCCATAATACATCTGCAATGTTTGGGACTGCCCATGTCCACTTACAATACCATGTTGGGATTGGCAGCTTTTCTTAGAAATATATCCGTCCATATATTGATTTTCTGACAAATTCATACAAATTAGGCTTATGACTGTTTGAAATTTAACATTTCAGGAACTTGGACTTGGTCCCTCTATCCCAGTTCATGCTGTTCTCAATGACTGGATAAGACATACTGATGGGAAACTCAGTTTCCATGGGTTTGTCAAATTGTTGCATGGTATGTCAAGCCGTACTGTTGCAAAAGTGCAATGAAGATTAGACGTGTGCTTTTAGTTGTTGGAAGCCTCAAGTTTTGCTATGCTTTTTAGCCAAAAAAAATGCGATGAGTGAAATATATTAGGTTAGATGCGCAGCAATTATTGATGTATCATTAAAAAGTTCGAAGCTTTGTAATCAGTAGCTTCTACCTTGCCCTCAGAGTGCAGATAAAAAGGCTTTCAGTCATGCTGATTCTTCAAGGAGCAGGAATCGATTATGAGCTAACACAAGGCAGGCCTAGCCGTTTGCGATTGGTTCATATTTTTTAAATGTAAAAGGATCATTCATCATCAGGGTTGTATTGTAAAAATACACACATAGTGTTGGCCTAAACGGGCAACAAGATATTTTTCTTGTTAACAGTATTTGATGCTTTATACATATATTTCCATTGCTTTCCTCTCCGATTTTATGTTTGTTTTGGCCTTTAAAGTGAAACCAAGTGTTCTGTAAAGTAACAGAAGAATAATTTATTTGGTGGTAGGGGTGGTGGTGTGCGTGAGCTCCAGGTAAGAAGCGGGAGGTGATGGATGATTCCTGACAAAGTAGTGGTGGTGCACTCCCACGTTAGCAATTTTATTTTCCATAAAAAAGCAAGCTCTTCACTGTCAGGTTCCGCAACAATTCATGGATCATGCAGCTAGACTTTTGTGGTAAAATCTAATAATTCAAGTATATATATATATCATATTTATTATATTTCAGACCAAATAATAAATAAATCATTCAATAATTTACACTACAAACATGTACAACATAATATAAGTAATCCATTTCTCCTTTTATTTAATTTGCATATATATATATATATAATCTCTAATCTCAAATTTATAATTTATACATAAATCAGAGGAAATGACGTGAGAAGTATTCAGGAACTAGCTTTGCCTCAAGTATTTTGGCATTTTATTCTGTTTTGAACTTGCAAGTTGCCATAGGAATTGAGGAGGCAAATTTACATAATTAAGTTGTAGAGTGTCTTGCCACTAAATTATCCATTGGGTACCAATTTTATATAAGCTTAGGAAAAACACTTAGTTTTAGATATTTTTGAAAATTTGTCTTAACTTTTTATAAAAAGTATATATATTTTTATTATTTTTAAAATAAAATTTATTTATTTTTGTGAGCAGTTTTTAAAATATAAGTTGTAAAACCTAATAGATTTATATTATTTACTGGAGTAATAATTAAAGAATATAGTATTTTTGACACGGTTAATTAAACGTTGGCATAGCATGAGTTAGTAAAATTGGAGCATTTATTATAAGAAAGTTTTCTTTTAAATGTTGAATAGGATAATTTTGAAAATAAAATTAATAATCCATTATAACTTTTCTATAATCACTATCCAAGTTCTCCTGCCATGGCTTAGTAATTATTATGGGGATATTCATTATCCTAAGACTAATTATATCATGCTTTACTACAGTGGTGAAATTAAAATATTTAATAGCATCATCAAGTAATCATAACCATTTTAATTAAGATTTTTTTTTCATTTTATTCTTAGTTTTTCATGTTGGGATCAATTTTTTTTTTAATCTTTTAAGATATTAAAATAATAAAAATAAATATAATTTAATATTTGCATATAAAAATAATTTTATATTCAATGGCAAATAAATTATTTTTACTCCAAGTATATAAATAAATGACTTCAATTTTTAATTATTCTTTTATTGCAAATGCAGTTCATACATATATTGGTTAGATTTCAGACCAAATAAATAAACATTCAATTATATATATAGTTCACAGAATCATTCATATTTTACTAAAAAGATTTATACAAATTATAAACTGAAATAAGAAGCTTAAACTATTTCACTGTATACAAATTTAATTAATTTACTGATAATGCTATTTCCCTATCACCTTTTGTTTTTTGTCCACCGGCCATTTCTACCTCCGATTATCACCGCTATTTCTACCTCCGGTTGCCACCGCCATTGTGGCCATAAGTTGGCGGCACATCATTGTGATGCGTAGGAGACGATTAGTGTCTAGGGTTGTTGATTTTATTTTCGTTTAATTTTTCATGTGCCCTATTCTTATTCTCTCCTGCAAAAACAAGGAGAATTCACGTTGTATTAATTAGTGGATATGTATTAAATAAATTGATTTTTTTTAATTTTTTTTTCCAGAGGGATCGGATTGGAGTTGTACTCTATAGTATAATTATACAGTTAATTTCAGTTTGATATATAAATTCATTTACAGATGAACTTTAATTTATTATTGAAATTCATCTACAAATAAAATAAAATTTTATTCTTTGCATTTAAATTAATATTATGTAAAGAAAAAACATTTTTAGAGTTGGAGGACAAGGGCCATATATTTTTGAGAATTCACTTTCTCAATCCAAACATTATGGCACTTTTTAAAAAAAAAATTATCACAAAACGCTTCATAGTTTTTAGAAAATTTTAAAAATATCTATATATAATTTTAAAACTTAACTGAAAATATATATAAAAACTTTTAGAATATTGAGATATATACTAAATATATATTATTGAAAATGGGTATTGTTAAAATTAAAAGTTAAAAATAAATTTTTTAAAAAATATTTTTATTTTTAAGATATTTTCTTACAAAACCCAAAATATTAAATCAGTGAAAAAATGGGCAGCCCATTAGCCTTTTGTAGTAACAAAAGAAAAGGAAATAAAATCAAAGTTTCCTGAAAAAAATGATAAAAAAAAAAATTCCAAGCTGGTAACTTCACGTATTTAATTGCTTAAAATAAAAACTCACTAGGATTCAGAAATTTTCTTTGATCAGCCAAGACTGCTTCCGATCCAAAAAATGGAAGTAAAAGCATTAATATTAGCAAGACAACAATACTTGAATCTCTGCCTCCTATTTTTCTTTTCCTTTAATATATATATATATTTCTAATCTTATATTAAATATTCCTGTGGTATATGTAGACAGGTAAAGAAAGCAATTTCTGGGCAATGGAGCAGAAACATTAACTGTAGTTTCCTAAACAATTAGTAAGATCATTGGAAAATTCTATAATTACTCGGAAAGATCATACTTGTTGAGAGGAAAATATTTGAAAATTTTACTGGAAATTGGGCAATCTTATGCTCTAAGAGACAGCCCTACTACTGTATTAAGTTTTTTGAAAATTGGATGTATTGGATATTTTGGCAAATCAAGACAAAACAAAGATTACCTTCCATGTAAATAACTATCTAGTTCTATTCATAAGCCACATATTATTTGAGATTTAATTTGATTTCATAATTTATATAAAACCAGTTGTGTTAATTTCTAAACTTATATTTACCAATTTAAAAATAATTACCAGCCAAAATTTCTTTGATTCACAGTTTAACTAACTCCAAAATTTCTTTATTCGTGCCAAAGTAAATTCTATTTTGGAAATAAAGAACTGTTTTTCTTTATTATTATTATTATTATTATTACTATTAGCTTGTTAATCATAAGATTTCTCTGCAGATATTTAATTCTAAATAAAATATATGATAATTACCCATTATTAGGTGATTATCAAAATTCATTTCAAGTCTATCAAATACTATAGAAATATATTATTTTGTTTATATTAATTAATTGCCAGTACAGTTAATTAATAACTAATGGATTCCAGTCTATACACTCGTCGTAGGCAATATTTGAATTCAACCCGTCAACAAGCATATTTGAATTCAGCCCGTTCATTCTAACATCTCCAACTTCCACAAGACAACACGCATCTCATGTATGATTCAACTTGTATGCATTTCATGAAGTTGCATATAATAACCTGATTTTAGAAATGTTCTAAAATATAATATAAAATACTGAATATTTATATAATTATTTATTAATATTATAAAAAATAAAAATAAAATAATTAAATAATTAAATATGTAATAATAATAATAATAATAATAATAATAAAGAAATTTGAGGGGGGGTTTGTTTCAGAAAAAAAATGTTTGAAAAAAGGGAATGGGGGGAGAATTAAAATTAAAAGTTGATGTGAAAATTTTAAAATATAATAATATATAATTTAAAAAAAAAAGACAGAAAAAAAATATATTTAATATATTAATATTTGGGTGGGAGAAGGTGCTGGGAAAAAAAAAGAAAGGAAAGAAAGAAAGGAAGAGAGAGGGAGAGAGAGAGAAAATAAATAATATATGATTTTTCTATTGTAACTTTGTCACTGAACTTTCCATTGGTGCTCTACTAATTACATTTGAAAGTTAATATACAGACAAAGCTAACAACATTAGAATCACTCTGATTAGATATGAACGGCACTGAACGTGCAACAATGAATTTTGATAATCTCCAGTGACCAAAATTTAAATGGTCATATTTCCCTTGTTTGAACTCGGATTCAAATGATTAAAGATATGTTTGATTTTTTTCTCTTTATAAGATTTCATTTGAGTACACTTGGTCCATGAATGTATTGTTGTAGCAAAAGAAAAATCCCAACAAATGCAAAAAAAAAAATTCTGCGAGATTTCAGTAACTATCTAGTAAATTAGTTAACACTTCCAGCATATTTGAACTCCTGATTTCATTATCTTTCCAACAACGCTAAGTATGTTTTATTTGGATACCGAAAACATTTTGAATGGTAATGTGAGCAATAACTGACAAAATTCCAACTGCGGCTCTGACAAACTAACTTCGGCAACTTCGTCTTGATGCTTTGATATGTTTAATGATCTTGGTTTGATTGGATTTTGCATTGTTAAGCTTGGGATCCTTGAATTTTAATTTGGAATTAGACTTTCGAGATTATTTAAATTTGAAGTTAAAAGTGTAATCATTTTCGTTTTTGTTGTAAGTTATATTTCAAATTAGTGCAGTAGTTAAAAATAAAAATGTCAAAGTTATTGTCATTATAAATTTTAAGTTTATTGTATAATTACTTTTATTATAAATAAAAGTAATTAAATGTGTTATTTAATTTAATTAAAGGATATCTTTTGAAATTTAAACAATTATTTTACAATGAAAATTAATTTTATGATACTAATATTTAATTTAATAACATTAATATTATTGTTAGGAAATATAATGGAGGACTAGATGGGGCAATTAGCTTATATTGACTAGTATGAGTTATTTAGAAATATTTTTTTTATTTTATTTAAGTGGAAATGTCCTAATTAAAATTCAACACATATAGCTACTTAGACAGTTATTAGCATAATTATACATAATTTGCTATTGAAACAGTTACTAACATAATTATACATATTAATTTGCTAATTTAATATCACATTAGTGATATATAAATCTAATTTCCTAAATTGAGATAGCTATCTTATTTTGAGCAAGATTTTTCTCTGTTATTACTAGGGGTATGCAAATTTATCGAACCTGATCAAACGAAGTGTATTTTGATCCGGTTTGGTCAATTTATATTGTATATACAGATGAAATTAGATTTATATTTTTAAAAAATTTTAGGTTCGGTCTGTTGGTCGGATTGGGATAATTTTTATTTTAACCCGAATCCGACCGACTTTATATATTTATATATAAATATATATGTATTTATTTTATTTTATTAATTAACCCGACTAAATCCAAATCGACCCAACCTGACTCTTAAGTATTTATATATAAATATAAGTATTTTTATTTTATTTTACCACTTAATCTAATCAAAACCAACTCGATATGATCCGACAATATTAAAATAAACTCGAGTATAAATGTCTAATATTAAATATTAACCCGTTTGAAACTAACCAATCCGACAAAATTCAAAATTAATTCGGTTCAGTAGAAATTTTTAAAAAATCGGGCAGGATCAGTTTGAAATTTTTACTCTTTGATTGGGTTTGGTTAGCTTAAAAAATTACTCCAACCTGATCAAACCCGAACCGTGTACACCCCTCATTATTATATAGATAATTTACTTAAAAATAATCTTATTTAGGTTTACATGCCACCTCATCAGTTTCCAATACATTTCAACCTTTTTATATACTTTATCACAAAAAAAATCAAAAAGTAATAATAATATACACATTTTGTACAATATTTCACTACAAGAAATACGCACTTTACTGATAAAAATTACTGATAGATTATAATCTATTGATAATTACTGATAGATTATCTATAAAATTTTAAGAAAAAAAAATAAATTCATTGAAAATTTAGTAGCATAGAATTGACAGAAAAGTAATACTAGTCGATAAAAATGTCAAGAAAACATTAACATCAAAATTCATCTATGAAATTTATCGTCAAATACTAAGATTGATCAGTAAAAAAGGCGTGTGTATCACAAATTATTAAGAGAATAAATTTTATATCGATAACCTTATATGTCAAACATCTTGTCTACTGATAGATATATGTATATGTCGGTAGCTATCAAAGTGAAAATTTTAAGCGGTAATTTTAGTATCACATGGTACAAACAGAAAATCATTTTCGTCGGTAACTATTGGATTGAAAAGTTTAGATGGTAATTTTAGTACATAATTTATTAAGAGAAATATAGTTCTCTGGTTAAATGTTTAGACTATTAAATTCATGAGATATTTAAACCACCATGTTTTACTGACAAAAAATATATTCTCTCAATAAATAGAAGATAAACTAAGAGAAATGCTATTATGTCAATAATTATTTAGAATATTAAATTTAGGCAGACTTTTGAGTACTACAAATTTTCCAACAGAACTATATATCTATCGGTAATATTTTAAAATACAAAATTCAAGCGGCAATATGAGTGCTAAAAATTATCGATATATAATTATTTTTCTTACTAAAATGAAAATCCTAATATGAAAAATCATTTTGTTTAATGATAGTATTATAAATTTATTGGTAATTTTACTCGTACTTACCGAGAGATTAAGTAGCCCTCGATAAGTCTAATCTAAGTATAAATTGTTCCTTTCTTCTTCCCCATGCCCCCACCAATTCTCTCTCTCTCTCTTACTCTCTCTACTTTGGCGTGCCCATCTTCAGCGACCAAGATTTAATTTTTCGGCATACCCATTTCTCTTCTCCAAGGTTTTATTTTTTTTCTCTCTCTTTTACTTTCTCTTTTTTTCTCTCTCTCTTTTTATTTTTTTTTCTTTATATTTTTTCTTTTCGATTATTGTAGAATATTGTTGGGGTTTTCTGCTTTTCAACTTGTATGGGTAAATTTTTTTGTTAATTTTGGCAAATTTTTGGTTAACTTGGATAATTTTTGTGATATCGAATTGATATTGGCTATGTATTTGTAATTTTTTTATTATTTTGAATTGATGATGGGTTTGTAATTTTTGTGAATTTCTGTTTAATTTCTAGATTTTTTTTTGTGATGTTGAATTGATATTGGGTTTGTATTTGTGTAAATTTCTATAAATGTGAGTCTTTATATTTCTGTAAATATTTATGTATTTGTGTAAATATTTGTAAATGTATGTCTGTAAATTTCTGTATATTTTGAATTTCTAAGTTATTTGTGAATTTGTGTTTTTAATGTTGTTGTGAATTAAAAATTATATATGCAAATTAAAAATTTATGAATTCTTAATTATTTACTGAGTATTTAGAAAAATTGTGTATTTTAAGGTAATATATTTTATGGTAATTTTTGTCCAAATAGTAATTATTTATAATTGTGAACCTCGGTTTTCCGCCCGAAAAGGATCCGGGCGAAAGTTCACTCGTTGTCGGGAGTCGCCACTCAGTTTATTTTGTTCGAAGGGAAAAACTAAGAAAACTCTTGTTTGACTCCAATAATGCATCCAATTGTAAAGGCTTCTAGTCTGCGAACCCAAGGAGGATTCGGGGACTATGTCATGCTTTTGATTAACTTGCAAAAATGGAACAAATTTAAAGACAAAAAGATTGTTGGTAGTTTGTGGACTTGCTATTTGGGGTGAATCCCAAACATGCCTACATACTCCCGTTTGAATAGGAGATCAAAGCCCATGTAGTTCCGAAAAGCCTATTTAAAGGCGATGAAAATTATGCTTCATGCATGTGTGTGTGTATGCTTCGTGCATTGTCGGGCTTCATGCCAAAGATGTAAGATTTAGGTACTTTGTACCAAAAGAGTGGAATTTAGGCTTCATGCCAAAGGTTGATTTTAATTGAGTCGGGCTTCATGCCAGAGTTGTGAAATTTAGCACTTAGTGCTAAATGGTGCAATTTTAGGTACTTTGTACCAAAAGAGTGTAATTTAGGCCTTTGGCCAAGTGTTGTCGGGCTTCATGCCAAAGATGTGAGATTTAGCACTTAGTGATAAATTCTCCAATTTTAGGTACTTTGTACCAAAAGAGTGCAAATTTTGGGCCTTTTGGCCAAGTGTGGTTGGGCTCCATGCCAAAAATGTGAATTTCAGCACTTAGTGCTAAATTGTGAAATTTTAGGTACTTCGTACCAAAATGGTGTAATTTAGGCTCCGTGCCAACAGATTGATTTTAATTGTGAAATGTAGGTACTTTATATCAAAATGATGTAATTTAAGTCTTTGTGCCAAAGAGGCTGATTGATTAGTCCATTAGGCCTTAGACCTAAAAGGATTAGGTCTTTGACCGAGAAGAAATTGAGAAGAAGATAGAATGCTTATGATATGCTTAAATTGACAAATGATGGATTAGAATATTACCTTGCTTAGGATTTTCCCGCTTCGAAGTTCCAGATCCCGTTTTCTTGAACTGGGGATTATGATTCTTGATTACAGATTGTTTCCTGCAGCACACGGTTAGATTTATGCAAATAAAAGTTCTTAATCGTTTTTAAGCGTGAAAAGAATTCGACAGCATGAGGCCCACCCGGAAAAGTCCAACCCTTTTTTCTGAAAATTTGAAGCCTATTTATAGGCAAAATCGGGCTGGATGGCGGCCGAGCCGCCGGTCATGGCGGTGGCGGCTGGGCCGCCGGAATCACGGCGGCTGGGCTGTTGGTTTCGTCCGGCTTTCGCTCAAATTGATTTTTCGGGAGCTAGAGACCTTCAAAAATTATTCCGGGACCATATCTGTGATCCTCACGTCGTCCCGGACATTTCAAGTACCATATCGATATACTTCCGGTGAATTTTACCGGAGACGTCCGGTCCGGCCCGGTTTTCAGTAGTCTGAGAAAATTGGCTTTCCGAGCCTCAAAATTCGAGTGTTCACAATTGCCCCCCACTGGGGTCCATAAAAATGATTTATGGGGCCCAGTGGCTTCTGAAGAGCGAATTTTGAGCGAGGGGTAAAAGATACGCCTTTTGGCACTTCTGGATCGCTTGCAACATTTCTAATTTTTCTGTACCTGCAGTTTTGTTAAGCACAAACAGTACATATGTATGCATGATGTCCTCTTCTATTTTTTCAAAAAGGCATATTTTTTTTTCAACCGTTGTATGAACAACTGGACCAAGAGTCTCCATAAGGTTGAAAGGATCAATATGGGAAGATATGGATGGTGCGCTGTTGCTACTTGGGTTGTGAGCTGATGCTACTCTTAGAGGCGCAGCTGGGGATTGGGATTTCTTGCACGCTTGTATCAGATTTTGGAATCCACAAGCTCATGTCTTCAGGTTCGGTGCCCGGATGGACGAGATGTGTCCTCTTTTTGAGGAATTCTGCTCAATCATTGGATGTGACTCAAATGCCCCCTTTGTAAGGCATGAGGTTCAAATTGGCTATGTGGGGTCTTTTCAGAGGCTTTTCAACTTTACAAGGCCTCAAGCTCAAGCCATCAGTAATTATTTCTAGTAAAGAACTTAGAAATATCCTCTAGGAAGTCCAACTCCACTGGGGAAGGAACTTGAATTTTTCTGAAGTTGCCCCCAAATTATTTCCGGAGTTACTCGAACTGTTCTTCAAACTTGGGTTAGGAACCATCAGATGATCAGGCCTTTTACAGAGCCTTCCCTTATTCAGACTACTCCTGAGTACAGAACTCGGTTTATAGCTGAAGTTTGGCCACTTGAAAAGCCAAGGAGGCTTGCATTGCTGCAGGAGCTGGAGGGAAATGAGGTGGTTCCTCTTAACGAGGAGAAGGCAGACGCTGCAGACTCTGCAGACTCTAGGGTTGACTTTTTTTTTTGACGTTTTGAACTTATGGTCTGACTCTTTTTTGTTGGTTTTTTGGTACTTTATGAAAGGAATGACTCTTTTTGAATAAATGACTCCCTTGGGAATGAATGACTCTTCTTGGGATGAATGACTCTTTTTTGAATGAAGGACCCTTTAATTTGCTTTCCAAGCATTATCTACTTTATTTATTTGCTCTAATTTTTGCCTAAGCCGTCCTTTCAGATTTTCAACTTAGCGAGCTCTTACCCATTCTTGCCTAAGCCGCCCTTTGCGGGTTTTCGACTTAGCGGGCCCCACTATTGCCTAAGCCGCCCTTTGTGGGTTTTCGACTTAGCGGGATTTTTTTGTTGTCTGTTGTTTTTTTTTTTATGTTGGCAAAAGAAAAATGAATGATTTTTATTAAAATTTAGACCGTGCTCAAGGAGAGCTGCCTACATATCTCGAATTAGTTTGCGAGAATCAGGTCTAATGTAGTTCATTTTAATGCATAATCACACATAATATTTCTTTAATTGGTCCAAATTGCATGGATTTGTGAATTCTAACCCATCCAAATCAGACAAGATGACGGCTCCGCCGGAAAGTATTTTCTTTAAAATGTAGGGTCCAGCCCAATGAGGACGGAACTTCCCACGAGGATCTGTAACGGGTGTTTTGATCTCTTTCAGAACCAAACAACCTTCTTCCAACTTTCGATCTTTGATCTTTTTGTTGAAATGTCTGGCCATTCGCCTATGATACCCTTGAATCTGATGTAGAGCTTGAAGTCTTTTTTCGTCCAAACCCAACAACTGATGATGATAATTGTTGATCCATTCAGCTTCATTTATCTGATTTTCTTGAATTATCCTCGCCGATTGAACTTCCAGTTCAATGGGGAGTACTGCTTCCATTCCGTACACCAGGGAGTACGGGGTTGCCCCAGTAGGTGCTCTAATGGATGTTCTATATCCCCACAAGGCTAGTGGTAGCTTCTCATGCCAACGTCTATGCTCCTTGATCATTTATTGCATGATCACCTTTATAGACTTATTTGCTGCTTCTACAGCTCCATTTGTTTGGGGTCTATAAGGAGAGGACTTGTGGCATTGGATCTTCTTGTCCTTCAAGAGTTTAGCAAATTCTGCCTGGAAATGAGTTCCGTTATCGGTGGTAACCTCAAATGGTGTTCCGTACCGACAAAGGATGTTGGTTCGGACAAATTGTGCTGCCTTTTTGGCGTCTAATTCTGCATAGGAAGCGGCTTCAACCCACTTTGTGAAGTAATCCACTGCTACCATGATAAACTGATGTCCATTCGAGGCTTCATTCTTCTCAATTTCTGCTTAACCGGCTTCGCATCTGGGTATAGCGGAATCTTGTGAACTGCCATGGCTGGGTCTATTCCCGTAACATCACTTGTCTTGCACATGAAGCAGTCGGCATACTTTCTGGTGCATTCCAGAACCTGTTCTTTATTCACACAATCACATGCAATGTATGTATGTTCATTTTCTTTGCCAATTATTATCTTTTCATTCATTTTTTTTTTCATTTTTGCTAGATAATACTTGAAAAGCAAAAGACACAGGGTAACCAAGAATTTGAAGAGTTTTATTGATAATGGCGGAGTCATTCTCCAAGATTACATTAGATTTGACATTAGGGTTCTCTAAATCTGAACTTACAGAAGACTCAGAACTAGACTCTGACTCGGTGCTTGACTCAGGATTTGACTTAGTACAAGACTCGGGTTCAGGGTGTGACACAGGACTGGGTTTGACTAGAGCAGCTTGTCCCTCCTCGGTGTACCAGTTCATCAGTGGTCCATCTGTGGTCTTGATCAGCTTGGTGAGGTCCCTTTTGCCTTTATCATAGCAACCTCATCAAAGAGATTAGGCTGCATGAAATCTTCCACAGTGATGGCATTGATGGAATGATTGGGCAAGGGGTTAGTGTTAATGTTTGGTTGCCTCCTGAGAGGAATGATGTCACCACTATCCACCAAATCCTGGATGCGGTTTTTCAAAGTCTAGCAAGCATCTGTTCTGTGCCCATTTCCTTGGTGGTACTCACAGTACTCATTGGCCCTGTAATTGGAGAGTAATGGGTTTGGAGGAGGCCTTGGGTCCAAAGGCTTCAAATATTTCCCTTCCACGGCCTTTTTAAACACTAGATGAAGGGGCATTCCAATGTCGGTATATTGCCTTCTTGACTGATTTCTTTGCCCAAGATTGCCCACACGTAAAGGATTCACAGGGGCAATATTGGCCACTTCATTTACTTCGCTTGAGGAAGCAGCTTGGCCTTGTTTTTTATACTTTGAGACAGCTTCTTCATCTACTATCTTACCCAATTGTATCAGATCTTCTACCTTGGTTGCAGTCACAATGAGCGATTTGAAAGTAGGTAGGTATTGGGTTTGCAGTTGGGCTTGATATGTAGGCCTTAAATTTCTGATTATGATATCAATCTGCTCTTGTTCTGAAGGGCGATTGATCATTTGGGCGGCCTTTGCCCTCCACCTTGTAAGGAACGAGGAGAAGGGTTCATTGTCGTTCTGCTTGGTAGTCTCAAGTTCCCTTCTGGTGACATCCACCTCAATATTGTAGTGATATTGAGAGTTAAATGCATTGCAGATGTCTTCCCAGGTCTTAATCTTGGCACGGTCCAGGCTTACAAACCACTTGAGGGTAGCACCAGTCAAAGATTGTTGGAATAATTGAGCAAAGAGCTCATCATTTAAACCCCAAGGGCTTAATGCCCCCACATACATCTTGAGGTGAGTTTTAGGGCAAGTAGTCCCGTCAAATCTGTCCATCCCAGGCATCTTGAATTTTGGAGGCAATCTAGCTTGGGGAAACAAGGATAAAGAATCCATGTCTACCACCTCTTTATGAGTTTTCATGGCAGTGATTGACCTTTCCAGCAATTCAAGTTTTCTTTTCAGTTCATCAGTTTCAGTGACATTCTTAGAGGGTGGATCCTCCAAATTGATGACAGGGGTATTCTGAGCAGTCATGGGGGTACTAGTTTGTCCCACAATAGGTTCCTTCCCTAAATTTCCAGGAGTAGGGACTGTCTTTGGTGCTCCTCCTAATTCAGCCAGGATGGCTACCCTTTGGGCGGCTAAAGCTTCATCAATTCTTTCTTGCATTCTAGCTTCAATTTCCTTAGCCTGTCCATCTAGCAAAGCCTTAATTTGTTCAATAGTAGCCATTTCAGGAGTTGGAGTGGTTGGTGAAGTTGGAGTGGTAGAGCTTGTGGGTGATTGCCCAGTTGGAGTTGGTGTAGTTTGTGTAGGTGACGGCACACGGATGGTGGATACCTGAAAAGGTCAAGGGTAAAGGATCAGGGTAGTGTGTTGGGTAGGAAAACTCTTGGTCCACTTGCACATATCAAAAGATTTTCCCCAAAACCGTGTTGTTATGTTGCATGAATGCACCTCATCACATCGCAATTCATTTTAATGGTATGTGGCACTATCATTGGGTACATACAACCTAAGGGAAGGTTCTATTGGCACATGAAAAAATAGAGAATCGGCTTATAATAGGGACCCTTGAGTCTTGAGTAAGATATACCTAACCACATGTGAAACAAGGAGTTTCGCGTGGGTCCAACAGTACGATTACTCATGGGCCACTCCAAAAGGATTGGAATGGTTTGCGACAACAGGGAGGACGCTTTGGCTGTCCGCCGGCATAATCAAGGAGACCTGCCGGTCAGCGCTACTTGCTATCCAGACTCAGAACTTTGAACAGAAAGAGAAGAAATTCATTTGAAAACAATTTTTTATGCAATGGAGGAAAATGATTCCCCCACATATGCAAGAGAAAAAGATTCTCTGAATGACAAAACAAATGCACATTTAGCCAAACAAGAGATCCATCCAAGGAAAAAGATTCCTTTCTTCAATCTTCAGTCCAATATCCTTAAAGGAATGATATATATTGCTAAGGTACCCTGCAAAATGAGTAAAAACACCCTAAAGAAGGGCAAATTAGTCAAATAAGCAATAGTAGCCTACTAGGATCCCATAAATTATTTTTATGGTCTCCCGTGGCAAGTTAATCAAATAATCAATAGTAGTCCACTAGGATCCCATAAATGGTTTTTATAGTCCCCAGTGGAGTCGCCAAATTGTGAACCTCGGTTTTCCGCCCGAAAAGGATCCGGGCGAAAGTTCACTCGTTGTCGGGAGTCGCCACTCAGTTTATTTTGTTCGAAGGGAAAAACTAAGAAAACCCTTGTTTGACTCCAATAATGCATCCAATTGTAAAGGCTTCTAGTCTGCGAACCCAAGGAGGATTCGGGGACTATGTCATGCTTTTGATTAACTTGCAAAAATGGAACAAATTTAAAGACAAAAAGATTGTTGGTAGTTTGTGGACTTGCTATTTGGGGTGAATCCCAAACATGCCTACATACTCCCGTTTGAATAGGAGATCAAAGCCCATGTAGTTCGGAAAAGCCTATTTAAAGGCGATGAAAATTATGCTTCATGCATGTGTGTATATGCTTCGTGCATTGTCGGGCTTCATGCCAAAGATGTAAGATTTAGGTACTTTGTACCAAAAGAGTGGAATTTAGGCTCCATGCCAAAGGTTGATTTTAATTGAGTCGGGCTTCATGCCAGAGTTGTGAAATTTAGCACTTAGTGCTAAATGGTGCAATTTTAGGTACTTTGTACCAAAAGAGTGCAATTTAGGCCTTTGGCCAAGTGTTGTCGGGCTTCATGCCAAAGATGTGAGATTTAGCACTTAGTGCTAAATTCTCCAATTTTAGGTACTTTGTACCAAAAGAGTGCAAATTTTGGGCCTTTTGGCCAAGTGTGGTTGGGCTCCATGCCAAAAATGTGAATTTCAGCACTTAGTGCTAAATTGTGAAATTTTAGGTACTTCGTACCAAAATGGTGTAATTTAGGCTCCGTGCCAACAGATTGATTTTAATTGTGAAATGTAGATACTTTGTATCAAAAAGATGTAATTTAAGTCTTTGTGCCAAAGAGGCTGATTGATTAGTCCATTAGGCCTTAGACCTAAAAGGATTAGGTCTTTGACCGAGAAGAAATTGAGAAGAAGATAGAATGCTTATGATATGCTTAAATTGACAAATGATGGATTAGAATATTACCTTGCTTAGGATTTTCCCGCTTCGAAGTTCCAGATCCCGTTTTCTTGAACTGGGGATTATGATTCTTGATTACAGATTGTTTCCTGCAGCACACGGTTAGATTTATGCAAATAAAAGTTCTTAATCGTTTTTAAGCGTGAAAAGAATTCGACAGCATGAGGCCCACCCGGAAAAGTTCAACCCTTTTTTCTGAAAATCTGAAGCCTATTTATAGGTAAAATCGGGCTGGATGGCGGCCGAGCCGCCGGTCATGGCGGCCGGGCCGCCGGAATCACGGCGGCTGGGTCGTTGGTTTCGTCCGGTTTTCGCTCAAATTGATTTTTCGGGAGCTAGAGACCTCCAAAAATTATTCCGGGACCATATCCGTGATCCTCACGTCGTCCCGGACATTTCAAGTACCATATCGATATACTTTCGGTGAATTTTACCGGGGACGTCCGGTCCGGCCCGGTTTTCAGTAGTCTGAGAAAATTGGCTTTCCGAGCCTCAAAATTCGAGTGTTCACAATAATATTGATTTTTAATTTTTAATATTGAAGGTAGATAATTTAATATATAATATTATTAAACTTGGGTGAAAGCCCATATTGGCTATTTATTGGAAAAAATAAAAATTAGATTTTATTTTATAATATATTACTATTAGTATATTATATATTTATAAACTTTTTTTAATAGAAAATATTGAAATTAACTTCTAAAATTAACATAAGAAATGAATATTTTGGAAAATTAATTAGAATTTGTTATAGAAAAATTTAGATGTATTTTTGTAAAAAAAGTTAATATAAGTAATTAGGTAACAAAATAAATTTGAATTAAATCAATTTTTATTAAAACAAATTAGAGTTTTAAATAATTAGGTAAAATAATATAAAGTTTTAAATAATTTACCTCTCATATTTGCTAAATAATGATTCATAATTATAATCGGTTTTGTACTAAGAGTTCTAACAAAGAGGAGATTTATCAGTTTTATAATAGAGTTTGAATAGAAAAAAGAGGTTAGAAAAGGAAAATGATTTTCTTATATATCTAGGGTAAAATTAACATTATATATAGAGCACCGTAGATGGTAAATAATATATTGAATTGTGAGAAAAGAAAAACCTTAGTTGTATTCTCTCTCTAAGAAATAAAATAAGAAACCTCTTGTGGACTTGAGCAAATTGCTGAATCACATAAATCTTTGTGTCTTGTATAATTATTTCTCTTATTCTTCTCCTTAATTTTTCTATTTATAGATTCATCCATTATTTTGTAAGTTCTAAAAATACAATTTTTTTTCTTCTAATAATTGGTATTTGAGTTTCTAGTTAGGATGAGTGAGTTTGGAATACATACTAAGTTCAATAAGTTCGATGAAAAGAAAAATTTCTCTCTATGGCAGATGAGAGTGGATGATCTGCTGACACAGATGAAGATTTACAACGCGTTAACGGGAATGAAGCCGTCAAACATGGATGAAGACGATTGGCAAGATATTAAGTCAATCACCTTCAGTACAATCCGGATGTGTTTGGCGGAGTCAGTAGTGTATGACATAATGATGAGAAGATAACCACAGGTTTATAGATAAAGCTGCAAAGTTTATTTATATCTAACAATGTCACCAATAAATTGTTCATGAAGTAGAAATCTATTCTGATTTAGAGTGGAAGAAGGTGAAGACTTAGGAAATCACATAACCCTGTTCAATGGAAAGATTAGTAATTTATTGCATGTGGATGTTAAATTAGATGACGAGGATAAGACGTTAGTGCTATTATACTCATTGCTACCATCTTTCAATCAATTCAATGCGACATTGTTATATGGGAAGGAGACGCCAGACTACAAGGAAATGGTGATAGTTCTAAGATCTCATATTTCAATGTAGAAGTTGGAGATGAGAAATTCGCAAGCTTAGGGTTTGTTAGTTACTTAAGAACGCAAAAGGGGTAGTGTAAGGAACAAAGTGCATAAGAGAGGAAAATCAAGAGGAAAGTCAAAGTTAAAAGTGCCAAAGGAAAAATGTTTCAAGTATCATCAGAAGGGTCACTGAAAGAAAGATTGTCCATTATTGAAAAATCAGGGGGATGATAAGAAAGAAACAACTTCAAGTTCGGCCAGTGTAGCTGCTAATACTTCAAAAGAGGAAGATCTCTTAGTAGCCTTGACGACAAGCAATGATTAAAAATCAAGCAAATGAGCTTTAGATTCAAAATGCTCATCACATTATACTTCTTACAGAGATTGGTTCCACAGTTACAAGCCATATGATACTAGTGTAACCTTGGGTGACAATTATACTTATAAAGTAATGGAGATTGAAACTATTATAATTAAATTATTTGTTGGCATAATCAAAACATTGGATAATGTCAAACATATTCCTGAATTGAAGAAGAATATGATTTATTTGGGCTTACTAGAGAAGAAATTCTGTGGATTTTCAACAGCTTCGGGTAGTGAAGTTCTTAAGGTATCCATATGGGCTATGATTGTGATAAAGAGGAAGAGGGAAGGAAACAATTTATATAGGCTAGAAGATAGTATAATTGTAAATAATAATTCTACATATTCATCAACAAAAGATAGTTTAAATACATCAAAGCTCTAGCATATGCAATTAGGATATATTATTGAGCAAGGTTTGTAAGAACTTCATAAAAGGAAATTGTTGAATGGGATAACATGGTGTGAAGTTGGGTTATGTGAGTTTTGTGTCTATGAAAAATAAAACAGAGCTCAATTCAAGACTACCTCACAGAAAATCAAGGAAGTATTGGAGTATGTTCACTTATATATTTAGGGTCCAACATAAGTTGTAGCAAAAGGTAGAGACAGGTATTTGGTAACATTCATTGATGACTTCTCCCAAAAAGTTTGGGTATATTTAATGAAGGAGAAAGGTGAAGTATTCTCAAGGTTCAAAGAGTGGAAAACCAATATTAAGAAACATATAGAAAAAAACATGAAGTGCTTAAGGTTTGATAATGGAGGTGAGTATACATCTAAGGAGTGCGTAGATTTCTGCAAGAAAGAAAGAATTGAATGACACTTTATAGTTCCTAAGACATCTCAGCAGGATGGGATAGCAGAAATGATGAACAGAAAATTACTCGAAAGAGCCAAGGTAATGAGATTACAAGAAGGCTTACCTAAACAGTTTTAGGCAGACATAGTGAATGTTGTATGTTTCATCATAAATAGGTTTAGACAAGTAAATACATTGACTACTCTGTACTTAAAGTATTTGGATGTCCAGCCTGTGCAATAATCCCCAGTGATGAAAGATTGAATCTGAATTCAAGTCAAAAAAATACATTGTCGTCGGATATGAAAAAGGGTAAAAAGATATAGACTTTAGGATCCTAAGGCAAAAAAGGTGATAGTTAATAGAGATGTAATCTTTGATGAGCGAGCTATAGTAAACAAGCAGGAATCATATTAAGAAGTTACATAATCAACCTCCAAGGTAGATATGGAGCTTAGGTTGGATAGTCCTTCAAAACCAATTCAACCAATAGTTGAATATGATAGTAAGAATGATGATTCAGAGAGTACAGAAGTGCAACAACAACAACATAAATACAATATTGCCATAGATAGACCTAGAAGCATAATTAGACCTCCAACTAGATATCACGAAGATGATGATTTAGCTCCTTTGCTTTACTAACAAGTGAAGAAGAATTAAGTTTTTTTCAGGAAGCAGTGTCAGTTCCAGAAAATGAAAGATGGTTAGAAGCTATGGCTAAAGAAATAGAGTTACTGGATAAGAATCAAACTTAGGAGTTAGCAAAACTTCCTAAAGGGAAGAAGACGGTTGGATGCAAGTGGGTTTATAGAAAGAATGAAGGAGCTTCAGAGAAAGAAAGTGTAAGATACAAGGCACAATTAGCTACAAAAGGATACTTATAGAAAAAGTGGATTGACAACAATGAAGTATTCTCATTGGTAGTTAGATATACAACTATCAGAATATTATTGGCATTAATAGCTTAGTTAAACTTAGAGTTAGAGCAGTTAGATGTTAAAATAACTTTTCTTAATGGTGAATTAGAGGAGCATATTTATACGGAACAACTAGAAGGGTTTGAGTAGTAAGGTAATGAGCATATAGTATATAAGCTCAAGAAATTCCTTTATGGGTTGAAGCAATCCCCAAGGCAATGGTACAAGTGATTCGATTCTTACATGATAAGTATTCACTTTACTCATTATGAGTATGATTATTGTCTATATCTTAAGTTTATGAGGAATTGATCATTTATCTACTTATTGATTTATGTTGATGATATGTTAATTGTTGCAAGAGACATGAAAGATGTGTGTGACCTTAAATCCTTGTTAAATCAAGAGTTTGATATGAAAAACTTAGGTGCTACGAACAAAATTCATGGCATGGAGATCAATAGGGATAGGAAAAATAGAAAACTATGGCTCTCATAGAAAAATTACATTAAAACAATATTAGAAAGATTCAATATGGACAAGGCAAAATCAGTTACTATTTTTCTAGTTAATCACTTCAAATTGTCTAGCCATCAGTGCCCGAGAACAAAAGAAAAAGTACAATACATGGTAAAGGTTTCGTATGCTGGTGTATTAGGGAGTTTGATGTATGCAATGATGTGTATAAGACCAGACATAACATATACAGTTAGTATGATCAGCAGGTTTATGGCTAATTCAGGTAAAGAACACTGACAGGCTGTAAAGTGGATTCTCTGATACTTAAGAGGTACCTTTGATTATGGATTTTACTATGGTGTAGTAAATAATTTGTTCTCCATTATTGGATATATTGATTCAGACTACGTTGAAGATGTGGATGATAGAAAATCTACTACATGCTATATTTTTATACTGCAAATGATCCAATCAGTTGGAGGTCAACCTTACAAAGTGTGATTGCTTTATCTACCATAGAGGTAGAATTTATGGCAATAACGAAAGCAACCAAGGAAGCATTGTGGTTGAAAGGGATTGCCTTAGAATTAGGCTTCAAGCAACAGACTCTTAATATATACTACGATAGTCAAAGTGCCATAGAGTTATCCAATAATCAAGTGTTTCATGCTAAAACAAAGCATATTGATATAAAATATCACAAAATTAGAGAGTTAATTTATTCAGGTGAGATTCTGTTAATGAAGGTATACACAAAGAAAAATACAGCAGATATGTTGACAAATATGTTATCTTTAGAGAAGTTCAAATATTGTTTAAACTTTCTCCAAATTATAAACTAAGAATTTGTAAAGCTATTGGAACTCCAGATGAAGGTACAGATTTTCAAGACTGAGCGAGTTTCTAAAGGGATGATAATTCGCCAAGGTGGAGATTGTTAAATAATGACTCATAATTAAAATCAGTTTTGTATTAAGAGTTCTAACAAAGAGTATGTTAATTAGTTTTATAATAGAGTTTGAATAGAAAAAAGCCGCTAGAAAAGGAAAAGAATTTTCTTGTATATCTAAGATAAAGTTAACATTGTATATAGAGCACCTTAGATGATAAACAATACATTAAATTGTGAGAAAAAATAAAGTGAGAAACATTCTGTGGATGTAGGCAAATTGTCGTACCACGTAAATCTTTGTGTCTTGTGTGATTATTTCTCTCATTCTTCTCCTTAATTTTTTATTCATAGATTGATCCCTTATTTTACAAGTTCTAAATACACAAGATTTTTCTAACAATATTATTGTAAAAAAAAATGAGTATTTTGGAAAATTAATTAGAATTTGTTATAGAAAAATCGAGATGTATTTTTGTAAAAAAAAGTAGTTAATATAAGTGACTAGGTAATAAAATTAATTTGAATTTAAGTAATTTTCATTAAAAAAATTAAAGTTTTAAATAATTAAGTAAAATAATATGAAATTTTAAATAATTCACCTCTAATATTATTGCAAAAAAATGAGTATTTTAGAAAATTAATTAGAATTTGATATAGAAATTTTAGATGTATTTTTGTAAAAAAAAAAGTTAATATAAGTAGTTATGTAGTAAAATTAATTTGAATATAAGTATTTTTTATTAAAAAATAGAGCTTTAATAATCTCTAATATATTGTAAAAGAAATTATTTTGAAAAATTAATTAGAATTTGTTATAGAAAAATTGAGATGTATTTTTGTAAAAAAAAGTTATTATAAGTAATTAGGTAATAAAATTAATTTAAATTTAAGTAATTTTCATTAAAAAAAATTAGAGTTTTAAATAATCAGGTAAGATAATACAAAGTTTCAAATAATTTACCTCCAATATTATTGCAAAAAATGAGTATATTTGTTGTATATCTATTGTATTTGCTGTATATTTGTTGTATTCGTGCATATTTATTGTATATTTGCTATGTATATGTATTTGTATATATTTGTTGTATATCTATTGTATATTTGTTTTATATTTATTTATATTTGGAATATATTTGTAAAATAATTTAAATTTTAAAATAATATAGAAGTAATATTATTATAAAAAATTAATTTTGGAAAATTAATTAGAATTTAATTTATAAAAAATTTTTGAGATATTTTTATTGTAAATGATTAGAGATTGGTAAATGTTGTTGGTCGATTTGTATATATCAATTATAAAAACCGTAAGTGTACGGCTCGTAACAAGTAATATAATGAAAGTAAGAGTCGATCCCACAGAGAATGTTCAGTTTGATTAACTAAAATTCAGTTTAACTATTATTTGAAGATCAGTAAATTGTAACAGTTTAATTTTACCTAATTAATCTTAATCTATCCAAGTCAATTACGCTAAACTAAGTGTTTAAATCATCTATGGTAAATGAGTAAGATTATGTTTCATTGGAGTTTTTACTATGGATCTAATTAATGAAGTATTAATTTTCAATTCTTAAATCCTAGATATCTAATATCTCTCAATTCATCCATTTCTCTCTCAATCAAGGAGAATATAATTGGACAATGATTAAATTACTATTCTCATGTCAAATAATTAAATTCCAATTCAATTTAATCAAGATATTAATTTTGGATCCCTAAGCAATTAATTTATCTCTAAATTTAATCACTCAAGGTTGATGATTCTACATTGAAAATCACATTCAACTTTCGTATTTTATATGATTCTTTAAACCTAACAATTGGTGACCAAATAATTGCTAATCAATTAAACCAAAATCATCAAATTAAGAATAAAATAAAATAAATCTATGTATATTAATATATTATAATCAAACCCATAGTTTCAACATTCAAATCCACCTAATTTCACAAAGGGATTAATTGCTCATAATTAAATTGAACTTAGATAAAATAGAAATTAAGAAACAAAACACAAAATTCATTATTATAATATTCAAAACAAGAAAATAACAAAGCATTAAATAAAATTTAAACTGAAAATATAAACTAAATAGAGAGTAAAAACGAGATTGATGAAGAATCCAGCAGAGACGACCAAGTCTTCCTCTAGTGTAATCTCCTTCTTCCTTTAATCTCCTATTGAGCTAAAATTAATTTTCTCTACACAAAAATATGAAGAAAAATAGTCTAATACTCTAGAATGGTTGTCTCACATACTGTTCACGCCCCCTTTGATATCCAGCCAATCCTTTTTCAAATCAGAATCCTACCCCTACTCAATCTTTGTTTCAAAATTTGAATTCAAAATTCCTCCTCGATTTTCAATCAGATATGGTCCTTATCCACAATTGACCTCTTCATAAATATTTTACCCCCAAAAGTATATATGGTTTTAGGCCTTTGAATCACCCGATTCGAACTTTAGACACCTAAGTTATGACCCAATTACTATCAGTGGTTGGGACTGGACTTCTGCTTCTGAAATTCAAGCCCAATTTCAACTTTAAAGTTAGAGACTTAAACAAACTCAGAATTTAACAAACTAGGACTCTATGAAAAGCTTGAGATGTCCTCTATCAACTTTATGAATATTACTATTCCAATTTTGCAACTTAAGACTACCAAAATGTTACTTGAAGCTTTAAAGGTCAAATTATATCTAAAAATTTCAATTTATGCATATTTTAAGAAATTAATTTAAACTAAGATTAATTCAAGAATAATGAAATAAAAGTATATAAATAAACTTAAAATAGATTAATTTAAGTCAATTACATACTAAATATAATAGAAAATATAGAGTTAATTTACACCTATCAAATTCTTTCACACTTGAACTTTTATTTGTCCTCAAGCAAATTAACATTATTAAATCAAATTTCAAAAATCAATCAAACTCAACCAATCAAAGAAAAATAATAATCACTTATTCTTAACTTAAAATACTAAACTTTAAAGAATTATAATCTTAAGCAACTTTACAAACCAAGAACACTTAAACATTAAGGTAATTAGCAAAAACTTTTATGTTAAAGCATAGTCATAAGAAATTCATCATAACTTCATTAATCCAAGAATATAGCAAGCATCACTAAGTAGCAAATCTTTTACAATAATTGAGGATCAATAAGAAGTATGCATTTATTAATATTATTAAATATATTTAATGGGTGCATTTTATGCTCCATCCCATAATTATTGTTAAATTCTTTTTCTTTCTTTATATATATATATATATATATATATATATATAGTGGATGCATTTTATGCTCCATTCTACCATAATTATCAAAATGAGTGCGTCATACGCTCCATTTCTCAAAAATATTTAATATAATAACTAAATTAATTGTGCACAATTTTCACATCATATCCTCACAAATTCAAGCAATTTACTACATTAGTGATACATGTTAACTCAAAAATCTATTATATCACAATGAACTTAAATCACTATGATAAAAAATAATTATAAATATTCTTTTAAAATAAGTGCTCTTAACTTGTAAAATTTCTCAAGATCACAATCTTATCCATTCCATGCATTAAATTAAGAATAACCAAAAATTATTTATAATTTTGCTAAAAGAATTCAATTTTCAAGTTGAAATCTAAAATAATAATAATTAACTCACTCAATAACAAGTAAAGAACAAGTAGAAATCATAAACCAAATAGAATGCAAAGTAAGAAACTGAAACTTTTTGAAAAAATCTGAAACTTTTTTTTAATTATAAAAATTTTGAAATAATAAAATATTATTATTATTTTTTTTAATTATGAAAATTCTGTCTTTTTCTTCTTTTTTTATTAATTTTAAAATTTTTAAACTTACAAAAACAAAGAAAACACAAACAACAATAGATAAACATGCTTCACAAAATACAAATTAAACTAACTAATAAAATAAATAACAAAATAAATACTCCCCTCTCACACTTAAATTTTTCATTGTTCCTAATGAAAAACACTAAATCACACACAAGAAGCATAATAAATAACATAAAAAAGAATTTATAATAAGAAAAAGAGAAATGATGGAAGCTTTCTTGAGTCATGGCGACAATGGAGGTGAGGGAGTCGGCGAAAGAACAAACAATCCTGAAAGTTCAATATACTTAATGAGCTTATAATTGTGATATGTATGACTCCTTTTCATATTGATAAGTCTACGATTCATCATCTCTATTTGATCTCCATACTGCCTTTGTTGCACCTCTATAATGTTTAACTGCGTGCTCATCTTTTGATTCTTTGCATCCATTGAATCGAGCCGCTTTAAAACTTGTCGTCATCCCTGCTCCTCATTTGTATTATCATCATCTTTTTCATCATCACTTTCATTTTCCTCATTGCATTCTTCTGCATGTGCTGGTTGATTATTTGGTGTTGTACTACTTGAACCTCCTTGGATTAATTTCTTATAGCACCTTCTTTTTATGAGATCCCTTAAACTACTATAAGAATTCAAAATCTCAACATGACATAAAGTGTCAAAGGAATATGGCTCCCCACTAATACATTCCATTGAAGTATTGTTAGGATAAAAAATATTAAAATAAACTGCTAATCCAGTAACAAAATATCCTAATGCAATAGTACTCTTAGAATGTTGAGCAATAAACATGAAACTTTAAAAAATATTGTATGTTGTAGACACTTGTTTACCCTTATAAGTACAATACAACATAAACAAATCTTGTACTGACACTTTAATACTTTTCTTTTTATCAAAAATAAAATGACACATAAACTTATACAATAAAAGTAAACTATGATCATGAATTAGTCCATTAGGTACATTCATTATATTGAATTAATCAAATCCAGTTAATATTTTCTAAAATTTGTCAACATTAAATTCTTTCGAATGTGTGCAAGCACCTTCTTTAGGTAAACCAAAAGCCTTGAAAATAACATCATGATCAATTACATAATTAATTCCAAACATTCTAAACTCTAAATTTTTATCCTTAGATTTAGACATTTTAAGTGTTGTGAAAAATTCAAGAGTGAGTTCTCTATATGTGTCATATTTCTTTTGAATCAATTTTTTCCAACCTAATCTAGAAAATAATTGCTTCATTCTATCATCTAGACCCAGATGCTCAAAAATACTATAGCTAAAATATCTATAAGGGGTAATATTTCTCAAATATAGGGAGAGATATTTCTTACCTTCTTCTTGATCAAAAATTGGAAAATGAGCTTCAAAATGAGAAGATATATCTACCTTATCCCTTGAAGAGCTTGAAACTTTCTCTTTCCACTTCCTTGAAGAAGTTTTCTTTGCAACACTCTTGGTTTTTGAAGCCATTTTTGATGGAATTGATGAATGAATTTAGTAGATCTAGGTAGAATTTGATGGATTAAGGAAGAAATTTAAAGTATTTGGGTGAGATTTTAGTGGATTTGAGAGAAGAAAGGTTAGGGATTTAAGATAAGTGTTTAGGAGTGAGAGGAAGAGAGGAAGAAGATGAAAAGAAAAGTGAAGAGAGAGAAAGGCTTATTGGCTTTAATGAACTTTTTAAAAAGGGGCTGTCGCGATCGCGACAGTGGTTGTTACCGCAGCAGCACGATATGCGACGGGGCCAATTTTCCCTCTGCTGCGATCGTGACATTCGTCGCTATTGCTGCAGTCACGCATCCTTCAATTTTTTTTTTAAAGAAACAAATTACTTACCTTTTTTTACCCCTTTCTTCTCCAACTTTGCTATTTGCTTAATGAATTAAAATATTAATTTGCAAAAACCAACAGACGAAATCAATAAATATTATATAAAAATATTTATCAAATGAACTTAAGCTACTAAATATAAAAATTAAGGGATAGAAATTTGGGTTGCCTCCCAATAGTGCTTGTTTAAAGTCATTAGCTCGACTTTTTAGTGTCTCTCAAGGCGGGAATCGACATATCACTTTCTTGTCTACAATTCCATGTTTCCCTAACTCTTCAAAATCATACATTTCTCGAGATGAAGTTGATGGTAGGGGTTTCCAATTTAAAATATCAATCGCAAACCTAATATTTTCACCATGAGAATTCTTAATCCACTCCTCTTGATAAGTATCTTTTTGATTTTTCTTTTCAGGACCATCATGCATTAAATTTTTAATAGTGTCCACTCGAAAATAACTATGCATTGGGGGTAGATTATTTGTTGATTTGATAATATCAAATTCTACTTTTTCATCCCCAACTCTTAATGTCAACTTTTCTTTTTGTACATCAATTAATGCTCCAGAAGTTGCCAAGAATGGTTTTCAAAGAATCAATGTGATCTCTACATTTTCTTTCATCTCTAGGATGACAAAATTTGCAGGTAAGTAGAACTTATCCACCTTTACTAGCACATTCTCCATAATCCCTAAGGGATGTCTAATTGATCCATCAGCCAGCTGAATTGTCATCTTTGTAGTCTTTAAATCAGTGAATCCAAGCTTCCTGCAAATAGAATTTGGCATAAGATTCACACTTGCACCTAAATCACATAAATTTTTATTAAAATTAAAATCACCAATAGTGCAAGGTATAAAAAAACTCTCTGGATCTTCCAATTTAGATGAAAGTTTATTCAGGATCACAGCACTACACTTTTTAGTTAGGGTAACTCTTGCATTTTCTTCAAGGTATCTCTTGTTGGAAAGCAACTCCTTCAAAAATTTAACATATGTTGGCATTTGTGCAAGAGCGTCCGCAAAAGGAATATTTATCCTCAGTTGCTTGAACACTTCAAGGAATTTCTCATATTGCTTCTCTAACTTTTGCTTTTTAAGCCTTTGAGGAAATAAAATTGGAGGCATATAAGGCTTCACTTCAACCTTGAAGCGTATTAGCTCATTTAACATCTCAACTTCTTTTTCATTCAACCTTTCTTGAACATTTTCTTCACTTGATACAACCTTCTTTGGAATAGGCTCTTGTAATTACTTACCACTTCTTAGCATAACCGCTTTGCAATACTCCCTTGGGTTAACTTCGGTTTTGCTAGGAAGAGAACCTTGATTCCTTGATTTGGAAGAACTAGCAATTTGAACAATTTGCATCTCAAGACTTCTATTTTGATTGGCAATTTGGTCCATCCTTGATTCTAACTGATCATATTGCTTATCTAGCTTATCAAACCTCTCACTAGATACAGAAATAAATTTTTCTAAAGTAGCTTCATAAGCCAGTTTGTTTTCTTGATAATGTGCTTGACCTTAATTCAGAATTGGAAATGGTGGCTGATATACTCCCCTTTGGTTAAATTGGTTTCCTTGATTGCCTTGGTTGCTTTGGTTTCAACCCCGTGACAAATTAGGATGGTTTTTCCAACTAAGGTTGTATGTGTTTCCATAAGCCGGTTTATTTTCTTGATAATGTGCTTGACCTTGATTCCGAATTAGAAATGGTGGCTGATATACTCCCTTTAGTTGAATTGGTTTCCTTGATTGCCTTGGTTGCTTTGGTTTGCACCCCATGACAAATTAGAATGATTTTTCCAACTAGGGTTGTATGTGTTTCCATAAGGCATTGATTGAGCTCTATTTTGATTCCCCGCGAAATTTATTTAATCTTGAGCTAGGCATTCAAAAGAGTGGTGATTACCACCACATCCTTCACAACCTGTAGTGGCAAGATTCACATGCTCCAACTTTTCAGCTAATGCATCAATCTTTGCTGTAAGTAATGAAATTTCATCTACTTCATGTACACCTACTACCTTCTTGGGTAAAGATCTTTCACTGGACTAATGATAATTGTTTGCTGCCATGGACTCAAGCAACTCTATTGCTTCAGCTGTATTTTTGTTCATAAGAGCACCTCCAGCAGCCGCATCTATTGTACTTTTCAATGGCCTTGTTATTCCATTATAAAATATTTGTACAATCAGCCAGTCGAAAATCCTATGGTGAGGGCACTTCCTTTGAAGATCCTTAAATCTCTCTCAAGTTTCAAAAAGCGATTCACCATCATACTGCACAAAACTGGTTATGTCATTTCTAAATTTTGCAGTCTTACCGGAGGGAAATATTTTACCAAAAATCCCTTAGATAGATTATCCCAAGTGGTGAACGTTCCAGCAGCTTGTCCTTGCAACCAAGCTTTTGCCTTATCTTTTAATGAGAAAGGAAAAAGGCGTAGCCTGATTGCATCATCATTGACTCCATTCATCTTAATTGTGTCGTAAATTTTCAGAAAATTTGCTACGTGAGAAATAGCATCTTCTTGGTTCAAGCCATAGAAAAGCTGTTGTTGAGCTATGTTGATGAGAGTTGATTTCAGTTCAAAATTATTAGCATTCATTGCAGGTCGAGGCATGCTTGATCTAATTTAAGCATTAGACATGGTGTGTTCTCTTAGAGTGAGATTTCTTGGTTGAATTTGATCTTGTGGATTCGACATGTTAACTTCTTCGTCAATAGCTTCTTCTTCTTCTTCAGTCCTACTTTCTTCTTCTACAGATTCTTGTACCCGAATTTATTCTCTTTCTTCTCTTTTTAGGCGAAGTCTCTCCTTTCTTGCTCTATTATTTTTTCTGCACTGCTTTTTGATTTTTGAATTAAAATCCTCTAAAACTGTTTGTCTATTACTGCGCATAAAATTCTTACTGAAGAAACAAAATAAAACAATTAAAATAAATTTTAAATTAATAATCGCTTTGAACTTACAGTTATCAAATTAATTTTTTCTTCTCCGGCAGCGGCGCCAAAAACTTGTTGGTCGATTTGTGTATATCGATTTTAAAAATCGCAAGTGCACAGAAGTGCACAGCTCGTAATAAGTAATATAGTGAAAGTAAAAGTTGATCCCACAGGGAATGTTCAATTTGATTAACTAAAATTTAATTTAACTATTATCTAAAAATTAGTAAATTACAACAATTTAATTTTACCTAATTAATCTTAATTTATCCAAGTCAATTACTCTAAACTAAGTGTTTAAATAATCAATGGTAAATGAGTAGGATTAAGTTTTATTGAAGTTTTTACTATATGTCTAATTAATGAAGCATTAAGTTCCAATTCTTAAATCCTAGATATTTAATATCTCTCAATTCATCCACTTCTCTTTCAAGTAAGAAGAATATAATTGGGCAATGATTAAATTACTATTCTCATGTCAAATAATCAAAGTCCAATTCAATTTAATCAAGATATTAATTCTGGATCTCTAAGCAATTAATTTATCTCTAAACTTAATCACTCAAGATTGATGATTCCACATCGAAAATCACATTCGGCTTTCGCATTTTATATGATTCTTTAAACTTAACAATTGATGGCCAAACAATTGCTAATCAATTAAACCAAAATCATCAAATCAAGGATTAAAAAAATCAATCTATGTATATTAATATATTATAATCAAACTCATAGTTCTAATATCCAAATCCACCTAATCCCACAAAGGGATTAGTTGCTCATAATTAAATTGAACTTAGATAAAATAGAAATTAAGAAACAAAACATAAAATTCATCATTCTAATATTCAAAACAAGAAAATAACGAATCATTAAATAAAATATAAACTAAATAGAGAGTTCAAACGAGGTTGATGAAGAATCCGGCAGAGACGACCAAGTCTTCCTCTAGCGTAATCTCCTTCTTCCTTTAATCTCCAATTGAGCTAAAATTAATTTTCTCTAGATTTGAATATGAAGAAAAATAGTCTAACACTCTAGAATGGATGTCTCAAGTACTGTTCACGTCCCCTTTGATATCCAGCCAATCCCTTTTCAAATCAGAATCCTACTCTTACTCAACCTCTGTTTTAAAATTTGAATTCAAAATTCCCTCTCAATTTTCTATCAGATACGTTCCTTATCTCTAATTGGCCTCTTCAACAATATTGTATCTCCAGAAGAGTAGATAGTTTTAGGCCGTTGAATCACCCAATTTGGACTTCATATGCTCAAATTATAGCCCAATTACTATCAATGATTGAGATTGGACTTATGCTTCTAAAATTCAAGATCAATTTCAACTTTAAAGTTAGAGACCCAAACAAACTCAGAATTTAACAAACTAGGACTCTCTGAAAAGCATGAGATATTCTCTATCAACTTCATGAAGACTACTTTTCTAATTTTATACCTTAGGACCACTGAAACATTACTTGAAACTTTAAATGTCAAATTATACCTAAAAATTTCAGTTTATGTACACTTTTAAGAAATTAATTTAAACTAAGCTTAATTCAAGAATAATGAAACAAAAATATATAAATAAGTTTAGAATAGATTAATTCAAGTCAATTATATACTAAATATAATAGAAAATATAGGGTTAATTTGCACCTATCAAATGTCCAAAAAGTCTCAAGGGAGGCAGATCGAATTCCATGTCAAGTAGAGGGCATCTACAAAAGATATCTTCTGAGGAGAGGTTTATTGGAGAGCATTTCTCTCCAATTGATATGAATATCACCTAGTTGGAGGTGGCCTCACCATTAGATGATGCTCATCCAACCCTGACGGATACTCCATGTGCTTCCGCTATACCATCTGCGGAAGTAGAATCTACAGTTATTGATATTAGCATAGTGACATAAATATCAACTAAATTTGATGAGAGAATACAAGTCACTCCCCCCGCACATAAATAAGTTATCAATTTTAATGACTAAATACTTTTTTTAAAATTTTTTTACAACATTAAATAATAAGTGCGTGCGCATTCTTTTCCTTCATCTTTCCTATTAACTTTTCTTTCATCTACAAGAGCTAAAAACATCAAATACAAGTTCTAAAACTTAATAGATTTAAATCTTACTGAAGTAATAATTAAAGAATATAGTAATTTTGACACGGTTAGGTAACGTTAACATAGCATGAGTTTCTAAAATTGGAGCATTTATTATAAGAAACTATAAGGAAAAATCAAATAATGAGATTTCCAAGCGTGCAAAAATTTTGGCATTTTCAGTTGGGAAAAAAGGCCTCCTTATCTTAAAAATCATGGAAAGTCTGGCTCACGAATTTTCTAATTTTCTGAGGAGGATATAGCTTTGAAAGAAAATCTTGAATTGGATAATTATTAATAACTTCAACATTATCAAAGAATTTTGAAGAAAAAATGATTTTATGCGGCTGCATTAAACACGAAACATGATACTTGACCATGAAAAATTGATTCTGATATTATTAAATTCTGAACTCCTGTAATTTTTCATTTTTTTCAAAGTTAGTAGCTTGAAACATCAATTAATCTTTACTTAAGTGAAAAAAGTCATGACTTTGCTATGTATTTTGTTGGAGGGTCCACTCAAGTAGAGAGACATATTGTAAACAGATGGCTCCTTACCAAACTCTCCTCCCCATCCTCCCCCAACCCTACACCGTCACCTTTCCGGTAAGAACCTTCTACCTCCATCCAATCGACCCTATCCAATTCCTGACTCCAAACTTCATAAAGAGGAACACTATTTCCACAAACACCAAACCTCAACCAGACCACTACCCCACACATTGAATGCCCAACCAAACAAACTCCCATCCCTTATAACTACTGCTCAGAAATGCAGAACTGTGGGTTTAGATTGGAGGAATCATTTTATCTTTGTCTTTATTGATAACCTTCCTATAGATTTTACTAATAAGGATCTTTACTCACAGTTTGGAAAGTTTGGCCTTGTTGTTGATGCTTATATGCCAAACCGAATGAGAAACAACTCTACTATTAAATATGGTTTTGTTAGATTCAAGACCCTGCAGATTGCTTCATGTGCTGCTGTAGAGATGAACGGTACCATGGTAAGGGGTTTAAGGATTCTGGTGAAGCTTTACGAAAGTAGCCTGGAACAAGCCACTACTGACAACAAAGGGCTACCAAAGAATTTGCACTAGCCTACCATGCTTAATGTGAACGTGGTCAAGCCAGTATTACCCAAAACCAATTCTTCCTATCACTTTTCACCTGATAATGCAGATGTTACATGGTTAAAGTCATGTCTTGTGGGCGAACTTATGTCTCTGTACTGTGCTAGGAAACTAGTAGATTTTTTTAAAGAAATGAATGCTCCACTCAACAAATATGTTTAATGCGGGGAAACCTAGTTCTTATCAAATTGGAGAGTGAAATACAGGCTAAAGAACTGCTCCAATATGGTCAGGCATGGCTTTTTAAAAAATTTTGTTCGATTAAACTCTGGGACAGTAAAGATGTCACAAAGGAAAGATTGGTTTGGCTTCGTTGTGACTATTTGCGTTTACAAGCCTAGAATGGAAACTTTTTTGAAATTATCTCAAACACGTGGGGTACATATATTTCAGCTGACAAAGCTTCGCTAGATTTGGAAAGGCTAGATGGTGCTAGATTCTTCATCTCAACTCAGATTAATGATCCCATAAATGAACTTATTTATGTAAAAATTGCAGAGGAAGAGTTCATGGTCAGAGTGACCGAGATTTTCGGTCCATCTCCAGGAATTTTCTGAAGAGTGTAAGGGCTATACGACAAACCAAAACTCCGCCAATCAAAAATTTGGTAAGAACATTACTAGGGACTCTCCAAATTTCTCCACGGATTGCACTGCATGATCATGGAGAATCGCACACACCGCCCAATTATGAATGTGGCATTTGTGTTCCTTCTTTTGCTGATGTGGTGAGTATTAATTGTTGGAGTAATAAGGTTGTCTCTACCCCCATTGGAGTGATAAGGTTGACTAGCATGACTTGAGCATGGAGAGATAAGGTTGGTTCTATATTTCAGCTAAACAATCTGTAGTTTATTCTGGTTGAACTGGTCTAATGGCAAGGGTTTTGAGAGGAATGAGTTCTGTTACTTAAAATGGGTAGCTCAGATTCTTTTGCGTTATTTTTCGGAATACAGTTGTACAAGTAGTCTACTACAGAGCTATTTATTGTATTGAAGAATAAAGTCAAGTTTATTAATACAAAATCTCTCTTATTCTTAATTTCGTGTTGGTATCAGAGCAGGAAGTGATCAAACACGTTCGATGGCTTCCGCTACTCTAAATGTGTCAAACTTTGTTACATTGAAACTCAAACAATCAAATTATCCACTGTGGAGAGAGCAGGTGCTAAGCTTAGCTGAGAGCCAGGAGTTAACTCATCATCTCATAAAAGAATTCCCGGTAGATCAGAAGATAGCCGCTCCTCCTTCACCATTACCCGAAGACTATCAACCACAATTTTCAGAAAAATTTAAAGCTTGGCAAAAGTCTGATCGTTTGCTTCGCGGCTGGATCTATGGAACACCGAGTGAAGAGTCGCTTGGACTTGTCATCGGCTTAGAAACAGTGTTCGTTGTATGGGAAGCCTTGAAGAATGCATATGCCCAAGACTCTCAAGAGAGAGAATTTACTCTAAGACAACAGTTAACCTAATTTCGCAAGGATGAAAATAGGAATATAATAGAACACTTGCGTCTCTTCAAAGAGATATGTGATAGCCTTGCCGCGATTGGCAAGACTGTTCCTGATAGTGAGAAGGTGTTTTGTCTTCTCACCAGTCTAGGACCTCAATACGAAACATTCACAACCACAATGCTCAAACCGCCACGCCCTACCTACAATGAATTAGTTTCGCAACTGAAGAATCTAGACCAATGACACAACTGTTTCTCAAGTCAGTCAGAATCAGCGTTCGAACAGATCTCCTCCCATGTCGCGTTCTATGGAAATCAGCAGAAGCAATCGCACTCAAACTCAAATCGGCGCACAGATTTTAACTCTCAAGGCCGTGGATTTCAAGCACAACAATCGTGTGGTCAGAATCAATCCAAAGGAGCTTCAGTCTCTCAACGCCGATCTCCATCTACGGGTTTCAAGCGTATGACAGCAGAAGAACGGGAGTTGTATAAGAATGAAATTTGTCAGGATTGTGGCAAACCCGGTCACATTGTAAAGATTTGCTGGTGGATTCCAAAGGCGACACAAGAACCATTACCTCAGGCACTAGCAGCTCTTACTCTTGATAATGGAGTTATGGATGCGGATTGGATTGCGGACTCGGGAGCTTCTCATCATATGACAGGTAACAAATTAATGTTAGATACAATAAAAAATTATAATGGTTTAGACACAATTGCTATTGGTGATGGTTCATTATTAGATATAAATGGTGTAGGTACTGCCTCTATAAAACAAAAAAATGAATTACTTGTTTCAGAAATTTTATTTGTTCCTGATTTAAAACAGAGCTTGTTATCTGTAAGTCAGTTAACGGATGAATATCTTGTAAATTGTGAGTTTACTGATGTGATTGTTAATGTGAAGGACCGGAAAATGGGACAGGTACTTCTCACAGGACCAAAGAAGCGTAGTTTGTATACACTGTCCAGTACACCCAAGGCCTATTTTTCGAACCTTTTTAGATCAGGGACTGCTGCTGTTTGGCATCAACGGCTGGGTCATCCTCAAGCTTCAGCTGTTTCTCTTCTGTATAATAAACAGTTGATAGATGTTAGAGGGTCTTTACAAATAAAAATTTTATGTGATAGTTGTCAATTAGGGAAGCTTAGTAAGTTTCCTTTTAGTTCGTCTGTTCATTCTAGTTCCGCTGTTTTTGATAAAATTCACTATGATTTATGGGGTCCTGCACCTGTTCTTTCAATTGCTAAATTTAAGTATTATGCTTGTTTAGTTGATGATTTTTCAAAGTAATGCTGGATTATTCCGTTAAAGCATAAATCAGAATTTTTTGTTGCCTTTCTTGCATTTGAAAAGTTTATTTTGCGTCAATTTGGTAAACATATTAAGGTTTTTCATTCCGATGGGGGGGGGGGGGAGAATTTGTTAATTCTAAACTGTCATCTCATTTTCTTGCTACTGGGATAAAACATCATATTTCTTGTCCTCATACACCTGAACAAACTGGAATGGTCGAAAGGCGACACCGTATTATTCGTGAACTAGGAATGACCATGTTGTTTCACAGTCATTTGCCTTTATTTCTGTGGGTGGAAGCATTCCAAACTGCTGTCTTTTTAATTAACAGGTTACCTTCTTCTTCATTGCATAATGAAACTCCTTTTTACATGCTAAATGGTTATAATTTTGATTATAGTTCTTTACGTGTTTTTGGATCAAAATGCTATCCTTATATTTGGGATACAAAGAAAAATAAGTTTGATCCAAAATCTTGTCTATGTGTGTTTGTTGGATACAGTGAAAAACACAAGGGCTATAAGTGTTATAATCCGAAAACAAGAAAATTCATTATTTCCAGGCATGTTACTTTTGACGAAACTGAGTTTCCATTTAAATCTTTGTCGACTAATCGAGTTTATGCTGTACAGGTTATGGATCCTTGGATTCAATCACCAACAAATTCGAATTCCTCCACTAATATTACTTCTGATTTTAATATACCAGTGTTACCAATTTCAGGAAACCAAGAGACTTCAGAATCAGTCCCAGGCGTCAATTTACATTCATCAATAGCCGCTGAACCAACTTCTTCACATCTACCCTTGTCTAATGCTAGTTTTGATAATTTAATAAATGACGATTCTGTTAGTTTTTCCGAATTATCTCCTGTTCATGATTCTTTTTCCTTCCAGGCTCCTCAACATGGTGATGAACTTCCAGAAGCAGTTACTAATTTTTCTAGTGACATTCAATTTTCTACTCCCACCGAGTCAGAGCTTCCTGTCCAAACAGCACCCATACAATAGGAGCTGTCACCACAAACCCAGAAGCCTGCCCTGTTATTACAGCAACCACAGTTGCTGGACCAGCAGCCCCAGTCTTGTCATGAAAACTCAGACCCTGCTGCTCTCTCTGTTGCTGTTTCTGACTCACAAACAGGACCAACAAATGTTGTACAGCCACAGGACCAGCAGACTGCATCAACGCCATTGTGTTTTCAACCAGAAGGGTCGCAGCCGTCTTCTAGTATTGTTCCAGTATCTGCAGCTTTACCAGAAGGTATGGCTTCCTTAAATTTGCAACCTACACATACTATGGTCACACGGTCGAAATCTGGCATCAATAAACCCAACCCTCGTTATGCTTTGAGTGTTGTTTTGTCTTCCACTATTCCTAAAGAACCCAAGTCTATTAAAAATGCTTTATCTCATGATGGTTGGCACAATGCTATGTTAGAAGAGTTAGACGCTTTACATAAAAATCATGCATGGGAATTAGTTCCTAGAACAGGTGGTTTGAATGTAATAGGATGTAAGTGGGTGTTTAAGGCGAAATTGAAACCTGATGGAACCTTAGATCGACTTAAAGCTCGGCTAGTGGCCAAAGGGTTTCATCAGCTAGAGGGTATTGATTATACAGAAACTTTTTCACCTGTAATAAAACCTGGAACTATTCGCGCTGTTTTGTCTGTTGCTTTAGTTAGGAAGTGGCCTATTCGGCAATTAGATGTTAAGAATGCGTTTTTGCATGGTGCTATTACTGAGGAAATTTACATGGAACAACCTCCTGGGTTACATGATGTGGACAAACCATTACATGTTTGTAAACTTTAACGTGCTCTATATGGCCTTAAACAAGCTCCGCGAGCTTGGTTTGATCGCCTCAGTAAGTTTCTTCTAAAATATGGTTTTTATTGTAGTTTAGCAGATCCTTCTCTTTTTATTTTTCATTCGTCTTCTGATATGTTAGTTCTATTAATATATGTTGATGACATGCTTTTGACAGGATCATCTATCACTCTCGTTCAGTCTTTTATACAGGTTATTAGTACTGAATTTTTGATGAAGGATCTGGGTCCCATACACCATTTTTTAGGTATTGAAGTGCAACCTACTGCTCATGGACTTCATCTCTCCCAAACACACTATGCCTACTCCATCTTGGAACGTGCTGACATGGTTGATTGTCGACCAATGCCAACTCCCTTGGGCATGAAGAATTATCTTGATAACAATTCTGATTTACTTGCGGATCCTTGTTATTTTAGGGGTATTGTTGGGTCTTTGCAATATCTCACATTAACAAGACCTGATTTGTCATATAGTGTCAATTTTGTCTCCCAATTTATGCATTCTCCTACATTGGCACATTTACGATGTGTTCGTTGCATTCTTCGTTATTTGAAGGGGACCATACACTTGGGTTTAAATCTTAGTTCCTCTACTTCACTTGATCTTTATGCTTTTTCAGATTTTGATTGGGCTGGATGTCCAGATACGCGGCGTTCCACGACTGGGTATTGTACGTTTCTGGGGTCCAACGTTGTCTCCTGGTGCGCCAAGAAACAAACAACAGTTGCCCGCTCTAGCACCGAGGCTGAGTACCGTGCTATGGCTCATACAGCTGCTGAACTCACATGGCTTGGATACATTTTATCTGATCTTCAAGTTCACCTGCGGCAACCACCTATTTTATTCGGTGATAATATTAGTGCCTTGTTTTTAACAATAAATCCTGTATTTCACGCTCGCAGTAAACATATAGAGCTAGACTACCATTATGTGAGAGAACGAGTTGCTCAAGGAGCTCTTGTCATCAGACATATTTCATCCGCTTTACAGCTAGCTGATTTATTTACAAAATCAATTCCAAAGGCTCGTCTTGCTTCATTTCGTTCCAAACTATGTCTCCAACCTCGACATAGTTTGAGGGGGGATATTAACTGTTGGAGTAATAAGGTTGTCTCTACCCCATTGGAGTGATAAGGTTGACTAGCATGACTTGAGCATGGAGAGATAAGGTTGGTTCTATATTTCAGCTAAACAATCTGTAGTTTATTCTGGTTGAACTGGTCTAGTGGCAAGGGTTTTGAGAGGAATGAGTTCTGTTACTTAAAATGGGTAGCTGAGATTCTTTCGCGTTATTTTTCGGAATACAGTTGTACAAGTAGTCTACTACAAAGCTATTTATTGTATTGAAGAATAAAGTCAAGTTTATTAATACAAAATCTCTCTTATTCTTAATTTCGTGTGTGAGATCTGGGACACTTTGTAAGGAGAATCCAAAGAACTTGTCGGCCTCTATTAATAAGGATGTCACGCCCCACAACTCCTTATTATCTCCTAAAGAATCTAATGAGTCGATGGCCACCCACCCAATGCAAGAGAGCCCTAATAAAAGCAAATGCCAAAAGCCTAAAACTACCCCTGAATGTCATAGCCCAGGCCCAAGATCACCCCAAAATAGCCATCCCAACTCACGTTCATCCAACCTTTCTCCTGCTTTGCATCGCTTCACTAAACCTGGCTCCAACTTTGAGGTGGGCTTAACTACTGAGCCTCCCAACTTGATTACTGAAGACATAGCTTCGCAGGAATCAGATTCTTTTAAGTTGAACAAAGTCATGAAGCATCTCAGGGCAAGAGATCGTAAAATTCAGAGGAAGAAACTAAGAGGGGAAAGTTATCAACAATCAAAAGCAACAGGAACGGGAAACCCAAGAAAGGGAGCTTGATTGATCATTCTTCTCATCCGGTTACTTTAGAAAATTCTGTAACTAACAGTGGAATTCGCAACATGAATAAAATCAATATGGGCTCGACTCCTGAAGCTGGTACTCAAGAAGGTTTGATTGATAATTCTTCTAAAAAAATCTATTTCGAGGTAAACGAAACGTGGAAAATCGGGTGCAATTTGGGTATTTTTGATGGCAAGGATAAAGGAAAAATATGCGATGATCTCAAATCAATTGTGGAGAGAGATGAATCTTGTAGGGCGGTCAATTCTCATCAATCAATTTGCTCTCATGGAATGTTAGAGGGCTGGGCTCTTCTGCCAAAAAAGAGCTGTTAGGAAGTTGGTTGAAACTAAAAAAGTGGACTTCCTCTCTGTGATTGAATCAAAATTACCAAATGTAGACTATTCTATCATTAGAACCTTATGGGGAAATTGTGATCTGGGTTTTCTAGCCATTAATGCAGTGACTGCTGCAGGGGGCATCCTGGTAGACTTAAATCTACCTTCTCTTGTGGTAAAAGTGCACATGGGAATTCATGGATTGCGACGGAAGGCTGCTGGACTCCACACAACTTTAATTGCACTATAATCTCAGTATATGGCGGCCTTCTTTAGAAAATGAGAAGGATATGGTAAGGTCTGAAATCACAATCCTTAGATCAGAATTCACTCATCCCTGGATTTTTATGGGTGATTTTAATGAGGTTTTATGTAGAGAAGAAAGAAGCTCAGGAAATTTTTCCCAGTCAGGTGCGAATTGCCTTAATCAGTTTTTCAACGACTCTGCTCTCATTGACTTACCTTTTATCAGGTCGTAAGTTTACATGGAGTAATTCACTGTGTTCATGTAGAATTGATAGAGTACTTGTCAGCAATGAATGGATGACTTAATTTCCCTCTATTACGTTAGCTGCTTTGAATAAAGGTTTATCAGATCACACCCCTCTTCTAGTCACAACAGAATCATTAAATTGGGGACCAAAGCCATTCCATTTTCGGACTTAGTTCATAAATGGTAGGCTGATATATCCTCTTCTTCTTTAGGTGGTCTGGCCATTCACAAAAAACTTAAGTTACTTCGATCAAAAATTAAAGAGTGGAACTCTACTCATTTTGGGGTCATAAATAAGGAACTTGAAAAGGAGTTGAATGACGTAGATTTGGAGTTGGAAATTAATCCACGCGCGCCACCTCTTGTCAAAAGACGAAAACTCATTTGGACCAAGCTGTGGGAAAAATATAAGCAGGAGGAGTCTTATTGGAGGCAAGCCTCCAGAATTAAATGGCTTCAAGAGGGTGACCAAAATACTAGATTCTTCCATCTGACGGCTTCCATTAGAAGGAAGAGAAACTACATAAATTGTATTCAAGATGGCGATACAACCATTACCGATCCTGATTTGATCAAGAAAGAGATATCCATGTTTTTCAAAAACCTTCTCACAGAAAGAAATATACGCCTATCCTCGCCTAAAGGGCTCCACCTTAAAAAACTAGATCCTAATAATGCAGCAAATCTTGAAAAACCATTCTCAATCGATGAAGTATTCAGAGCTGTTAATTGTTGTGATGGAAACAAATCACCTGGGCCCGATGGATTTAACTTCAACTTCTATAAGAAAATTTGGCCTTTAATTGCTGATGATGTGATGAGATTATTTGGTGCTCTCTTCAGTTCTGGCTCTCTTCCAAAAGGCATCTGTTCATCTTACATTTCACTTATTCCGAAAGTTGAAGGTGCTTGCAAAGTTAATCAATTTCGCCCCATTATCCTTATTGATGGCATATATAAAATAATTGCAAAAGTGCTCGCATTGAGTCTCAAATCTGTAATCAAGGAAGTGATTTGTGCATGGCAGTCCGCATTTATTGAAGGACGCCTAATTCTTGACAGTGTTTTAATCGCAAACGAAGTAATCGACAGTTGCAAGAAATCTGACACCAAAGGGGTCTTGCTCAAGCTTGATTTTGAAAAGGCCTTTGATTCTATATCTTGGTCTTACATTTTTGAGGTCATCGAATGTATGGGATTTGGCGCAAAGTGGTGCTCTTGGATGAAGGGATGTATATCCAAGGCTAATTCCTCTGTCTTGATTAATGGTGCCATAACTGAATTTTTCCAACACTCAAGGGGTATACGA